>JANAVB010015399.1:542792-945795 GCA_029216955.1 Iris pallida | reverse complement strand
AATTTTTTTAAAGCAAATGAAGCCCCATGCGCCCAAGTCATGAAGCCCATACTCCCAGTCGGTGGAGCGCTATGCGCCCAGCCGATGAAGCTCATGCGTCCAGTCAGTACAACTTCATGCGCCCAGCCAAGATTCCTGCGCCCAAGACTACTCCCCGAAAGAGGGCGCATTGCCTGAGACATGGCTATGCGCCCAAGCCTGGACTCAGTCAAAGCCATGATCAAATATGCACCGAAGCGCACGGCCACGTCATCTCCACGAGCAGTCGTGCACCAAAGCATGCGGCCACGTCAACGCCACAACCAACCCACGATCTCGCAGCCTGTATGCGCCTACGTCCTATGCGCCCAAAGTAGGACTATGCGCCCACATAAAAACCAGCGTGTTTCTTTATGTGGGCGCATAACACCATTCTAGCTCAAGAACGACTATAAAAGGGGGCATCATCCCTCTTCAAACACACCGAATGGAGAGCATTTTTAAGAGCCAAATTACTGCACTTCTTGCCAGTGAGCAGAGAGTTAGCAATTTTCTTAGGTTTTCTCCCACTTTTGTAATCGGAGTGTCAGCGGAGTAAAGGAGCAACTGTTGCTCGATCTCCATCGTCCTATTCTCCAGAATTCTTTTTTGTACTCGGGGATCCTCAGCGCAGGATATCTCAGGCGTACTCGATTTGTGGTGCCTCGTGCCAATAAAAGAAAAGACAGCATTTTTTCCTTCTTTTTTTGTGTGTGTCCACAAAAATGGTGACTCTGCTGGAAACTACCTTTTCCTCTGACGAGAAGGTGGTGACACAATCCGATTACCGACAAAGTGGGGAGTACTCAGAAGATGCTGATCGTAAAGTTCGATCAGCAGGCGTTCGAAGAAATGCTCTCGAGGGACGGCTCTACTCCCTCAAAATCAGCGAAGCCAAACAAGTCTCGCAAGACTTGGCTTCCGAAGGCTCGCTGTGCATATCCTGCTAGTGTCATAGAGGATATGCAGCTGGAGGACTCTGTCACCTGGGTGCAGGACTCTGCCACAGAAGTCCCCCAAATGGAGAAGGCTCACACCATTTCGGACTCTATTAGCCCAGTGATTTCTTCCCTCCACAACCAACAACAGAGTGTTCAACACTCGAGACTTGGCAGAGAAAAATACTATGATGCCAAGAATCGGGATGTGTGGCACTCTGGCCAGACCAGGCGAGGCTCACAAATGAAGGAGGCAGAACTGGAAGAAAACAGCGCTGCTCCACCAATCATGTGCCCAAAGCTATGCGCCCAAGGGAGTGCTTGGTCGCATAGCCCCAACCAGAACACTTTTGTATTCAATAGGCTGGGCATTCAGAGTCATGCGCCCAAAGCCATGCGCGCAGGCTCTCTGGATCCATACTATGCGCCCACATCAAGGCAACTCAAACATGCTGTCAAGAAGCATGCGCCCAAGCCCAGTCTCCAAGGCCTATGCGCCCACAGCAAAAAGACAGGCCCCAATGCGTATAGCACAGGGCTGTCTTCAAGGACATCACAGAACTTAGGTATAGGGGTTGCCCCTGCACATGAACTAAGTCTGGATGCGCCTACTCTCCTTATGAACCCGCATGCAAAGCTCGGCGATGCATGCAACATGGGTTATAAGACAAAACTCCCTTCTGCTGACTTGCACGACATGATAAATCATAAGCGTAAAACGAAGGAGAATATAACAATTCATAGTGCACTTCCGTGCACCAATATTGTTATCAACTGTTGTTGCTCTAAAGTGACAAGAGTGCCTCAGAGAAAGTCCGTGTTTCGACGGCTACACTTCTCTGACGACGAGAAGCCACTATGTGTTTCATCCAACATGGCTTCATGGGGTCCCCCTTACGGAAGCCCCAATCAAAGACGGTGGACCACCAACCCAACCTTCTCTCTCAGTTCCACGAGAAGGAGAAGATGAAGTCTACCAACAGATGGCCAACAGGCTGTCACATCCGAAGGAGTCTATATGGGCACTCGATCAAAGGTAAGATTTCGTATGGACGATGAAGATTCCTAAGCTGGGGGTAGCATTCCCTCAGAATCTGAAGCAGATGACCCCCACGCTGGGGGTAGCCTTCCAGAGGACGAAGATCCCTCCGAATCCGATAGCGACTATCTACCTCCTCTACCTGAAGATGAAGGACTTATCCACTCGGAGACAGACAGTATCAGCATCAGTTGTACTGCTTCCTCTGTTCATCCTTGCATGCTATCTACATATATGACGGAAGGAGAAAGACCTGAAGAAGCCATTGATCAGACTAGTAAACGACTAGAGGGTCTCGGAACAGCATTCGCCAAGATCACTGATATGCTTACCAGTATCATGGCAGTTCAAGCTGCTGGGGCTGTTCCTCCACCTCAACAAAACGTCTCAGCCCATGCTAGTCCGGCTCACAACAATAACCCTCCTTTCCTACAAAAGGAGTATCATTCCGTTGTGCTTGCTCCAAATCTTGCAAATGCTGCGGGTGGTCCTTCGCCAACAACACCTGATAACGTTCAGCAGCTGTTTTCCAGCACCTGCTCAATCAACAGGATGCAATTGATTCCCTGGTTGCTTGCCTCTGTAGGACCGTTGAGCACCTCTAGAGGGGGGTGAATAGAGTGTGTGTGTGCAGCGGAAAATAATCACCAATTAAAACTTAAGAATAACTATGGCAGTTAATAAGAGACAGTAAATAAATGTAGCAAGAGATAGAGAGATCAAACTCAGTGATACAGTGATGTATACTGGTATCCCTCTGAGAGGACTAATCCAGTCTCGAGTACTCTTGCTCGATGTTAATCCACTATGGCACAAGCTAAATGAGAGCTTGCAGTCTCTTACAACACCGTGCTTGGTGACAAGTGCACGACCAACTTTACAACACCGTGCTTGGTGACGAGCACACGACCTGCTCCACAACAAGAATAGTTGCTGAACTTGGAACGACCTCTTTACAACTCTTGGACACCAAAAGACTCTAAATCAACGTAGATATTACTGGCTTTTGGCGAAGAGATGTATATGTGTGATTTGAAAGCTTTAGAACGTTTGAAAACACTTGGTGAGTAGAGAAGAGAAGATGAAGAATGAATGAGTGCTATGAAATGAAAAACTCTCTTCTTTTTATAGGTGTTTTCTGGGACCGAACTCGGGCAGAGTTTTGGCAGAGTTCTGATGCAAATATTTCGCATAGAGACGTTGCACGCAGATTTGGAGGCAACTGACATTTGAATTCAAAGTGACCGAACTCGGATAGAGTTCGGACCGAACTCGGGCCGAACTCGGTTTTGGGTTCTGTCATGGGAAATTTCAAAATATTTGACAAAAACTATTTGTAAAAAAATAATCTTGGACATTTTATAAAGATGAAATGGAAATAGGTAAGCTGTTTAGAAATTTTGGACTGGGATAAACCTAAGCCAGTATTACCTAGTCAATTTTACAATATTAAGTCCTAGACTCAATAAAGATAAAATACAGAATAAAATGTAAAATGACTCAAACTAAATCCCATTGAAATTCATCTTCAGATTGATGATATCTATGCTTGATGATGCAGTACAACGCCCGTTGATATTGATTTCATATACCCTGAGATGATTATCAGCAATTTGTATATTTTGTGTATTGACTTAAGTGCATATCGATTATCAAAATCGGGTGTGACCATGGAATGGGCCAACAATCTCTCCCATTTTGATAATTGACAAACTTGAGTCTATACCAAAATATATCAAAAAAATAGAACAAACAAAATACCTGAGATGATTGGTGGTTGGTCATGTATAGCTCATCTCCCCTTTTGTCAATATAAAAATGACTTTGGCTCCCCCGTAATGTGTGAAGCCAACAATAAAAACAAAAGACAAAGTGAAGCTAAAGAGATACATGCACACAACATAAGCAACTAATATGGAAAGAAAGTACTGAAATATAGTACTAAAAATGTCTCACTAATAGTGTAAAGTACAATCATGAAATACTAAATATGTCTAACTAAGAAGTTTAGACATAAAAAAAAACTACATCATAGCATAAGATCATCGACCAACGTCCTATCCACTATCCATCAGCTGAATCCGCGTCACATAGTGGGGTCATCACCGCCAGGAGCATCAGGAGGAAAATAAGCTGCAGTAGGATCGAAGTAAGGAAAGGATGCCTCATCACCGAACCTAGGACCAGTGAAGCCTGGGTGAGGTAGGATAGTGACCGGATGAACGGGATCCTGAGAGAGACTCCAGTGTAGATCCGTAATCCCGTTCCGCAACACCTGAGCCTGATAGATGTGGCGAAACTCCGAGTCAAGATAGGTTTGATGACGTTGCGCAGAAAGAGCAACAAAGTCATCAAATCTCTGATAGAATCCTGGATCAAATCCCGGAGCAGGGGCTGGAGCAGGAGCAGCATCAGGAGGAGGAGCCTCGACACCGACATTTGGAGCAGACTGAGCTCCAGGTGGCAGAGGTGGAGCAGGATATCTACGAGATCTGGTGAGCTCAACGGGAGTGGAGGAGTATGCACAGGTTTGAAGATCAATATCAAACCTGCAGAAGATAGAGGCAAGGTGCATAGGATACACCAGGTTGCGTCCTGCATTTCTGCAGTTCAGCATCCAAGCCATCATAATCTTTGGGATAGAAAAAGGAATACCAAAATGAATATGGTACATAGCAGAGAGTTCTAAGAAAGTAATCTCATTAGTAGATCCTTTCTTAGGAAGGAGAACAGAGAAAATAAAGCGATGGAGTTCGTAAATTTTTTGATTCAGATGTTTTGAAAATACTCTGCGAGGAAGGGGGTTTGGATGACAAATTAATTCCTTGAAGGAGGCAAGGGTGACATCCTCTGGAAATTGGACATGATGAATATCTACCAGAGCTTCACCAACAGCAGGAACATGAAAGTATTCACTGATATCGGTGGCACTAAACTCTAATTCTTGCCCAGCAATGCAAGAATAAAAGTTGCCGTTTGGTTTTACTTGCAGATTGCAGTAAAACATACGGACTGCATTGTCAAAAATATTTTCAGCTACTTCAAAAAAGTCTCGATAGCCTAGATGGTCGAAGGTAGGAGCATACTCAAAAAAAATTGTAAAGTTAACGAAAGCTCCAAAACAAATTTTACGACCGAAAAAGGAGTCGAACCATAGGTCAGAGAATTCTTTGTCAGGAAATAAAGTGGAATCATAATCCTCTGATCCTACTGGTCGTGCTGGACTAAAGAGACTTGCTGGAGTATAATCAGAGGAAGAGGATCCAGCTTGGTCAGTTGATCCCCTCTAACGCTTAGGAGCCATGAAAGAAAAGAGGAAAGGAAGTGAAATACCTTTAGAAAGGAGGAAGAGAAGGAAGTTGGGTAGCCCATCGGATCTCCTAGAACACTTGCCAAGAGGGAGTAGGAAGTTGATTTTGGGAGAAAAGAGATGAATTCTCGTTTTGGTGAGTGAAAAGGAAGAGAGGAAGAGGGGTTTAAATAGGGTTAGGGCCGACTGTTCAGTTCTGGAAGTAAATACAGCGCCGACCGAACTCGGCCCAAATTCGTCCCGAACTCGGTTAGAGTTCGGTCCGAGTTTGGCTACTTGTATTTCCGAGACAACAAAGGCAGTTTTGGTAATTGAATCTCAACTTTATGACTTTGACTCCTATATTTAGTAATAGTATCACTTTGGGTTAACTGTAGGGGTACAGTCCCAGCTAACGGAGGTTCACCGGGGAACTCTTAAATACCGCGTCGCTTCGACCGTAGTCGTGGTGACAGACAGACCCTTTTTAGGCTTGTGCTCCAAAATAATTTCTGTTAAATAAATTTCAAAGTTTCAAGTCATAAAATTAATTTTAATTACCATACTACATTATGAATCTGAAAATTCAAGTATACCGAGCTCTCGCCTCATTATGTTAAACCGATCTTCAGCCAATGGTTTTGTGAATATGTCTGCTAGTTGATGATCTGTGTCAATAAACTCTAGGCAGATATCCCCGTGTTGCTGATGATCACGTAAAAAGTGATAATGTATCTCAATGTGTTTTGTGCGTGAGTGACAAATAGGGTTCTTAGTCAGATTAATGGTGCTAGTGTTGTCACAATAAATAGGAATCTTAGTGTAGTACAGATTATAGTCTTCTAAGGTTTGCTTCATCCACAAAATCTGAGCACAGCAATGACCTGCGGCGATATACTCAGCCTCAGTAGTTAATAATGCTACGGAATTTTGCTTCTTGCTAAACCAAGAGACTAAGGCTTTTCCTAGGAAATGATACGTGCCGCTGGTACTTTTACGGTCTACTTTGCATCCTGCAAAATCTGCATCCGAGTAACCTATCAGGTCAAAGGATTTGATTTTAGGATACCATAAGCCGACTGTAGAAGTTCCTTTAAGGTATCGGAAGATACGTACGCTTAACGGCACTTAGATGTGATTCCTTAGGATTTGCCTGATAACGTGCACAAATGCAAACACTGAACATAATATTAGGGCGACTAGCGGTTAAATATAATAAACTATCAATCATACCTCGATACTTACGCTGGTCGACAGGTTTGTCACTTTCATCAGAATCAAGCTTTGTTGATGTAGCCATTGGAGTCCCGATTGGCTTTACGTTTTCGAAGTTGTACTTTTGCAGTATGTCCTTCATGTACTTAGCTTGGTTGATGAATGTTCCTTTTGAGTGCTGTTTGATCTGAAGTCCTAGGAAGAAGTTTAGCTCTCCCATCATACTCATCTCAAATTCACTCTGTATACACTTAGCAAAATCTTGACAAAGTTTTTCGTTAGTAGAACCGAATATTATGTCATCTACATAAATTTGCACAAGGAGAATATCACCATTCAAAGATTTGATAAACAAGGTAGTATCAACTTTTCCCTTTTAAAAACCATTATCAAGTAAGAAGGCACTTAGGCGTTCATACCAAGCACGAGGTGCTTGTTTGAGTCCATAGAGTGCTTTCTTAAGCTTGAAGACGTGATCAGGTTTTTGAAAATCTTCAAAACCAGGGGTTGTTTCACAAAAACTTTCTTTTTTAAAAATCCGTTCAAAAATGCACTTTTCACGTCCATTTGAAATAATTTAAAATCGTTAAAACATGCAAATGCACAAAACATGCGGATGGCTTCTAGTCTAGCAACAGGAGCATAAGTCTCATCATAATCAATTCCTTCTTCTTGATTATAACCTTGTGCCACTAGACGTGCTTTGTTTGCGTAGAACTTGTCCATCTTCACTAAGTTATTTCGGAACACCCATTTGGTACCAATTATTGATTGACCAATAGGTTTAGGAACAAGTTCCCAAACTTGGTTTCTTTAAAATTGATTTAGTTCCTCTTGCATGGCATCAATCCAAAACTCATCAGAAAAAGCATCATCTATATTCTTAGGTTCTATTTGAGAAATAAACGCTACATTAGCTGCTATTTCAGAATCCTTAAGAGAGGAGCGTGTACTTACACCTTTAGATACATCACCTATAATAAGTGTCTCTGGATGATCTGGTAAGAATTTTAATGAATCAACCTTCTGGGTCAGATCTTCCACAGGACTCTTCTCAGTTTTTGCATGTGCATCTTCATCATCACTGTCGCTAGATCTGTGACTATTTAGCTCATCAAAAGTAACATTAATAGATTCTTCAACAATCATAGATCGTTTATTAAAAATTCTATATCCCTTACTCTTAGCAGCATATCCGAGAAATATCCCTTCATTTGCTTTAGAGTTGAACTTTCCCAAGTTATCCTTGGTGTTCAGAATAAAACAGCGACATCCAAAAACTTTAAAATAAGAAATGTTTGGAATCCTTCCAAACCAAAGCTCATATGGTGTTTTCTTCGAGATAGGTCGAATTAAACCCTATTCAAAATATGACAGGCTGTACTAACAGCTTCTGCCCAAAAATACTTAGAAGATTATGCTGATTCAGCATGACTCTAGCCATTTCGCTTAGAGTACGATTCTTCTGCTCTACAATACCATTCTGTTGGGGAGTTCTAGGACAAGAAAATTCGTGGTAATATCTACTATCATCATAAAACTTTTTGAAATCAGAATTTATGAATTCGCCACCATGATCACTTCGGATACGAGTAATCATGAAGCCTTTTTCGTTTTGTACCTTTTTGCAAAATATTTGAAATTCAAAAATAGCATCACTTTTGTTTGATAAAAAGTAAACCCAAGTAAAGCGAGAGAAATCATCAACAATAACAAAAGCATAGAGCTTACCGCCAAGACTAGCGACTCTACTATGACCAAATAAATCCATACGATTCAACTGCAAAGGTCTAGAAGTACTTACAGCGTTGATGGATTTAAATGTAGACCTATGTGCTTTGTTCTTTTCACAGCAGCACATACCATATCTCTCTTGAATGAAATCTCGGGGAGTCCTTTTACCAACTTCTTAGTACTGAGTCGTGAGATAGTATCCATATTTGCATATCCTAGTCTCATGTGCCATAGCCAGCTTTCATCTAGATTAGCTACTAGGCATCTACCTGCATTATTAGTACTCTCCAAAAAGAAAACATAAATGTTGTCTTCTCTAATCCCTTTATATACGGGATCACCAGATGACATATCATATATGGTACATTTATCTTTCACAAAATTGATACCATAACCATTATCAGCCAAATGACTTATGCTTTGTAGGTTATGTTTCAATTCTGTTACTAGACAAACATCCTTTATTACTGGATAAGGAGAAATACCTACAGTACCATTACCAATAATATCACCTCTCAAATTATTTCCGAAGGAGACGTATCCTTCTTTCTTCATCGATAGCGTAGCGAACAAAGATACATCACCAGTCATGTGCCACGAACATCCGCTATCGAGGATCCATTTACTTTTAGCACGAGAGGGTTGAGGGTCCACCTACAAGACAAGTAGATGAATCCTTTGGTACCCATTTACTGAAGGGTCCATTCTGATTAGTTTTAGGTCTCCAGAATAAAGTGTGATTGTCAACAAGTTTCCTTTCCAAGCAATACTATGATATGTGTCCGTGTGTACCACAACAAGTGCAAGTTAGTTTAGAACCAGATGTGGTTAAAACTGTGTTTACATGCTTGTTTGGTTTCTTGGAGAACCTATAAGTGAAAGCATGATGATAATCGTGTTTTTTCTGTGCTTTCTTATTTTTAGTCCTCTTATGTGTATGCTTAGCATTAGGACTAAACTTAGGCTGTGTCACAGGTATTGCCTGTTTACCTAACTTGATTTCTAACTTTTTAGAAATCGCAATAGACTCTTCATATCTAGCAGTCATATCTGAGAGTCTTTGTTTTGTAACTAAGTGCTTCTTCTTCTCTATGTCATACAATTCTTACATCTTGACATAGTCTCTTTCTTTCTTTTCAATCTTGAGGATAGCCTCATGATAGTCTACCTTGAGTTTGGCTATCTCTTCCGTGTTACCGGTAGTAGACGTCTCTTTAATATCTTCAATAAGATTGGACAGTCTAGCTATCTCAGTTGTGTATGCCTTAATCTCTTTTCGAGATTGCTTATACTTGTCAAGCACAGTTTTGTGATCTTCAAGTAATTCGCTAAAGGCATTTTCTAATTCATCGAAAGTAAAATCATCATATAGAGGGTTTGAGGATACCTTATCGAATGCCATAAGACAGACATTGGCATTTTCGCAGGGTCTGCATTCTTTCTCTGTATCACTGGCATCACTTTCATGCCAGATGCTTGTGTTGGCTTACTTTCGACCGGTTGTTACTTTTCTGCTTGATCTTGATCTGTCATATGGACTGCTTTTTTTTGAAGTTGGGCAGTCCTTCTTTATGTGCCCTGTCTTCTTGCATCCAAAGCAAATGGTTTCATCTTCATTGCTTTCTTGGATATCTCTCTTCCTTCTGTTTGATTTCTCAAACTTTAGGAATTTCCTGAAGTTCTTCACAAGTAGAGCTTGTTCATTACCACTTGATGATTCTTTATCAGAGTCATTGTATGTTGATTTTCTTGCTTGAGCTTTGAAGGCAATAGATTTTTCTTTTGGAGTTGCTTCTTTAAATTCTTACAAATCAAGTTCACGGGTCATGGGCTTGCCCATCAGTGTTTTCAAGGACATAGTGGTGAGATCGTTTCCTTCAATGATTGTTGTGGCTTTTGGATTCCAGTTCTTGGTTAGAGCCCGTAACACTTTTCTGATCTTCTCATGATTGCTGTAATTCTTACCAAGAGATTGCAAAGGATTAGTTATATCAAGAAAACGTGTGAACATCTGTGTAATTGACTCACCGGGTTTCATCTTGAAAGATTCATATTCCTTTGTTAGTCTACTAATTTTGGATTGCTTCACTTGGGAAGTACCTTCATGAGTTACCTCAAGAAGTTTCCAAATTTTGTGAGACGTTTTACAGGTTGAAACTCTGTTGAACTCTGTTTTGTCAATTGCACAGAATAGTGCATTGATGGCACGAGCATCTAGACTAGCCTTAGCTTTTTTAACTTCTGTGTATTTGTCATGAGGCTTGTCTACAACCTGACCTTTAACCACTGTGGGTGCTGGTTTCTTATAACCATCAATGACTATAGACCAAAGATCAAAGTCAAGAGATTTTAAGAAGAAAGTCATCCGTGTTTTCCAATAGGTATAATTTGTTCCATCAAATAGGGGGGGTCTATTTGTGGATTGCCCTTCACCGTTGAATATTGATTTCACGGCTGCCATATATACTCTCTGAGGTTTGTTATATTAGAATATAACCTGCTCTGATACCAATTGTAGGACCGTTGAGCACCTCTAGAGGGGGGGTGAATAGAGTGTGTGTGTGCAGCGAAAAATAATCACCAATTAAAACTTAAGAATAACTATGGCAGTTAATAAGAGACAGTAAATAAATGTAGCAAGAGATAGAGAGAACTCAGTGACACAGCGATGTATACTGGTATCCCTCTGAGGGGACTAATACAGTCTCGAGTACTCTTGCTCGATGTTAATCCACTATGGCACAAGCTAAATAAGAACTTACAGTCTCTTACAACACCGTGCTTGGTGACAAGTGCACGACCAACTTCACAACACCGTGCTTGGTGACGAGCGCACGACCGGCTCCACAACAAGAATAGTTGCTGAACTTGGAACGACCTATTTACAACTCTTGGACACCAAAAGACTCTAAATCAACGTAGATATTACTGGCTTTTGGCTAAGAGATGTATAAGTGTGATTTGAAAGCTTTAGAACGTTTGAAAAAACTTGGTGAGTAGAGAAGAGAAGATGAAGAATGAATGAGTGATTTGAAAAGAAAAACTCTCTTCTTTTTATAGGTGTTTTCTGGGACCGAACTCGGGCAGAGTTCTGGCAGAGTTCTGATGCAAATATTTCGCATAGAGACGTTGCACACAGATTTGGAGGCAACTGACATTTGAATTCAAAGTGACCGAACTCGAAAAGAGTTCGGACCGAACTCGGGCCAAACTCGGTTTTGAGTTCTGTCATGGGAAATTTTGAAATATTTGACAAAAACTATTTGTAAAAAATAATCTTGGACATTTTGTAAAGATGAAATGGAAATAGGTAAGCTGTTTAGAAATTTTGGACTGGGATAAACCTAAGCCAGTATTACCTAGTCGATTTTACAATATTAAGTCCTAGACTCAATAAAGATAAAATACAGAATAAAATGTAAAATGACTCAAACTAAATCCCATTGAAATTTATCTTCAGATTGATGATATCTATGCTTGATGATGCAGTACAACGCCCGTTGATATTGATTTCATATACCCTGAGATGATTAGCAGCAGTTTTTATATTTTGTGTATTGACTTAAGTGCATATCGATTATCAAAATCGGGTGTGACCATAGAATGAGCCAACAGCCTCGACACCATCTCACACAAAGAGCTGCAGAAGATGGGGATATCTCAACCTTATCCCCCTGAGTGGAAGAACGCTACTTGCCCTCCTAACTACAAGCCGCTGACGCTGAACTCATTCGACTGTTTGACTTCTCCTCGTCAGCACATGACGTACTTCAACACACAGACTCTGCACTTTCCCCGAGACGATCCGTTCCTGTCGAAGCTGTTTATTAGCACCTTGCAGGGGGTGGCACTACAACAAAAAACCTTTTTAATGACGGCTAAAAAGCGTCATTAATGACAAACCATGACGCTTTTTTTTTCAAAGCAACCGTTATGAAAACGGGTGTTATAAATGTTTTTTAAAAGCATCATAAAAAAAACCGTCATGAATAGTTTCTATAAAAGCGTTATGAGTAGTTAATATATAGTGCACAATTCAGAACAATTTTAAAACGTCATGAATAGATAATATGTATAGGCTCAATGCAGCACATTTATAACACTTTATACTATTTAAATTAGCATATTTATAATGCTCTATACTGCACAGTATATATTACATTCCAAAAACTTAACATTATATATCACCATATTTATTACATTTCTCAAAATAGAGTACATATCAACATCTTCATAACATTGAATATCCAAATACATATATATATTTACAACTACCAAAATTATCCACATCAAAACTTGGCCACATCAAAATGTCCACAGAACATGTAGCAAAACCCTGAAAAAGATAAAAACAAGGTTCAATATACTTTGTAATGTAATATAAAAATTGCAAGAAACGAAGGACTTGTACACATTGGACTAATTTCTGGATTACTCGTAGCAAGCACATGTGGGTCAAAGAGCACGATGATCAATGATCCAAGTCACAGCAACCATTAACTGGAACACCTAGAGATTTTGCTGACAGTCTACATGCAGCCGAGAGAAAGGCAGCACATATAATATTTGAAAACATACAGTTTCAATCTTTAGATAAAAAGAAACTTTTAAAGGGACAATTGTGCAACCCTAGGAAACATGTACAGTAGTCACACTACAAAATCAATGTCATTTCTGTGACGGACACATTTAGGACAAGACAGAGACATAACAAATTTGGTGCCATGTTGTCTTGTAAAGTTTTGGCAAGGACAAGACACAGACATAACAAATTTGGTGCCATATTGTCTGGTAAAGTTTTGGCAATCGTCGTCTTGCCAAGTTTTTGTTAGTGCAACATACAACGAATGCATACTTCCTATGTTAACATTGGGAACAATTCAGGCACCTAAGCAAATATAAGGAATTAGCTCCCAAGATTATAATACTTCCAACTACACAAGTAGCAAAAGCTTGATACTTATTGGGAACAATTCAAATTCATAATAGATATTTAATATCCAAATGCTGAACTGCATAAATTCTTCATGAGAAAGGAGTTAACATACAGAATGCCTACATTGAGGTAATGCTCTTCGTACGAGTGTGATGGCATGAGGAATTACCTGCAAGGGCATACTTCTGGAGAAAAGAGAATGTAGTAGCAGCATCCCAATCATACCTAACATAAGTAGATCACATCAAATAAATAAAAAAATAAAATCACACTTTAAAAATTAAAATAAATCAACTTGTGACAGATTACTAGTGCTTAGTAGGTTCTTGAGGTTTAGGTTCGATCAGTAGAGTCCCTGAAAAAACAAAACCAGCATCATTTAATTATTTGAATTGCCATTTCCATAGACACAGGCGAGTACTCTACGGATCTAAAACTCAAAATAAAAAGACACCTAGGACTTTCATATTAAAAGCTACTGATTGGAAGTAAAAACATCATGCCCTGAATTTATGTAAGAAACATGAGTTAACTTCCATATAATAAATTTTGATACATCTTCACAAGCATGCCAAAATACCCAGTAAAATAGCAAACACTTGTAAATGCATGTTTTCTAATTCATGTTCTCTTAATAATTAAAAGTGAACTTATACCTTTGAATCCAATTTTCTTCTTCCAGTCAACAGCTGCTTGGAGAAACTTGGCCTGAAAATTCAAATGTCACACCTTAATATTCACAATAATCATATCATTCACATATCAAAACAAATGCCAGAAAATGAAAATACAAATGCAAATGCCTGAAAATGCAAATGTAAATGCCTGAAAATACAATTTTCTTCTTTCAGCCATTTGACTATGCTATCATGAACTCTACATACTCTGTGACATATGATCGATTAATGGTTACACTATTCTTTCACTGTTAGTGGAACTTTCTAAAATTTGAGCATATTTCCAAACTAGTGCATATATGAAAAAAAATTGTTGACACTTAATTAGACTGATCTCATGTTCTTATGACAATAGAAATTGTATGATCTTAAATTTCGAAAAAAAAGAGGAGTAAATAAGAGGAATTTGGCCTATACCACCTTGAAGAATTGTCCCATAGTCCATATTGGCTAGCTCCCTCATTCACTACTGGTTATCTATGTTGAGTTGACGATTGCGATCCGATATAGACCATACTGGCTAGCTCCTGCTTCCAATTTCAGGATTCTCAACTCTTCCAAGTTACAGTTCTCACAAATTAACTGTTGAAAATCACAATACTAGTAGAAATCTATATCAAGATTTGTTTCAAGACATTCACCTCTCTTTGTAGAGCCTCGCTGAGTCATACTCGTTCAGTTGAGTCATACGGTTCCATGTCCCGAAGCAACGTTTTGAGTATGATGTTAAAGTTAGGTAGTTGTGCGAAAAAGAGAGAGTACCACAAAATAATTTATCAAACACCTTGTGTGCTTCTGAAGGAGGGATCTTTAGACCCACCGAGTCGGATGTGCGGTCAGTACCAGATCTTCTGAAGGAGGGCCCCCTCGATGTCGGAGCTTCACAATGCAGCGGGTGTCGTCGGGATCGCCCTCGTCGATCTGCATCAGGATCTTGAACTCGTCCATGGCCGCCTCTGATATTGCACCCTCTTCTGCACCTTCAGAGCGACAAGGGCGATCCAAATGGTGCAGAAGACCTCCACGAGTCCATGGGGGCACACTGTCGAGCTCATAGTTTCCTTTGGAGAGGAAAAAAATTTAGACAGCTTTATTCTAGAGCTGTGGATTTTGGAGGAATATAGATAAAAATTTGGGCGGCTTTGGAGAGAACCAAAAATTTGGGCGGCTGATCAAAAAATTTGGGCGGCTGACCAAAAAAATTTGGAGCTCGATCAACGACTTCTTCGACTTCTTCCTCACGATAGGCGGGGCAGACTTCTTCGGCGTGGCGGGCTTTTCGGTGCTGGAGTTGAGGCTGTTGGGGTCGTTGTCCCGCTTGCCGGGTTTCAGCTTGGGAGAGATGGGAGGGGAGTAGGGCTTGGAGGTGGTGATGTTGGTGGCGGTGGTACTCAAGGAGATGGTGATGGAAGAGGACAGGGACCTCTGGAGGGACTTCTTGAGCCATCGAGCCGCCATTGGGAGCGAGAGGACGAAGAGGGGTCGGGAAGAAGCACGAGAATGGAGAAGAGGAAGGAGAGGGAGAGCACGGAGAAGAGGACGAGCAGAACCCTAACGCTCCTCCTTCGCGTTCTTGTCGATCGCGTGCGCGGTGGCCTCGAGCTTGTCCTGGAGGGCGACGAGGAGCGTGAGGCCCTCCTCGAAGATTTTGGATCTAGGGTTAGGGTTTTGGAGTTGGGGGAGAGGAGGAAGAAGAAAGAAGGAGAAGGAGAAGACCCGAATATTTTGGGGGAGAGGCAGGCTATAGCAAGGATTTTGCCAACAATTAAACTTAAAAAATATTACAAGTTTGCCACCGTTCTAAATTATTAATAACGCTTTATTTTATAAACGTTATAAAAAGCCCAGAATTAGCCTAAACCGTCATAGAAAAAAGGTATTTCGAACTTTGATGACGCTTCTTTATCAGCCGTCATGAAATCTACTTATCAAGTGTCATTAATAGGTCCTTTTGTTGTAGTGTGGCCTTCGAATGGTTCTACAGTCTGCCTGAAGGGTGTATCAATTCATTCAAAGACTTGGAGAGGTTGTTCCTCAACAGGTTTTACGAGAGTGGCATGCATGTTAGTATGTCCACTCTCATCGAGACCAAGTAAAGGAGGACTGAGCCTGTCATCGCCTTCATAGAACGCTTCAGGCGGTTAGCACTGAAGATGCCTTTCAGCATACCAGACTCAGAACTTATGGATACTTATCGACATAACTTCCTTCCTACAGTAAAGTTTTGTCTAGGTATACATAAGTATGATACATGGCCCGCTTTCATTGGGGCCGCTGATGCTGCTGAAAATGACATTCCTAACTTGGAACTACTGGGGTTGAAGACACCCAAATCTGAAGACAAGGGCAAGCATCCTCAAACTGTCCCTGTTCGTGGGGCTCAAGGAAAAGAGTCCTGAAAGTCGTCACAGCCAAAGGAGCTTCCAATTCTCAGGGCGCCTCCGACAAGCCTAAGGAGACCTTCTCTTTCGACGAAGACGATGTCTTTACCATCTTCCACACATTGACGAAGGGTAATAAGCTGACATTGCCTCCACCACGACGTCCTACAGAGGCGAGCCAACTCAATGATCCCAAGTACTGTCTTTATCATCAGTACGTGCATCACTCCACCAAGGACTGCATCGTCCTAAAGAAGAAGATACAACAGCTTATCAACAGCCAAGTGATCAACCTCGAAGCTGAAGACAAGGTCGCATCTGCTAACATGATCTCTCTCCAGTTTGGCGACTTTCCTCCTACAGAAGTCCCAGACGGTGTCGTCCCGATCCCCAAGGCGATGATGGAAGTCGTCAACCTACCACCAGCTTGCAACTCGACCTTGGTCCCACTCGCTACTGAACATGGTGAGATCATGTGGGTCCACCCGAACCTTGTCCAAGAAGTGACGTAGGGGGTAGCACTTCCCAAAGCAAGAAGCGGCAAGAAATACAAGTCATGCCATATGGTATCCTCTCCCATCTATGAGGTTCTATCTGGCGAGACACGGTCGGGGAAGACTTATCTTCGGACGTACGATCCCGCCCAAGAAGAAGCACTACCTCTTCAAGCTCTTGCTGCCCCCACAAGCTCAGAAGCCGGCCCGTCTAAGCCTCCAACTACGGACAAAGCCAAGCAGAAGGAGACACGGTTTGACAAGTCTCTGAAGGCGCCAGCTCCCGAAGGCATGGATCGACCCTACAACTTTGACATACTGGCTCAACTAGCCAATATACCTGCCAAGTTGTCTCTGTTTGATCTATTGCGACTCTCCAAAGAAATGCGAAAGGCCTTAAGTGAGGCATTGCTACATGCCGACTCTTACCTCGCTGAAGTCAAAGCTCCTGCTGAAGATCATGTCTCCTGTCCCCACTGCCATAGTACTACGGAAGTGGTGCCCAACATCACCTTCTCACAGGAGGACATGCTACTAAAAAATAATCGTCATGATAGACCCTTGTACTATACAGGGTATATCGGGGAGATCAAGGTGGATCGCATGCACATCGTTCCACGATCCTTCCTCAGCATTATTCCTAAAAGTTTGCTTCAAAACCTGGGAATCCCTCTGCACAAGCTATCCGCAACCAACACAACTATTATGGCTTTTAATGCTGGTTGAAGCCATCTGCTGGGCAAGATCCGTCTCAAATGCCAGATCGGTGATCTCCGAACGGAGGTTTCCTGCTATGTGATCGATGCCAATGTATCCTACAATATTTTGTTGGGACGTCTTTGGATACATGAGAACAGGATCATCCCTTCCATACTTTACCAGTGCTTCAAGTACGTCAACAGTGACGGTGTCGTGAAGATAGAGTTTGCCGATGTCGATCCTTTCAAGGGCATCGAAGCTTACTATGGAGATTCGGTACTTTACCAATCTCAACCCCCAAGGATGATGGCAATGAAGCTGACAATGAAGCTGAAGCAACTCCATCCCCCAATGATGGTCCCCTGATTATCCGAGTCAAAGGACGTACTACTCTAAAAAGTACCCCGAAGCCTCTCACAATCTGGATGAGAAAGAAAAAAACCGACAAGGTCAAACCATTGACCATCACCCTCAACAAAACACCGAGGGGGAACCTACTGACGCCTGTCCTCCCAATCCTGAAGAATTACCCTACGTGGTGAACTCGGCCAAGACTGTGGCTCCTCTTCCAGATGATGATCCTCTCAATGAGTATATCAATACTCAGAATAATGTACCTTCAGCGGATGATGTTATCCCTGAAGAAGAACTTACATATTTCCTTAGTAAAGGTTTATCTTTGGATTACTCTGATGTCTATCAATCTGTAAACCATTACATAGATACGATATACGCCCTAGAGAACGGCATAGGACCACACCTCTGCATGCCGGTCACAACACCTCACCTGCGGGAAAAAGTTTATCCTGAAGATATCCTCTACTTTATCGTTCCAGCCAGAAAGAAAGATGAAGAGCTAATCATCTTGGGTCATATAATTCGCGAGAGAAAGTTCGTTCCAGACTCTACTTCTTCCAAGCACAACGCAGAAGCTGACTATGACTCTGGGAAAATGCAACTTTTTTGGTATAGTTGGTAGGCCAAGAATATCATCCAGAATATGGGATATGACATTAAAAGCGACGAAGGGCTAAATTACGGTCGAGGACGATGGTTGTCAATACGACACTTGCTCCTCTCAGCAAACCCAAGAATTACTATCAATGAAGCGGTATTGGTTTGGGCTATGTTTCTCCTCCAACAACTCCCGAAAGATCAGATGATGAAGCAGATCGTTGTTCTCATTCTTCTGACTCCTCCCTCTGGAACTCAGATTCCAGCATCGGCGACATGTTCAAAGCAACTCTGTCCGACAATATGGTTTCTGTCGACCAAATTACAGACGACGTCCAATCAATCGAACTCGAACAATGGGCTCAAAAGATGGACACCAGGTGGGAGCTGCGCTTCGAACAACGTGAACCATCTATCGAAGACGAAGTCATCCAAGTCAATCTAGGAGATAAAGCATCCTTCAAACCAATCTTCATCAACAAAAGCTTATCTGACGATGAACGCCAATCTTGTAATGCCCCAGTCCCAATATACGTAGGACTAGGAACGTAGACATGCCAGCTGTATTCATACGAAGTACGTAGGCCTCGTATGAATACATAAGCTGTAAAATGCAGTAATCCAAGACAAACTAAATCTCATCCACAATAAAAAGAATAATAATATAAAAATCAACTTGAATATTTAAGATACAATCGTTGGACGGAGACAAAGTCCACTACCAACTATCTCAATGAAAGAAATATACAAGAAATCGAGCAATAAAAATGGCAAGACGAACCAAGCGCAATCGTCTTCGAAGGAATGGAGAAGACCACAGCCTTGGCTAGGATACCTGCGGAAGACACGAACACACACCAGGGGAAAAACCAGGTCCTCAGACGGACGTAGCAAGATACAGAAAGAACATGCTAATATGAACTGTCAGAATAAAATAATATATAAAAGACTATTCTAGACACAAATATGCAAAGAAATTCTAACCGCCTAATGTGCAATTTAGAAGACAACTTTCATGCGCATGGGTGAGATTTTAGGCTATGTGTACGTAACTGGCATCCAGTCATCTGTATCCGGCCGTAACGTCCAAAACGTCAGAGGGTATCTGCAAATATATTGCCACAGTTCCATCCGAAGACTGTGGTTTACCTGTTTGGCTTCCCATACGCACTAGCGACTGTCCTCCCCCAATATTTCCCATACTGTTCAAGTCATGTCCATGGCTCGTCCAGTTTTGTAACTGCTTGAGTCTCTAAAACCCTAATCACAGCAGTTACAATCATCTATCCGTCACACGACTTTAGAGATAGCTAGTCAATAAGTCGTACCCCTAATAAAATGTCTCAAACCGTGTAGTGTAAGTGTCATGGCCAGCAGAGATATAAAAATA
Organism: Iris pallida; assembly: GCA_029216955.1. Classification (NCBI taxonomy): domain Eukaryota; kingdom Viridiplantae; phylum Streptophyta; class Magnoliopsida; order Asparagales; family Iridaceae; genus Iris; species Iris pallida. The sequence continues at coordinate 926,031 of JANAVB010015399.1, read as the reverse complement.
TCCCGTAATATTAGGGTAGTCCACTACAACTAAGTTAACATGCATAAAATAAAGTAACGACTAATAAAGTCGCTTGCACCCAAGTATGGCCTGGACGCACGATTTATAACAAAGGAAACTAACAATATGAAACAAAATAAATAATGCAGAAAATAAATAATTTGACAGTTAATTAGCAAGGTATACTTGCCTGTTGCGACGCCTGGTGAGCTGTCTGGTGAGCTGCCTGGTGTGGTACAATCAAGGTGGCACAAGATCGACTTCGGTGTTACAACTACGCAAGGGGACCTCTGTTGGCGGCATGGATGGTTCCATCAAGTCCAGGATGGTCAATTTAGCTAGGGTAGACATAAGGTAGTACAGAATTGGTAAAGGAATATGAAAGATGGGCTGAATCACGAGATGGAGAAAATCGTAGGAAGTCAAATAATATATTTAGTGTTAAAAAATATTTTATAATACTTGAAATATAGATTAGTAGTAAAAATATGCTCTCAAACAAATATCCGAAAAAATTGAAAGCCATTTTAGGGCGAACTCTAAGTTTTTGTCAAAATATTATTTTAGGTAGGGAAACTATATTTCATGTTAGTCAAAAATATTTTAATTAACTATTTAAAATCGAGAAATATTTATAAAATATTTAAAACTATATTTACTAGTCAAATACTTTTGATAAATAATTGGAAATAAGATATAATCGATTTATGCCAAAATCCAAAGTTGGTATAAATACGCTTATAGATAATATCCACGCTTCATAAACAAAATATTTTAAATAAATATTTTAAAATATTAATGACTCATTTAGGTCAAAATTATATTTAAAGTAGGTAGAATATAAAAATAAGTTTAGGGTTTTCAACTAATCTCTCTCTTTTTTTCTTTTTTTTTTAAAATAGTTACATGGCCAAACTTTAAAACAATATTTTGTGATAAAATATTTAAGATATATTTTTATTTAAAACTCTTGGTTATCAAAATAAAAATACAAAGTATTACTATGCAACACTACTACATATGAACTGTTTTGGTTGTTCCTAAAGAAGAAAACAATTTAAACAATAATAATAATAATAATAATAATAATAATAATAATAATAATAATAATAATAATAATAATAATAATAATAATCGTAGTAAAGTTAGTAACAGAAGAAACCAACAAAAGAACCCTAACAAAATATTCAATGATACACTAATTTTAACTAAAAAAAGAGAAAAAAATAATAATAAATAAATAAATAACAAAAGTTTTTTTTGAAATTAATAAATAACAAAAGTTCTGTTCTCTTAGAAAGAGAACCAAAAAAAGAAAAAAAAATTAGAATCAGAAGAAGGGGAGAAATGAGGAGCGGAGAGGGAAGCTCTACGGCGGCTGATCGGCTGGTCTGGGCGACTAGAGGCGGCGGAGAACGGAGGAGAAGAGGAAGGGCACGGGGAAAAGCAGTCGGGGGTGAGAGGAAGGGGGCGGAGCGGGAGATCCGGCGACGGAGGGTTCGGTAGGGGTAGACGGTCACGGCGCGGCCGGGAGGGCGGACGCGCGGGCGGCGGGGGAACGGGGAGAGGCCGGCGGCGGACGGCGACGGACGCTGCGGAGGCGCGGAGGACGGAAGGGAAGGGGACTTCGGCTTGGCGCGCGGCGGCGCTAGCGCCAGCAGCAGCGGATGGTGGGTAGGTTAGTGGCGGATTGTGGTGATTTATTCGTTTTTCCTTCTTCTTCTTTTATTTTTATTTTTATTTTTGGGTTCCTGTTTGGCTGGGTGGCGTCGGCCGGCGATGGTCGAGGTGGTGTTGATGGGTGGCAGTGGTGATGGTAGGGTTGTGATGGTGATGGTGGTGGTGTGGGCCGGCCGGGGAGAGGGTGTGCTGGTGGTGGTGTGTTTGTGGTAGTCGGGGCGGATCGGGTGGCTGAGGGGAGTCGGTCGGGTTTCAACCAGGCTATTGGCGGTTGTGGGAATAGCCGTAATGACGGGCAGGTTTCGTTTGGCCGGAGTCGGCGGGGCGATTCGGTGGGTTGGGCTGATGGCGGCTGTGGCTGTTGGTACTGGCGGAGTCTTGGTCGATGGAATTGGTGTCGGACACAGTTGGTTGTCGGGGCAGCAATAGGTTTAGGGTTAGAATGATTTGTCGGGGTCTGTCCGACAAAACTAATGTGTCTGTAAAATATGGAATAAGAATTTGGATGGACACAGACACAGATGCACAGGCATTGTGGTGGAATATTTGTGGAGATCAATTGTGGAGAAAAATAATATGGAAGAGTACCTGCCTATTTATAGGATGTGGGAATTCCCAGTTAGATATGGATTAGAATTGATTTAAAACCCCAAATAGATAAATTCCAAATTAATTTAAATAGTTTTAAAGTGAATCCAATCCAAATTCGAATCAAATTAAATCTAAGTAAATTCATCTTTACATTAAAAATAGGATCCATAAAAATACATTTGTATTTATAATTCATAATAATTAATTTAAATATCAATCAACAATTTTAAAAAAAATATTTTTATGAACACTAAAATTATAATAATAATTAATTTCAAAAATTTAAAATAAGTATTTAAATATTAATAGGAAATAATTTTAAGCTACATTTTAAATTAAATAGCATAATAATTTTGAAAATGAGAATAGATATTTTAATTAGTAATAGGAAACATCTTTAAAATAAACTTTAATAATTTAGATAAATAATTTTGAAAATAAACATAAATATTTAAATATTAAAAATACCTTCTTGCTAATTAAATTATTATAAATAATAAAATTAATTTTGAAAATATACATGAAATAATTTTCATGTGCTTTACACGAATAGAATATTCACATAAATCTAGTTTTCTAATTTACCATTATTAAAATAAGATAGTATTAAAATAATAAGTTTTGCCAACCTCGATAATACTTTTTACCACTTTAAAAAAATAATTATTATATATATTATTTTGAAACCATCACCGATAATAAAATAAAAAAAATATTTTTCTAAAAATATGTACCTCGTACATATTCGCACTCGACGAGAAAATAGGAAAAACGTAAATTTTTGCGCGACGTACAATACGACTATGCGATGTATAAATACAAAAAAAATTAGTACAAAAATATAGTATAAAATTAGGGGTTTTACATCCTACCCAACTTACAAGAATTTCGTCCTCGAAATTAAGAATGATTAGGGGGTTGAGAAGGTACAAGGATATATCGATACGAAACACGATCAAATCATTAGGCGAGGTAAGGAGACGACGTTCAATGCAACACGCATTAGAAAATCGTGAGTTCAAATAATGCCAAAATAATCATGGATATGGTTATGGGTGAGGTCGCTAACTAACGTAAGTAAAAGATCAAGAGTTTTGGAAATGAAGGTAAAATAATTTGAGAACAAGGGCACATGATCCCTTAGAAAAGATAGTCATCTAGGTTTAGGGGTACGACTAAAAAAATATTTCTAGTCATTCCTAAGTTCCAAACGATTAGATGGTCAAGGTAATAGTTTGAGGGCGAATAACTTGAGACGAGATTATAGTCACGTGGCTTGGTCGATGGCTAACTAGTTTGGCAATAGATGATGGGACAACTAGAGGTGGTACTTGGGTTTATCTATCAAGTACGAGCCTTCGTCTAAATAGGTGAAAGACGAAAACCAAGATGAGTCCAAAGAAGTTGCTTTCGAATACCAATATGTGGTTCAAAGGAGAGTGAGTAATTCAAAAAGAATTGCCAAGTCTGTCGCGGATGGGGCCCTAGAGGACAAGTTTAGCTATGTCCCCATCCACATAGAATGATAGATAAAAGCGAACCAAACCGCACTAGGTTGATCAGACCATCATGCACCGGTTCTGAGTAGACAATATGTTAGTGGGTGCGCACCCAATAAAATATGTCATGATCAAGCTCGATAAGGGAATAAGCTTGCAAAACTTAAGCTAAACTAGCAGCAGAGGATAGTCAAAAATAGTATAAACATAGGCACGATTTATATTGAAAGAAGTGGAACTAGTTCAAACTTCTTAAGAACCTAGTAATGTCTTATGTTGGTGCCTACATAGTCATCCTACTGTCTACTTGCTTAAGACTTGGTTAAGGTCACAAGGAAGGTTAGGTCGTAAGTCATTCTACCCAACTTTCAAGAGTTATACTAGTAGGGTAATGGGATGAGGGGTCATGTCCATCTAGTATAGGTTACCTTATTAATCTCTATCAAGCACGAAAGAAGGGCACGAATCACGATAGAAGGGATCAAGCAAGATGCAACTCGAGGAGTCAAGCGAGAAGGCGGTCATGTATGTGGATGAGATTCTAGACTCTAATCCTATACGCAGGCTTGCTTAGTACGGTAAAGTAACCAAACAATTTATCTTGACCTGCATGGGCCAGCACAAAAACATGTAACGCCCCAGTCCCAATATATGTAGGACTAGGAACGTAGACATGCCAGCTGTATTCATACGAAGTACGTAGGCCTCGTATGAATACATAAGTTGTAAAATACAGTAATCCAAGACAAACTAAATCTCATCCACAATGAAAAGAATAATAATATAAAAATCAACTTGAATATTTAAGATACAATCGTTGGGTGGAGACAAAGTCCACTACCAACTATCTCAATGAAAGAAATGTACAAGAAATCGAGCAATAAAAATGGCAAGACGAACTAAGCGCAATCGTTTTCGAAGGAATGGAGAAGACCACAGCATTGGCTAGGATACCTGCGGAAGACATGACCACACACCTCGGAAAAAACCAGGTCCTCAGACGGACGTAGAAAGATGCAGAAAGAACATGCTAACATGAACTGTAAGAATAAAATAATATATAAACGACTATTCTAGACACAAATATGCAAGGAAATTCTAACCGCCTAATGTGCAATTTAGAGGACAACTTTCATGCGCATGGGTGGAATTTTAGGCTATGTATATGTAGTGCCCCGTCCCTACATCGTGCCCCGTACTTGTCCACGGGGTGCGCGAGAAAGGAACACTGTCGCTATCGATTCGGCCGGGACCGATAGGTCGGGATCGACCAAGTCGATCGAAGGGGAACGGTTGAATTAAGATCCATTCCTCGTTATGGAATGTCTTCTTCGGAACCAAGTCCCATATTCAGTGGGTTGCGCCTCGAGGATTGCCTCTGCGGCTGAGTCGGGAGAGACCTCCCGTTGCTCTGCTTTTCACGCCGCTTGCGTTGGTTTTGGCTTTGTTTTCTGAATGCGTTTTCGTGAACGTTTTCGATGGTTTTTATGGCTTGCATTTCGAACTCGTATTTCCTATCGAACTCCTTGAATAAAGCAGTGTTCTAATCGGTTGCTTGTGCGATTTCAGGTAATCGCGTAGGCGACGTCTAGCGCGACCAACAAGTCCTCTCGCCGAAGTAAACTCAAGGTGAGTGGCTGACCCTTCTCTTCTCGACCCCCTTCTTAAGTAAATCGATAGTGTTGCTATGGATGAAAGCAAAGGCACGGACACGGTAAAATAATCAAGTTTCAAAGAGAAAGTAGGCTAGGCCTTAATAACTAAATGTTGCCTTAACTCGGTCATTGGACAACTTGTCGACAAGGAAGAGTTTCCTCGAGCGACTACCCGGGGCCACAGGATCGACTCGGCCTAGGAGGAAACACGGTATAGCTGTGCTGGATGATAGCACGGGTTAAGCGGGGACTTGCAGCGGGGCTCGCTACTTGTGCTGCAAGGGCCCCGGCTAACAAAGCTATAGTCCAGGATGGCTTGTGATGTCAGTGACCAAACACACGAAATGTTGTACTTGGAAATGTAAATGATAACAATTGACAGGAAAGAACATGGTAAGTTTCAAAGGGCGCGGCCCGTCGGGGGTAAGTTCTAACGTAAATTACATTATGCTTGTCAATGCTCACTTGAAATTCATTAGGATGGTTAGAAACATTCATGAACTAAAGTCATATAAACTCATTCAACCAAATGAGAGCTTGGAAACTTAACTTGCCACGCACCAGTACAAAGTGTAATGTACTGATCCTCGCTCTCCACGCAGGTACCCCGAACTACGAAGGGCGTGCCACCTAAAAATCTCAAGGCGGCGTGGACACTTTTGAAGCCTCGTCTGTATGAAGGCTTGTTTCTGGATTCCTTTTGAAGAAGACCCCGCACTCAGTCCAAAGAAAAGATGGCAAATCGGCTTGCCTCGATCGCAGGTGGAAATGTGTAATAGTTTTTGCTTGTATAAAGGGGTGTAATGTATGGAACGACTATCTCATCGGCGTTCATTTTGTAAGTCGAGTCATGTTATAGCCCGCGCGGCAATGATTGTAAAGAAGTCCATGTAAAGTTTCTATTATCAATGAAAAAGTCTATTTCTACTTCAAATGTGTCATTCAATTTCTCTGCGTACTCTAATTTGATGTTGTGTTTCGGATAACCTTATGACTATGCCTTGTGCGATCGCAATTTAGGTTCGCACGGCATCACGCCCGGGGGACGACTATCGATTCTACGGAATCGGGGCGTGACATAATGGTATCAAAGCACGGTTTTACATCCTTTGACCTCGCATCGATGAGATACGTTGTTCCATACAATGAGTCCGTAATAATTTGTGACTGATGCATTTGCCTTCGTATCGCAGAAGTGGCCGAACCCACGGCCGAGCAAAAACAGAGCGCTTCAAGCGGCTCCAGTAGTTCGCATCGTCCGCGGGCCCGACCTTCTAACGATACAATCGAAAGGATGTTGTGCATGATGGAGGCGCAGTAAAACCAGTCCGAGAACCGACATCAGCAGGTAGAGGAACGACAGGCCCAGTTCGAAGCTCGCTTTGATGCACATGCCAAACTTTAGCAAAAGCAGCTAGATACCCTGCAGCAGATCGTCCAGACAATGGCGGCCAACAAAAATTCTGCGACTACGCCTACCGTCACCGTACCGGCGATCCAACCCATTGATGTCGACACGGAGGATCCCGAGCGTCAACCAGCGGCACCGAAAAAGTACAACTTTGAAGTGTCTGAATTCAAGAAGGCGTGCCACGCTTCCTTTAGCGGCACCGAGGGTCCCTCCATGGCAATCGACTGGCTGGAAGAGCTGGAAGATCACTTCGAGCTGCTCGGCATTGAAGAATCCAAGCAAGTCGCCTGCGCACAACTTTAACTATGGTTGAACGCGCACGACTGGTGGGCCGTGCACAAGCGAGCGATCCGACCGGACAACAACACCGTGCCGATCTCTTGGGCTACGTTCCGCAAAGCTTTTAAAGTACAGTACCTTTCGTCAACCATTCGTCAAGCAAAGGAGAATGAATTTATGCAGTTGAAGCAAGGGAGCAGGACAGTGGAACAGTACGCCGCAGAATTTAACAAGTTGTCTAAGTTCGCTGGCCAGTTTCTGCCTACTGAAGAGTGCCGTGTGCGACGGTTCGAAGTGGGCCTGCGACCCTCGATTGGTACGCATGTCGGGGTCCCGGAGTACAAGACCATAGGCGAGGCTCTGAATCACGCCCTCCGCCTTGAGAACCTGCAACCTTCTGGTGCTGACGACGTTGTGCGCCACTCCAATCATAAACATCCTAGCTATACGGGAGGCAACAATCACGCTTCAAAGCGTCCAAACAACGGCGGCTACAAAGGGCAGAACCCACTACCTCGGTGCACCAGGTGCAACAACTTCGGTCACCATGCCAACGATTGTCATGTCCTCGAAGGAGGATGCTTCAACTGCGGAGCAAGAAACCACCAAGCACGAGATTACCACCGAAAATTGAATCGTAACGTGCCACCCCAACAACATCGTCAGGAGAATCGAGGACAGGCGCCCCGACCTCCTCAGCACACTCAGTCCAACAACCAAGACCGACGCCCTAATGCTCAGGGGCGTGTCTTTGCTCTGACTCGAGACGAGGCGTATGCTTCAGACACTGTGGTGACAGGTATATTGAATTTCAATAATGTACCTGCTCGTGTGTTATTTGATTCAGGCGCCTCGCATACTTTCATATCGGCGGACTTCGCCGCCGAGCACAAATTTCCTGTAATATTGTTAGACCTTGATCTTAGCGTAAGTATGCCTTCTGGTGTGCCACTACTCACGAAGTTAGCCTGCGGGAGAGGAACCATATGTATAGGGGGTCAAAAGATCGGTCTTGATGCGATAGTTCTAGATATGAAGGACTTCGACATCATATTGGGCATGAATTGGCTCAGTCCGTACAACGCAACCATCGACTGTGCTGAAAAGAAAGTCACATTCTGCATACCTGGAGTGCCTGAATTCTGCTACTCGTGTCGTGAGGCGTCGCCGACCTACATGGTGATCTCTGCAATATCTGCTCGACGGATGCTGCATTCCGGGTACGAAGGCTATCTAGCTTCCGTTCGAGACGTGCGACAGGATAGTGCAAACGTGGGAGAGATCGACGTTGTGGCAGAATTCCCAGATGTGTTCCCGAACGAGCTATCCGGCATGCCACCTGATTGAGAGATAGAGTTCACTATCGACACATTCCTCGACACCCGGCCGATCTCGAAGGCTCCGTACAGAATAGCCCCTGCAGAATTGAAGGAATTGAAGGCACAACTTCAGGAATTGCTCGACAGAGGGTTTATCCGTCCGAGTGTCTCGTCGTGGGGTGCGCCCGTGCTATTCGTAAAGAAGAAGGATGGATCGATGCGACTCTGCATCGACTATCGGGAATTGAATAAAGCCACCGTCTGAAACAAATACCCCCTGTCCCGCATCGACGACTTGTTCGACCAGCTCCAAGGTGCAACGGTGTTTTCGAAGATTGATCTAAGATCGGGTTACCACCAACTCAAAGTCAAGCCAGATGACGTGCCGAAGTCTGCCTTCCGTACTCGTTACGGCCACTACGAGTTCTTGGTAATGCCGTTCGGTCTGACAAATGCCCCTATCGTCTTCATGGATCTAATGAATCGGGTGTTCCGTCCGTTCGTTGACAAGTTCGTAGTAGTCTTCATCGACGACATCCTCGTCTACTCGAAGGATCGAGCGCAACATGCAGAGCATCTGCGGACGGTACTCCAAACCCTTCGAGAGAATCAGTTGTACGCGAAGATGAGCAAGTGCGAGTTCTGGCTGGACAGCGTCTCATTCCTTGGGCACATCATCTCCGCCGCGGGCATCACAGTCGATCCGAAGAAAGTCGAGGCAGTTGTTGATTGGAAACGGCCCGTATCAGTTAGCGAAATTCGAAGCTTCCTAGGCTTGGCAGGATACTATCGACGCTTCGTGAAGGACTTCGCGAAGATTGCATCGCCGTTGACTCGCCTCACCCAGAAAGGAGTCGCATTCAAGTGGTCAGACGATTGTGAAGCTTCCTTCCAGGAGCTCAAACAACGGCTCATTTCGGACCCGATACTTGCTCTTCCTGAAGGAACGGAGGGATTTCAAATCTTCAGCGATACTTCTGGCCAGGGCTTGGGGTGTGTGCTCATACAGCAGAATAAGGTGATATCTTTTGCTTCCCGGCAGTTAAAGCTGCACAAGAAGAACTACCCCACGCACGACCTAGAACTAGCGGCAATTGTGTTCGCGTTGAAGCTGTGGCGTCACTATCTCTATGGTGTGGCGTACAGGATTTATACGGACCACAAAAGCCTCAAGTATCTCTTCACCCATAAAGAACTGAATTTGCGGCAGAGGCGATGGCTCGAGCTAATCAAAGACTATGACTTATCGATCGACTACACGCCGGGAAAGGGAAATGTGGTAGCGGATGCGCTGAGCCGAAAGTACTTAGCTTCATTATGCATCAACGATCGACTGCTGCGTGACTTGGAAGGAATGGGCATCGAGCTTCGGGTTCGTTTCAGAGACGTAAAACTGGCACAACTGTGGGTGGAACCGAGCCTACTGGAGAGGATCAAGTCTGCACAGAAGGACGACCCATACCTGGAGAAGATACGGAAGCTGATATCGACAGGGAAAGCGTCCGACTTTGCAGAGGATAATTCGAGAGTGTTGTGCGTGAAGGGACGGCTATGCGTACCGGACGACGCAGAACTTAGAAAGGAGATAATGACGGAGGCGCATTATGCAAAATATTCTTTGCATCCTGGCAGCACCAAGATGTATAAGGACCTCCGTATTGTCTTTTGGTGGCACGGCATGAATAGGGACGTAGCGCTCTTTGTGTCAAAATGCATGGCCTGTCAGCAAGTCAAAGCCGATCACCAGCGACCGGGCGGGGAGATGCAGAACCTTGCCATTCCAGAGTGGAAGTGGGATCACATCACTATAGACTTCGTTGTTGGCTTGTCGAGGACGCCGCGGGGAAATGTCGCCGTCTGGGTCATCGTCGATCGACTAACCAAGTCAGCGCACTTTATCGCCATCAAAGTTACTTGGAGCGTCGACCGCCTTGCTCAGATATACCTTGATGAAATAGTTCGGCTGCACGGGGTCCCTGTTTCTATCGTCTCTGATCGGGATGGACGGTTCGTAGCGCGCTTCTGGAGTAGTCTTCATTCAGCACTGGGGACCAAGTTGAAGTTTAGCTCAGCTTATCATCCTCAGACTGACGGCCAAACAGAGCGGGTGAACCAAATTCTCGAAGACATGTTACAACTCTGTGCGATCGACTTGAAGTCAAGTTGGGACGTCCATCTACCGCTGGCCGAGTTTGCACAACAGCTATCAGTCTAGCATCCAAATGGCGCCGTATGAAGCTTTGTACGGCCGGAAGTGTAGATCGCCCATTTGCTGGGATGAAGTCGGGGAACGGCAGATACTTGGTCCGGAGCTGGTGGAGCAGACTGTGCAGAAGGTCAAGTTCATACGAGAAAGATTGAAGATAGCACAAAGCCGGCAGAAAAGCTATGCCGACACACACCGACGCCCCCTCGAGTTCTCGGAAGGCGACCATGTATTCCTGAAGGTGATGCCTATGCGTGGAGTTTCCAGGTTCGGTGCAAAGGGGAAATTGAGCCCAAGATTTGTTGGTCCGTTCGAAATATTGAAGCGAGTCGCCCCGGTAGCTTACCAAATTGCCTTACCGCCTGCGTTGTCAGAGGTACATGACGTCTTCCATGTGTCGCAATTGAGGAAGTACGTGAATGATCCGAGCCATATTGTGGATTTGGGTAAGCTGGACCTAAAGGCGGACTTGTCATATGTCGAAGAGCCGGTGCAAATCTTGGAGCGCAAGGATAAACTTTTCCGCAACCGTGCTATTCCTCTAGTCCGAGTCCTCTGGAGGAACCATTCGGCCGAGGAGTCGACGTGGGAGCTCGAGTCTGAAATGAAGGAGAAGTTCCCTTCATTGTTCTCGTAGAGGTAGGTTCTATTCTTAAGTTTCGAGAAAGAAACTTTTTCTTAGTTGGTTATGGTGTAGTGTCCCGTCCCTACGTCGTGCCCCGTACTTGTCCACGGGGTGCGCGAGAAAGGAACACTGTCGCTATCGATTCGGCCGGGACCGATAGGTCGGGATCGACCGAGTCGATCGAAGGAGAACGGTTGAATTAAGATCCATTCCTCGTTATGGAATGTCTTCTTCGGAACCAAGTCCCATATTTAGCGGGTTGCGCCTCGAGGATTGGCTCTGCGGCTGAGTCGGGAGAGACCTCCCGTTGCTCTGCTTTTCATGCCGCTTGCGTTAATTTTGGCTTTATTTTCTGAATGCATTTTCGTGAACGTTTTCGATGGTTTTCATGGCTTGCATTTCGAACTCGTATTTCCTATCGAACTCCTTGAATAATGCAGTGTTCTAATCGGTTGCTTGTGCGATTTCAGGTAATCGTGTAGGCGACGTCTAGTGCGACCAACAAGTCCTCTCGCCGAAGTGAACTCAAGATGAGTGGCTGACCCTTCTCTTCTCGACCCCCTTCTTAAGTAAATCGATAGTGTTGCTATGGATGAAAGCAAAGGCATGGACACGGTAAAATAATCAAGTTTCAAAGAGAAAGTAGGCTAGGCCTTAATAACTAAATGTTGCCTTAACTCGGTCATTGGACAACTTGTCGATAAGGGAGAGTTTCCTCGAACGACTACTCGGGGCCACGGGATCGACTCGACCTAGGAGGAAACACGGTATAGCTGTGCTGGATGATAGCACGGGTTAAGCGGGGACTTGCAGCGGGGCTCGCTACTTGCGCTGCAAGGGCCCCGGCTAACAAAGCTATAGTCCAGGATGGCTTGTGATGTCAGTGACCAAACACACAAAATGTTGCACTTGGAAATGTAAATGATAACAATTGACAGGAAAGAACATGGTAAGTTTCAAAGGGCGCGGCCCGCCGGGGGTAAGTTCCAACGTAAATTACATTATGCTTGTCAATGCTCACTTGAAATTCATTAGGATGGTTAGAAACATTCATGAACTAAAGTCATATAAACTTATTCAACCAAATGAGAGCTTGGAAACTTAACTTGCCACGCACCAGTACAAAGTGTAATGTACTGATCCTCGCTCTCCACGCAGGTACCCCGAACCACGAAGGGCGTGCCACCTAAAAATCTCAAGGCGGCGTGGACACTTTTGAAGCCTTGTCCGTGTGAAGGCTTGTTTCTGGAATCCTTTTGAAGAAGACCCCGCACTCAGTCCAAAGAAAAGATGGCGAATCGGCTTGCCTCGATCGCAGGTGGAAATGTGTAATAGTTTTTGCTTGATAAAGGGGTGTAATGTATGGAACGACTATCTCATCGGCGTTCATTTTGTAAGTCGAGTCATGTTATAGCCCGCACGGCAATGATTATAAAGAAGTCCATGTAAAGTTTCTATTATCAATGAAAAAGTCTATTTCTACTTCAAATGTGTCATTCAATTTCTCTGCGTACTCTAATTTGATGTTGTGTTTCGGATAACCTTATGACTATGCCTTGTGCGATCGCAATTTAGGTTCGCACGGTATCACGCCCGGGGGACGACTATCGATTCTACGGAATCGGGGCGTGACAGTATACGTAACTGGCATCCAGTCATCTGTATCCGGCCGTAACGTCCAAAACGCCAGAGGGTATCTGTAAATATATCGCCACAGTTTCATCCGGAGAATGTGGTTTACCTGTTTAGCTTTCCATACGTACTAGCGACTGTCCTCCCCCAATATTTCCCATACTGTTCAAGTCATGTCCATGGCTCGTCCAGTTTTGTAACTGCTTGAGTCTCTAAAACCCTAATCATAGCAGTTACGATCATCTATCCGTCACACGACTTTAGAGATAGCTAGTCAATAAGTCGTGCCCCTAATAAAATACCTCAAACCGTGTAGTGTAAGTGTCATGGCCAGCGGAGATATAAAAATATCCCGCAATAGGAGGGTAATCCACTACAACTAAGTTAACATGCATAAAATAAAGTAACGACTAATAAAGTCGCTTGCACCCAAGTATGGCCTGGACGCGCAGTTTATAACAAAGGAAACTAACAATATGAAACAAAATAAATAATGCAGAAAATAAATAATTTGACAGTTAATTAGCAAGGTATACTTGCCTGTTGCGACGCCTGGTGAGCTGTCTGGTGTAGTACAATCAAGGTGGCACAAGATCGACTTCGGTGTTACAACTACGCAAGGGGACCTCTGTTGGCGGCATGGATGGTTCCATCAAGTCCAGGATGGTCAATTTAGCTAGGGTGGACATAAGGTAGTATAAAATTTGTAAAGGAATATGAAAGATGGGCTGAATCACGAGATGGAGAAAATCGTAGGAAGTCAAATAATATATTTAGTGTTAGAAAATATTTTATAATACTTGAAATATAGATTAGTATTAAAAATATGCTCTCAAACAAATATCCGAAAAAATTGAAAGCCATTTTAGGGCAAACTCTAAGTTTTGGTCAAAATACTATTTTAGGTAGGGAAACTATATTTTATGTTAGTCAAAAATATTTTAATTAACTATTTAAAATCGAGAAATATTTATAAAATATTTAAAACTATATTTTCTAGTCAAATACTTTTGATAAATAATTGGAAATAAGATATAATCGATTTATGCCAAAATCCAAAGTTGGTATAAATAGGCTTATAGATAATATCCACGCTTCATAAACAAAATATTTTAAATAAATATTTTAAAATATTATTGACTCATTTAGGTCAAAATTATATTTAAAGTAGGTAGAATATAAAAATAAGTTTAGGGTTTTCAACTAATCTCTCTCTTTCTTTCTTTTTTTTTTAAAAATAGTTACATGGCCAAACTTTAAAACAATATTTTGTGATAAAATATTTAAGATATATTTTTATTTAAAACTATTGGTTATCAAAATAAAAATACAAAGTATTACTATGCAACACTACTACATATGAACTGTTTTGGTTGTTCCTAAAGAAGAAAACAATTTAAACAATAACAATAATAATAGTAATAATCGTAGTAAAGTTAGTAACAGAAGAAACCAACAAAAGAACCCTAACAAAATATTCAATGATACACTAATTTTAACTAAAGAAAGAGAAAAAAAATAACAAAAGTTTTTTTGAAATCAATAAATAACAAAAGTTCTGTTCTCTTAGAAAGAGAACCAAAAAAAGAAAAAAAAAATTAGAATCAGAAGAAGGGGAGAAATGAGGAGCGGAGAGGGAAGCTCTCCGGCGGCTGATCGGCTGGTCTGGGCGACTAGAGGCGGCGGAGAACGGAGGAGAAGAGGAAGGGCGCGGGGAAAAGTAGACGGGGGTGAGAGGAAGGGGACAGAGCGGGAGATCCGGCGGCGGAGGGTTCGGCAGGGGTCGACGGTCACGGCACGGCCGGGAGGGGCGGACGCGCGGGCGGCGGGGGAACGGGGAGAGGCCGGCGGCGGACGGCGCCGGATGCTGCGGAGGCGCGGAGGACGGAAGGGAAGGGGGCTTCTGCTTGGCGCGCGGCGGCGCTAGCGCCGACAGCGGCGGATGGTGGGTAGGTAAGTAGCGGATGGTGGTGATTTATTGGTTTTTCCTTTTTCTTCTTTTATTTTCATTTTTATTTTTAGGTTCCTGTTTGGCTGGGTGGCGTCGGCCGGCGATGGTCGAGGTGGTATTGATGGGTGGCGGTAGTGATGGTAGGGTTGTGATGGTGATGGTGGTGGTGTGGGCCGGCCGGGGCGAGGGTGTGCTGGTGGTGGTGTGTTTATGGTAGTCGGAGCGGATCGGGTGGCCGAGGGGAGTCGGTCGGGTTTCAACCAGGCTATTGGCGGTTGTGGGGATAGCCGTAATGACGGGCGGGGTTCGTTTGGCCGGAGTCGGTGGGGCGATCCGGTGGGTTGGACTGATGGCGGCTGTGGCTGTTGGTACTGGCGGAGTCTTGGTCGATGGAATTGGTGTCGGACACAGGTGGTTGTCGGGGCAGCAATAGGTTTAGGGTTAGAATGATTTGTCGGGGTCTGTCCGACAAAACTAATGTGTCTGTAAAATATGGAATAAGAATTTGGATGGACACAGACACAGATGCACAGGCATTGTGGTAGAATATTTGTGGAGATCAATTGTGGAGAAAAATAATATGGAAGAGTATTTGTCTATTTATAGGATGTGGGAATTCCCAGTTAGATATGAATTAGAATTGATTTAAAACCCCAAATAGATAAATACCAAATTAATTTAAATAGTTTTAAAGTGAATCCAATCCAAATTCGAATCAAATTAAATCTAAGTAAATTCATCTTTACATTAAAAATAGGATCCATAAAAATACATTTGTATTTATAATTCATAATAATTAATTTAAATATCAATCAACAATTTTAAAAAAAAATATTTTATGAACACTAAAATTATAATAATAATTAATTTCGAAAATTTAAAATAAGTATTTAAATATTAATAGAAAATAATTTCAAGCTACATTTTAAATTAAATAGCATAATAATTTTGAAAATGAGAATAGATATTTTAATTAGTAATAGGAAACATCTTTAAAATGCACCTTAATAATTTAGATAAACAATTTCGAAAATAAACATAAATATTTAAATATTAAAAATACCTTCTTGCTAATTAAATTATTATAAATAATAAAATTAATTTTGAAAATATACATGAAATAATTTTCATGTGCTTTACACGAATAGAATATTCACATAAATCTAGTTTTCTAATTTACCACTATTAAAATAAGATAGTATTAAAATAATAAGTTTTGCTAACCTCGATAATACTTTTTACCACTTTAAAAAAATTATTATATATATTATTTTGAAACCATCACCGATAAAAAAATAAAAAAAATTATTTTTCTAAAAATATGTACCTCGCACATATTCGCACTCGACGAAAAAATACGAAAAACATAAATTTTCGTGCGACGTACAATACGACTATGCGATGTATAAATACAAAAAAAATCAGTACAAAAATATAGTATAAAATTAGGGGTTTTACAAATCTCTTATACAGCTTATAAGAGAATACATCGACGTCTTTGCAAGTAGCTATGAAGACATGCCAGGCCTGGACCCTAAAGTCGCCATGCACCGCCTGAATATTTTGTCTAAAGCTAAGCCAGTGAAGCTGCAACAACGACAATTCCGACCAGACGTCATAGAAGCCATCGAGAATGAAGTCAAGAAGCTCATTGCCAGTAGATTCATTTGCCAGGTGTAAGCCCCCTGAATTTAGGGCTTTTTTTTATAAATCAATTATTTGCAATAGATATTATTATTTGATTATTATTTGATTAAATGCTCTTTACCGTGACTTTGACTTCTGGAGTGTCAGGGATGCCAATCTCTGGAAACTCCCTTCATTAGTGTGTAGTAGACAAGATTACCTTCACGTTGATATATCATGTTCCATCCAAACTTGTTCTCTTGTACTCTTTTTGCTTCGTACAACTTCAGGTCAATTTAGACCATTTAATTATTAATTGATTTTCCACTCTTTTTCTTGACCCTCATAAGCACGTTACCATGACTTTTAATTTAGGAGCACAAGGCCAGTCATTCTCTCGAAACCAACTTGTCATGTCTGATCTACTCGAGACGCCCTACACCCATGACCTACGTGTCCCACTCAGATACACCATCTTGTGCTTCATTTGCTTCGCACAACTTTTTGGTCAATTTAGGCCAATTAATTATCTACCGTAATTTATGACCTGACTTCCAATTTAATTTCGGGACCCGATATCGACCCAACCTAGTCGACCCAAAATATGGATATGGCCCACACGAAGCCTACTACCCGCATGACACTTGTGTTCCATTTATTTGAGTCCCCACATGTTACTTATTTACCTATGATCATAATTGCCTATTTAAATTCAATTATTGTACCATGTCCGATTTTAACCCGACCCGGCTCAATCAAACCCGACCTAAACTTTATGTTACCCCCTCATGAATATCCACACACTCATTTTCCTATAAATATTAAATACCTAATTTATCTATTTTAAATATTTAATTGATAACCCCATTATTTAATTTCCTAAGGAATGATCTAATTTTTCCTATTTTAATCCAAGCCCTCATTCCACTCCTATTCAATCCCTCTCACACTCACTCCCACACACCCATGTGGCCGACCCTAATAATTCCTACACTCTTTCTCTCTTCTCCCCTCTTATTTACTCATAGCACACTCACATACACAAAACTCATTCTTTTTCTCTCTTTATTTTCCTCACAAACTCTCACACACCACACACCACCATCACCTTCACCATCATCTTCCCACCACCACTATAGCCGAACCACCACACCCTTACCCGCGACACCTCTGCGAGCACCACCACTCCGTTGCCGTCGGGCCTGTGCCGCTCGTCGTCGAGCCTGTGCCGCTCGCCGCCGCCGTGCCCCCGTGCAGCCATAGTAGCAGCAGCTACTGCAATACTGGCAGCAGCTTCGACAGCAGCATGCGCGGCCACAAAAGCAGCCGCGCGGCCGTCGTCGCCGGCCACGTGCCGCCGTGGGCGGCCCCCCTCCAACGAACCCCCAGGCACCTTTCCGTGGCGGCCACCATCCTCCGGGATGCGCCGCCTAGGCGTTTCGTGCGTTTGGCACGGGTTCCCATCGGCGCGAGCTCGGAATGTATCCGAAAATAGCGTTCCGTCGTAGCGACTTCGTGTACGTTTTTCGAGAAATCTGACCGTTGGATCGGCAATTTCTTCGCTCTGTCACAATCTCAGTATATCCATCTTTACTCCCCTCAATTTTTCGTCCGTTAATTTTATCGTTTGATACATCAAAACCGGCCACCAAGTTGACCGTTTAAATTGTGTTATTTTTGGACAGTTTTGCGGAGCCAACTTCGTCGGTTCATATTTCCTCCATTGCAGCTCCGTATGGCGTGCCACTGGTTCCTATGCATAGCTGGTACAACCCTCTTCCTACTCCTTAAGTTTTGTTTCATTGTGAGCACGTTTGGTTGGTTGAATTCGACGCCAAAGTTGTCCGTCTGAATTCGTAATTTTCAAGTTATAAAATTCCATTTTTGAACCCGGGACTCCGAATTCAATTTCTGACACCACCAATAGACTCGGGGCGTCGTTCTAGCATATTTTTATATAAAGTTTGTTAGATTTGGAGGACGTGGGCCCTGGCACGTATTTCGGTGCAAAGCGGGCCCCACAGTCCGGGTCAACGGAACTTTTTTATACCGGCTCATCAGAATCCAATTCCGGATATACCGTTGAGTTTGTATCGTCATTCTGAACTCGTTAACATATAATTTGTTGAGTTTTGTGGACATTGGCTCCGACACGCATTTCCGTGCAAATCGGATTCTAATATCCGGGTCAACGGACCAATTTGAGATCGGGTCATCGGAATCCAATTTCGGATATACCGTTGAGTTCGTATCGTCATTCTAGAATCATGGACATATAATTTGTTAGGTTTAGTACACCTTTATTTTGGCACATTTTTCGGTGCAAACCGGGTCCGATACGGACACCGTTTTGACTCAAAATTACCTTTTTGCCCCTGTGTCCAAATTGGACTTATGGATAGGCTATCCTAGCTAATTTGACCATTCTGGACACGTTGGTGATGGTTGTTTCACCATCCGACAACATCTGTTGGTTTTCACCATATTATTATAATCTTTCTTCTTTTGTGGTATTTTGAGATCCATCGATTCCAGTAATTTCACAATCACTGAAATTGATATGTTGACTTTGTAGATGTTTATAGAGACTAGCCTTGACCCTGTTTGACCATGGTTGACTGCTTTGACTGAACGTCGAAGTAGAGTCAATATTGACCTAGATTAGACTAGTTTTGACCTTGGTTGACCACAGTTGACTATTTTGACCAAAAGTCAACCGGAAGTCAACCGTAGCCTAAAATTGACTAGAACTGGACCGAAGTTGACCAGTTGACCCAAAGTCAACTGTTAGTCAACGTTAGCCTAGTTTGACCTAAAGTTGACCAGAGTTGACCAGTTGACTGAAAGTCAACTGTAAGTCAACTATTGACCTAGTTTGACCCAGTTTGACTTAGTATGACTTGATTTTACTTCCAAATACATATATTGATACAGTATTCCACCTATAGGTCCTCGAGGCACTGTTTTAGGACTCAGTTGACATATTCCACCAGATCGCAGGCGAGTACATTCTCTGATAATATTTCTGTTTTATGGTATCGTCTATGTTTCTTGTATTTAGTGTAGATATCCTTGTTCTCTTGACACATTGTTATTACGGTAGATGACTTTAGTCATGGTTAGGGGTTGGAGTACAAGACGGCTAGGAATCATGGCACGGATAGTGCAGTGGCGTGCTTTGACTAGTATCTTAGACATGGTAAGGGAGGCCCAGCCATAAGTGTGCCCTAACAAAGAAAATAATGCTAAGTTGTGACTTAACCTCTATAGATTAATTAATTAAGATTATGAATTTAGGAGATCCGGTTGTGCCGATTTAGCTCGGACTGGACCCGAACCAGGCCCAAACCCATGTAGACATGTAGTACGTCCAAAAGATGTCCATGTAGATAATTGTTGGTATAGTTTAATTAGTATAATTATTTTAGTGGATAAATATGTATTTCTCATATAAAAGAGTTTTATATAATAAATAAGATGGTAAGAATAATTTACTAGATTTTGGGTTTAGGATATATTGTAGGTATGTGTTATATAATTATCTACATGGGTACACGTATATACGTGTAAATACATCTATTTAGATATATAAATGGGTTTATAGAATACGAGAAATAGTCTTTATGTATAAATACAACAGTATAAATTAATTTTATTTATATAAATTTTATATATATAGAATTATGATTTTTATATAGTAAGAATATTGATTATATTTAAAATAATTTATTGTCTGTGTGGAATTTGTGGTAAATATATATATGTATAAATATAAGGATATATATATAAAGGTATATGTGTGTGTGTGTATATATATATATATATATATATATATATATATATATATATATATATATATATATATATATATATATATATATATATATATATATAATATATATATATATATGTGTGTGTGTGTGTGTGTGTGTGTGTGTGTGTGTGTGTGTATATAATTATAGAGAAAAGAAAAGAAAACAAATAGTAGAAAAGCAAAGAAAGAAAAACAGAAGGAAACAAAGCAGCAGCAAACCTAGGTAAACCCGAACCTAAGCCCCCCCAACCTGCGAACGCAGCAAGCCTTGCGCTATATAAACTCGAGAGAAAGAAAGGAAAACCCTAAACCCTAGATGTGGAGCGCCTCCCCGCGACCACCCTGGTCAGCCTGTGCAGCACCCCGACCACCGCAGTACCGTCGCGCGTGGCCGGAGTCGGCCATGAACGCATGCGTGTGAGGAAAACAGGACAGCAGCATAGGCTAGGTAACCCCTTTTCTCCTTCCTTTTCTCATTCGTCGTTTCATCAATTTGCAAGCTACGAAAACCTACGTGTAGCCTACATAATCTCCTATGTGACCCCTCAGTTAGTTTCAAATATAGTTGACCATATTTTTTAAGAAACTGATTCAAATATCGACAAAATCCCATCCCGAGACAGAGTTAGAACTAGTTCAAACGGCCCAATTAGAAGACACGTACTTGCTGATTTCTTGACAGTTTAGGAAAACTAATTGAACAATCTCATAGCCAACCTATAGGTCTATGAAACCCTTTTTTTAGTTCCTAAATTCATCAAGTATGTGCAGAATAATTTGATTGCAAAAATCAAGAAAACTCAATTTTAGAAAATCATAAAATCCAAAAAAAACCTTCGATACGATGTGCGTCCCGCCAATCCGAGCGACGTGGTCGCAAATCGAAAGCATCGAAAGGTGTATACCTGCTTCGTGGACGTGTGGGCTTTGACATAATTCAAATTCGTTGCGTGTGCGCGACGAATTTGATACGTATCCGTCAAAATTCATCGTATCGGCCTCTGTGTAAATTTTCTAATTACTTTGTGCACCTTCGTCAGATCGAGACGAAGCTTGTTCCAACAGGACCGTATCGTTTTTATCCTGTATGCCAAGTTTGGTTCGATTCTGTAACAGTTGACCAGATCGTCGTTTTGCGGGCCCCACTATCCGATTCAATGGGCAATTTCGTGCACGGTCCACCGGAATCCAAAATTGGACATAACGTTGGGTTCGTATCATCAAAACAAATTCGTAGACATGTAGTTTGACAACTTTAGAGACCGTTGACTCTGGCACACTTTTCGGTACAAAACGGGTCCAACGGCGGACACCGTTTTAATCCAAAATTACCATTTTGCCCCTGTGTCCAGAATTGGACGTAAGGACGGGCAATCCTAGCTAATTTGACTATTTTGAAACATTGGTAATGTTTATTTCAGCATCTGAAGACTTTTTGCATGTGTTGACTTTAGCGACTCATCTGAGTGGTTGTACTATCGATTTCACTAGGTAAGGACCTCAGGCAAGTACACTTTCTGATTGCTTTCGTTTCATAGTAGTCTTTCTATTTCATGTTTATGCATATGTTATTTTTCTTGTTGACACATTGTTACACGGATTTAGTGTCATGGATCTCAACATACATTATTTCTTAATTGTCGTATTTTCGTGTTTCGTGACTTGTTCGAGTCCATGAATACTAGTCGGAAGGGAAAATATCTTAGTAGACATGTGGACTACCCCTTAACCATCCTCCGTGTCTTTCGTAGAGAATAGCAGCTGCACACGACACGTGCAGGGTGCCGGATTTACTCCCTAGCCGTTCACATATCGAAACTGATATTTTAAATCACATAGATAGTTGTATTTTATTTGTTTTCATTTTCTTCTTCACCACTTGCCATGTAATCAGTTACTTTCTAGTTTTCATCTCTCATATGTTATTTTCATGTCTTCTTAATTCTATTGTGTTTTTGCATTGCCGTCGGTTTGTGTGCTTGTTCCATTCCTGACTGGAAACCAACATTTTTCAGGTTTAGCTGTGGCTCTTCTTAGCATGGGAGATACGGGTGTACTTGCAGGCCAAAACCTAGACTTTAGATGGATGTTGTAGCTATTTCAAGTATGTGTAAGAACATTGTATTTTTTCAATATAAATCTTGTAACTGTTATAATAAATTTTAGAAATGTGAATGAGCAATAAATGTTATATTTTATGATTTTGTGCATCTTGGCCGTGACAGCGTTCTACCGTCGACTCTGTGGCGTAGGCTGGCTTAGACACATCTCGTATCCGAAAAGCGGGTGCGGGTCGAGACAAGTTTTTGTGGTGGCCCATGCAGGTCCGTTTTTGTAAAATATACGAACTCGTGATGGTACGTTAGTCGTACTTTTGCGAGCCTGCGACTAGAAAATGCTCATTCACAACTTAGGGTTAAATTGATTTGAGAGAATGATTAGGACTAGGAGTCCTTTGTTCAAATTTACCGTTGGGTAGTTAAGTTTGTCAGAAAGGCCATGCAATTTAGATAAAGAATTATAAAATTTAGATAGCTTGCCAGATCTCTATAGATACACTATTACCTTGATATGACGATATGATCCAATGTGGATTTACTAATCACTTGGTAAGTTCGGCTTTCCTAGAATTAAGGCTCTAATCTTGATAAACTGTTCAATTTTTTTTTTGCTCTATTAGATATAAACCTTATATCATAAGTTAGAATTGCCTATTTAAAATCCTATTTTGCTGTAAGGAATTAGTTTATAATTTCCGATTCTGTTATTCATATACGAATCTCGAGGTAGATTTGATTCAAAGTTTTTCCTCAACCATTTGAAATACATATGAACTGAAGATTAGGATGTTCTTACCTCCCTCGCCTTCAGTTATTTCCTCCCCGATCAATCTTTTAATTTAAGGATTGAGACTTATAGGCAAATATTTACGCCTCCTATCATAGTCAACTAGTTTGAATCTCTAGCAGCTCCTTGAAGTTCTTAGGAGTATAGTTGGAATAATTTAACGACTGCAATGGCTAGACAGCAGCGCACTGGCGAGGCGCAACCCATAGGGTTGAAATTATTTCAAGGAATCGTAGGTTACGGAACATTACTAAAACTATATCTTCATTGACCTCTTTAGACCTTGTGTTAATATAAGGTAGAGTACCTGATAGCATATCACATCTGAATCACGGGACCAAGGATTTACCACAGCCAGAGTATACGGGCAAGGCATAATTCTCGGTAAAATGACTTCAGACGTGATTACAAGTTTAGGATACTATAGAGTATAAAAAAAATGCCCTGTATGTCCCATAAGATCCAAAGCCAATACTAGTAAAAGTTTTGTAAGTTGGGTAGCATGTCTTCCAACCTAACATTATGTGGTCCTTGTGACCTATTAACGGGATTATTTATCTGACACTAATAGGTTTACCTAGAATATAGAATTTAGAGGTCTATAATCCATTAGTCGACTAAGACCTTATGGATAAGAAGATAGTAGGACAACTGTATAAGCAATAACACCAGATAAGGTTTTGATTCTCACAAAACTCGAACTACTTGTACCTCCTTTCAAAAATATCGCATACTTGTATTTTGACTTTCTTGACCAATGCTGCTATTACAGCCTAGTTTTGCAAGCTTATGTTTATTGGGGACGCCTACTAACATATTGTCTAATCAGAATCGATGTATTACGGTCTGATCAACCTTAGTGCACTCGGTTCGTCCTCTCTTTGATTATCCCACATGGATTGAGATATCCAGGTATCTAGAATCTCATCCGTGACTGCATTGACAATTTCTCATGAATTATACATTCGCCTTTGAATCACGTAATTGTATTCAGTGACATCTTTCTTGAACTCTTTACTGTTTTGTCTTTCACTAATTTGGAAAGACAAAATCTCGTAATTGGTAGATAGATACCGAGTATCCCCATGGCTATGATAGTTGTATACACCAGTGTAGCTACCATCGGTCAGCCATGTGACTAGAACCTTGCCTTGAGTTACTCATTCTCCTATCAACCCTCAAACTACTATTGGGACCTTCTAGCCATCTAAATTTGAGAATGATTAGAATTTTACCCTTAGTCAAAATGCCAACCTAGGAGACTGTCTATTCTGAAGAAACCAATTATTGTGAGTCCCTAATTATTTGCTTGAAGCTTGCTTTAACTAGCAACCCTTAAGCCTTAACTCAATCTTTCCTCGACCAACGCCCACAGTTTAGACAAAAGATGAATAGACAAAGGTAAGGATAATCATTTACCATGACTATGGTAGACACCCATCTCGAGATTGGTTTCCAACACATATTATCCTAGTTATGTAAATTTTATTATTAAGACCTAACTAGTATTGGAATACCACAGTCACTAGCTTAGCCAATACCATAGCTTAAAATACCCTCTCATATTATGATCTACCAGTTATCAACAGCAATACATGATCACTACAGCCCATACCATAGAACCCTTGTGATAATAGTCTGGCAGGCTTGACACAAATAGAAATTCATGACTCAGTTGCTAGATATCTTTTTATATGATGTGCCTTAGAGTTAGTTACCCCGTCGATAACTCTTGTATACTATGGACGAGTAGATAATTCTATTTTATCGACCTTGTGTCATTATACACACTCGTTTCCATTTATTGAGAAACGATCCTTGACTTGACTTGTATCTACAGTATCCCGTTACGCCGTGTCTTATTCTTTATTAACAAGAGTCGAAGTACAATATCCGAACTTTGGAATTTTTCTAACCTCATTATTCCTAAAATCATGTCCTAGCTTATAAGGTGGGTAGATGTCACCCCCATTTCCTGTATTACGTATTTATGCTCGTATTTGATTTTAGCACGTATTTTTATTTTCTTGACTTGCAGATTTTGGTTTCTCGTAAATGGGTTTGGACCATGGCTTGGTTTTATTTTGTGGAGTTGGTTTGGTTTGGTTCATCATGAGTGGAACACTTTAACCTACACTCTACCCTCAACACAACACAACCACCCTCATTATATCTCCACCAAACTTTCTCTCTCCTCTTTACTCTCCATTAATTTTCTTCTTCTTCCTTCTTCCACAACTCCCTAACCCATTAGGCAAGTGCATCTTGCCATCAAATAAGCACCACTTTTTATTTGTCCATTAGCTAGATTAGGCCATGGAGAACAATTTTAGAACTTGACATTTTGTGATTTGGAGTTTCCTTTGTTCTAGATCTAGGTTTTTACTATTTTCGGATTTACATGGTTTTGATCTATTTAACTTTGATTTTTGTATGTTTTGATGCTTCCATGTGGAAGAGAATTCGATTTTACTCAAGTTAGAACTTTGAAAATCTAGATTTGGTTTTAATTTGGCTAAGTTATGAAGAATTGAAGTTCTTGGTATTCTTGGACTTGCTCTCGGCCAGGAAGAACAGCCCTCTGCCTTGCACTTTTTAGCGCACGGCCATTTGCGCTTTTTAGCGCACGGCCATTTGCGCACCCCCGGCCTGTGCTCCTTAGCGCATGGCCGATTGCGCAATCACTTGGCCAGTGCTTTGTGCTGCGCTGGATTGCGCTGGCGCAAGCTAGCCATGCGCAAGCCAGCCATGCGCAAAGTAGCCCCTGCGCAATCGACCATTGCGCAATCCACCCCTACGTAATCCTCCTGTGCACAATCCATCTGCTGCGCAACTCACTCTGCGCACTTGGCACCCTGCGCAGTTGGTACCCTGCGCAACTCACCCTGCGCACTTGGCACCCTGCACAGTTGGTACCCTGCGCAGCTCATCCTGCGCACTTGGCACCTTGCGCAGTACATACCCTGCACAACCTACTTGTCTATGATGAATTTGTTATTTCTTGATCTTGGCTCTTCTATAGTCCTATTTTATATTAGTATTTTATTAGGTATTTTACGTCCATTTTATATCCTTACGCCTTTTGTCATGAACTTGATTTTACTTAATATGTTGGGAATGACTATTGTACATAGCATGGTATGACAAGGAACTAGCATAACATGACAGTGACCCGTAGTGGTGCACTCCTGACCTGACCAACCTGACTTGATAGTGGCCCGTCGTGGCGCACTCCTGACAAGTACCCTGACATGATTCATCTTGATAACTTGATAGTGGCCCGTGGCGGCGCACTCTTGACTTGTAACTTGTAACTTGACTCGTATAATCAACTTGACACCGTGGGTGTTCCTGCTTGCTTGCTTGTACAATCCACTTGTCTTGTCTTGCATCATGTCTAGGACGTGACTTCCTGGGTACCACGGCCAGGGACTCACGCTAAATTGGATTAGGCTAATGATTAGATCAAACTAGAACATGGAGAATTCCCAGTCACATGCAATCTCGTTATCTGGGCGCTTTAATGGACTTGTAGCTTGTCGACGAGTAGAGCACATTTCCAGCACACTGTCATGTGTTGCACCCTCTAAGTCACCTAAGGGTACATTTGTCTCCCGGGCAATGTACCCACCTATAACTCTCAACCCGCGGAAGGATAACTGGATGGTCTGCAGGGCTTGGGACTGGGAGTTTCTCACTTGCATCTTGTTAGTAATTAGGCTTGTGATAACCCTAGTTAGTTAAAGTAGTAAGCCGTAGTACTTGCTTGGCCGATTGTGAATGAATGGTGTCCAGCTCTGTCTAAGTCTTGTCTAGCCCCTGTACCTGGAACTCTTGATCATGATTGTTTTACTTATCTCTAACGATAAATGGATAGAGACAGTGAGCTATTCAGGTGAAGGGGTACAATCCCGGTCCTTGTTTGGTTTAAGGATTGTAACCTGGCTCCCGGAATGGTTCCACGTCCCTAGTCGTTTATCGCCCTGTGTACTTTACTGCTTGTACTTTCCTTTTATTCTTTATGTTCTGATATGCTGGCTTTTGTTCTTATTTGTGGCCTCCTTTGTGGCACTTGCTCTTTCTGGGGTTTGACCCAGCTGGTTTTGTGTGGCCAGATTTCGGAGCATCTCCCGAGGATCTACCAAGCTTCCAGCCCAATGGTGACAACTAGACGGAACCCGGGCCAAGAGTGGATTTTCCTTTTGTTTCACCCACTTATATGTAAATTATTCTTTTGAGGCGTTTAGCCGACGAGCACCTGTTAGCTCGATGCACATTTACTTACTGTCTGCCTACGGGCTGTAAACATGATTAACAAATCCTAGGGTTGATCATGTATGACTGAACTCTTGCTAGTCTCATCATTTTGTACGACTAGCTTCATGATCATCCAATATGTAATATTTGGGACGCCTTATATATATATATTTGATGCTCTAATATCTTGTAACTCTGTTAATTGCTTGAGATTGAGACAATAGGCTTGACCTTAAGAGACTGCTGGCTTGTAGTAAACCCTCATATCTAGACAGCCGTGACCGTATAGTTGAGATGTATTCTATTTCAATATACGTAGCTGGCTATGTCTGCCCCCGCTCTCCAGTATTCTGGTTCTGGGGCGTGACATGGTTTAAGTGGTGGCCCATGCAGGTCTTGTCAATCAAGAAATGTGAGGGTTTACCGAATAGATGTCTCAATCAATATTGGCCCTTGATCTCTGCTCGTATCTTCAAATCCCTGGGATTCTTGACCTGATCACATGCTTGTATCATTGATCTGTCCTGGTCCTTTTCTTACTGTTCCCTATGTCGTCTTCTTCAGCGGCATTACTCCCGGACCTGCCAACCAGCCAGAGGAAGCTCGATAAGCACTCCAGCGCCAGGAAGATCAAGCTCAGCACTCTGGAGTAGCCTCCCGAGTTATGCTTCCCGGAGGCTCGGAACCTCCAGTTCAGGCAGCTCCGCCCATTCAACCAGCTAGACAGGATGAGGGACCTTTGGTAGGGCTTATCAGAGAACTGCTTGCATCCCAAGATCGTCGAGGCGACGCCTTGCACCAGGAAGTTCAGGATGCACTAAACCGAGGAGGTCCCCAAGGGAATCAGGCAGCCAACAGTTTCAAGCGCTTGAACCCTCCCTTCTTTGATGGCAGTGAAGATACGGTAGCCGCGGACGTTTGGCTTCAGGATACCGAGGTAGTTCTAGCAGCAGCTAGGACACCTGAGAATGAGAAGGTGGCGGTGGTACGCCTACAGTTGTTAGACTTGGCTCGCGATTGGTGGGCAGCTCAGGCCATGGGATTAGCAGCACCAGTCACTTGGGCGACGTTCAGAGAGAGGTTCCAGACAAAGTACTTCGATGCGGTAGCACGGTACGACCTGCAGACCAGATTCACCAACTTGAAGCAAGGAGGCAGGACGGTCGATGGCTATGCGATCGAGTTTTCCAGGCTGAGTAGGTTCGCCCCCACCTTGGTGGCAACCGAGTTCGATAGGGCTCAGCGGTTCCAGCAAGGGCTGCACTTAAAGATATTATTAGCTGTAGAGCAGTTCGAGCACCAGACGTTCGATGCAGTGTTGAAGGCAGCAAGGAGGCATGAGTATACCTCCCGGAGAATTATGGACAGGACCGGAGGCAGGAAGCGGTCCCACAACCAGATACACCAATCTTCAGCTCCAGCCCCGGCAGCTAGGGGTATAACCATTGGAACTCCGAGGCGGGCGGCCTCAGTGACGTCGGTTCAGCATTCGACCCCGACGTATCCGCAGCAGCAGAAGCAGAAGCAGTCTTCCGCGGTGGGATGTTCTCATTGCGGGAAGCCGGGCCATGTAGTGGCAGAGTGTCGTAGGGCACAGGAATTGTGCCTGGCTTGTGGAGGAGCAGACCACCAGATAGGGACCTGCCCGAATAGGGGAGGTCCATCATCATCCAACCTTTCTAGTTCTTCGGTGAGAGGACCAGCCCCAGCTCCAGTTCAGCAGCAGCAGCAGTACCCGAGGCTATTGTTGCCTCAGGCCCAGGCCTTTCAGCAGCAGAACCAGCAGCAGTTCACCCAGGCTCCAGCACACAACCGACAGAGGGGTTTCCAGCAGAGAGGACCCGCAGCTAGAGGTCAGGCTATGATGATGACCATGGAAGAAGAAGTTGCACCAGGTGAGGTAGTGGCAGGTACTATTCTCGTCAACACCTTTCCAGCATCTGTATTATTTGATTCTGGTGCATCGCATTCATTCATGTCTACACGATTCACGACACGGATAGGTTTGGAGCCCGAGTCATTATCAGTGAGGCTCAATATACTTACTGGTAATGGTCTTGTGGGAGTAGATCGAGTATTTTCCTCGTGTCGGATCGTAGTTAGCGGTAGAGAGTTCCCCGCTAGGCTCAGAGAGTTCCCTATGGCAGACTATGATGTAGTCCTAGGCATGGATTGGTTGAGGAACCATTATGCTAGGATAGACTGCCATGTTGGCAGAGTTGTCTTTAGTATTCCCGGAGAGCCAGAGTTTTCATTTTCTAGAGGCACAGTGGAGCCATCTCCTCCAGTATTGCGGATGGCAGTAGCAGCAGTGCAGTTGTCCCGGATAGTTGAAGAGTTTCCAGATGTCTTCCCAGAGGAACTTTCAGGGATACCACCAGAGCGGGAGATCGAGTTCACCATCGACTTGATTCCCGGGACAGCACCAGTATCAGAGCGAGTCTACAGAATGGCGCCTTCAGAGTTAAAGATTTTGTACAAGATGATTGAAGAACTCAGAACCAAGGGATTCATTCATGCTAGTGGATCGCCTTGGGGAGCCCCGATGCTTCTTGTGAAAAAGAAGGATGGTACGTCCAGGCTATGTGTTGATTATCGTACCTTGAACTCAGTGACCATCAAGAACAGATACCCTCTCCCGAGGATAGATGACTTGTTTGATCAACTCAAGGGGGCTTCAGTTTTCTCGAAGATAGACTTGCGGTCAGGATACCACCAGATCAGAGTCAGAGAGCAGGATATCCCGAAGACGGCGTTCAGATCTAGGTACGGGCATTGGGAGTTTCTAGTTATGCGCTTTGGAGCGACCAATGCGCCGGCAGTGTTCATGGATCTCATGAACCGTATTTTCATGCCTTACTTGGATCAGTTTGTGATAGTGTTCCTTGATGACATCCTGGTCTACAGCAAGAGTGAAGCAGAGCACGAGCAGCATCTCAGAGTTGTCCTCCAGATTCTCAGAGAGCACCAGTTGTACGCCAAGTTCAGAAAATACGAGTTCTGGCTCGATCGCATTTCGTACTTGGGTCACATCATTACTCGAGGAGGAGTGGAAGTGGATCCCCAGAAGATTGTGGCTATCAAGGCATGGCTAGTACCCAGTTCAGTGGCAGAAGTTCACAGCTTTCTTGGATTGGTCGGCTACTACCGGCGGTTCGTCTCTGATTTTGCAAGGATTTCAGCGCCAATGACCCAGTTGACCCGCAAGGATGTACCGTTCGTTTGGACAGCAGAGTGTCAGGAATTATTTGAGAAGTTGAAGCGAGGTTTGATAACGGCTTCCATTCTCACACTTCCAGATGGGACCGGAGGATTCACAGTTTACTGCGATGCGTCAGGCAGAGGATTGGGATGTGTTTTGATGCAGCATGGGAAGGTAATTGCTTATATGTCATGTCAACTCCGTGATCATGAGAAGAATTACCCGATCCACGACTTGGAGCTAGCAGCAGTAGTATTTGCACTTAAGTTGTGGAGGCACTACTTGTATGGAGACAGAGTGGAGATATTTACTGATCATAAGAGCCTGAAGTATGTTTTCACCCAGAAGGATCTTAATATGCGGCAGAGAAGATGGCTCGAGCTACTGGTGGACTACGATGTAGATTTGCAGTATCATCCAGGAAAGGCCAATGTGGTAGCAGATGCGTTGAGCAGGAGGGCCGGAGTCTACCTTCTAATAGCGCAACCAGAGTTATTGTCAGATCTTCAGAAGATGGGAATTGAAGTGGTTCTTCCTTCCAATGTGGCCTTGATGGCCAGCCTACAGATTCAGTCTACCATAGTTGAGAGGATCCGGACAGCACAGTTAACAGATTCCAAGATTCAGAGGCTCAGAGCAGAGTGCGAGGCAGGAAGAAGGCCAGAGTTATGTATTCATGAGGATGGTACACTTCGACATGGTACGCGTCTTTGTGTACCCAGTGGAGATATCAGACAGGAAGTCATGGCAGAGGCTCACAGTTCGCAGTATTCCATCCACCCAGGCAGCACGAAGATGTACAGAGATATTCGTCAACACTTTTGGTGGAATGGTATGAAGAGGGAGATAGCCCGGTATGTCTCTCGATGTTTGGTTTGTCAACAAGTCAAGGCTGAACATCAGAGGCCAGCTGGACTTCTTCAACCTTTACCGATCCCAGAATGGAAATGGAAACACATTACCATGGATTTTGTGACTGGGTTACCCAGATCTCCGGCAGGCAGAGATGCTATTTGGGTTATTGTGGACAGGCTTACCAAGGTGGCACACTTTCTTCCATTTAGAGTTGGACAGTCGACGGCACAGCTAGCAGAGATGTATCTCAGGCAGATCGTCAGACTTCATGGAGTGCCAGTCAGCATAGTATCAGACAGGGATACGAGATTCACATCGTACATCTGGCGCAGTCTTCATCAAAGTTTGGGGACTCGTCTCAAGTTCAGCTCAGCATATCATCCGCAGACAGATGGGCAGTCAGAACGTACTATACAAACTCTCGAAGATATGTTGCGGTCATGTACCCTTGACTTCGGTGGTTCGTGGGAGGATCACCTGCACCTGGTGGAATTCTCGTACAACAATAGTTTCCAGGCCAGTATCCAGATGGCACCCTTCGAGGCTCTGTATGGCAGGAAGTGCAGATCCCCGTTAGCATGGGACGATATCGGAGAGAGGCAGATGCTCGGTCCAGAACTGATTTCTCAGACGGTTGAAGTGGTCAGAAAAGTCAGAGATCACCTCCGAGTTGCTCAGGATCGCCAGCGCCATTGGGCCGATGCTCATCGGCGTCCCTTAGAATTTGCTGTCGGTGACCATATATTCCTTAGGATCTCGTCTACCCACGGCGTCATTCGTTTTGGCGTGCGGAGAAAGCTTAGTCCTAGGTATATAGGGCCGTTCGATATTCTAGAGCGAGTAGGCGATATGTCTTATCGTCTCGCTCTTCCGCCGTTGCTAAGTGAGGTACATGATGTATTCCATGTATCCCAATTAAGACGGTACATCCCGGACCCGAGCCATATCCTAGATCATTCGGAATTGGTTGTTGGTACCAACCTTTCGTATGAGGAGAGGCCCGTGTCTATATTGGACCGGAGTGAAAAGACGCTCAAGAACAAGACTATTAACTTAGTCCGTGTTGCTTGGGGTCATCACTCTCTAGGTGAGTCAACGTGGGAGCGTGAGGACGACATCCGATCGCGATATCCCTACCTGTTTGACTCGTGAGGTATAATGTCTTTCTTATGCCTTACGCTTTCCCATTCCTTGCTTGCATTGTATGATTGTATGATTGAACTGCTTAGTGTAGCTTGCCTGTGCTTAGTATAGCTTGTCGTGGCAATCTCTAGCTCCTTGATTAAATTCCGAGGATGGAATTCTTTGAAGGTGGGTAGAGTTGTCACCCCCATTTCCTGTATTACGTATTTATGCTCGTATTTGATTTTAGCACGTATTTTTATTTTCTTGACTTGTAGATTTTGGTTTCTCGTAAATGGGTTTGGACCATGGCTTGGTTTTATTTTGTGGAGTTGGTTTGGTTTGGTTCATCATGAGTGGAACACTTTAACCTACACTCTACCCTCAACACAACACAACCACCCTCATTATATCTCCACCAAACTTTTTCTCTCCTCTTTACTCTCCATTAATTTTCTTCTTCTTCCTTCTTCCACAACTCCCTAACCCATTAGGCAAGTACATCTTGCCAGCAAATAAGTACCACTTTTTATTTGTCCATTAGCTAGATTAGGCCATGGAGAACAACTTTAGAACTTGACATTTTATGATTTGGAGTTTCCTTTGTTCTAGATCTAGGTTTTTACTATTTTCGGATTTACATGGTTTTGATCTATTTAACTTTGATTTTTCTATGTTTTGATGCTTTCATGTGGAAGAGAATTCGATTTTACTCAAGTTAGAACTTTGAAAATCTAGATTTGGTTTTAATTTGGCTAAGTTATGAAGAATTGAAGTTCTTGGTGTTCTTGGACTTGCTCTCGGCCAGGAAGAACAGCCCTCTGCCTTGCGCTTTTTAGCGCACGGCCATTTGTGCACCCCCGGCCTGTGCTCCTTAGCGCATGGCCGATTGCGCAATCACTTGGCCAGTGCTTTGTGCTGCGCTGGATTGTGCTGGCGCAAGCTAGCCATGCGCAAGCCAGCCATGCGCAAAGTAGCCCCTGCGCAATCGACCATTGCGCAATCCACCCCTGCGCAATCCTCCTGTGCGTAATCCATCTGCTGCGCAACTCACTCTGCGCACTTGGCACCCTGCGCAGTTGGTACCCTGCGCAACTCACCCTGCGCACTTGGCACCCTGCGCAGTTGGTACCCTGCGCAGCTCATCCTGCGCACTTGGCACCCTGCGCAGTACATACCCTGCACAACCTACTTGTCTATGATGAATTTGTTATTTCTTGATCTTGGCTCTTCTATAGTCCTATTTTATATTAGTATTTTATTAGGTATTTTACGTCCATTTTATATCCTTACGCCTTTTGTCATAAACTTGATTTTACTTAATATGTTGGGAATGACTATTGTACATAGCATGGTATGACAAGGAACTAGCATAACACGACAGTGACCCGTAGTGGTGCACTCCTGACCTGACCAACCTGACTTGATAGTGGCCCGTCGTGGCGCACTCCTGACAAGTACCCTGACATGATTCATCTTGATAACTTGATAGTGGCCCGTGGCGGCGCACTCTTGACTTGTAACTTGTAACTTATAACTTGACTCGTATAATCAACTTGACACCGTGGGTGTTCCTGCTTGCTTGCTTGTACAATCCACTTGTCTTGTCTTGTATCATGTCTAGGACGTGACTTCCTGGGTACCACGGCCAGGGACGCTAAATTGGATTAGGCTAATGATTAGATCAAACTAGAACATGGAGAATTCCCAGTCACATGCAATCTCGTTATCTGGGCGCTTTAATGGACTTGTAGCTTGCCGACGAGTAGAGCACATTTCCAGCACACTGTCATGTGTTGTACCCTCTAAGTCACCTAAGGGTACATTTGTCTCCCGGGCAATGTACCCACCTATAACTCTCAACCCGCGGAAGGATAACTGGATGGTCTGCAGGGCTTGGGACTGGGAGTTTCTCACTTGCATCTTGTTAGTAATTAGGCTTGTGATAACCCTAGTTAGTTAAAGTAGTAAGCCGTAGTACTTGCTTGGCCGATTGTGAATGAATGGTGTCCAGCTCTGTCTAAGTCTTGTCTAGCCCCTGTACCTGGAACTCTTGATCATGATTGTTTTACTTATCTCTAACAATAAATGGGTAGAGACAGTGAGCTATTCAGGCGAAGGGGTACAATCCCGGTCCTTGTTTGGTTTAAGGATTGTAACCTGGCTCCCGGAATGGTTCCACGTCCCTAGTCGTTTATCGCCCTGTGTACTTTACTGCTTGTACTTTCCTTTTATTCTTTATGTTCTGATATGCTGACTTTTGTTCTTATTTGTGGCCTCCTTTGTGGCACTTGCTCTTTCTGGGGTTTGACCCAGCTGGTTTTGTGTGGCCAGATTTCGGAGCAGCTCCCGAGGATCTACCAAGCTTCCAGCCCAATGGTGACAACTAGACGGAACCCGGCCCAAGAGTGGGTTTTCCTTTTGTTTCACCCACTTATATGTAAATTATTCTTTTGAGGCGTTTAGCCGACGAGCACCTGTTAGCTCGATGCACATTTACTTACTGTCTGCCTACGGGCTGTAAACATGATTAACAAATCCTAGGGTTGATCATGTATGACTGAACTCTTGCTAGTCCCATCATTTTGTACGACTAGCTTCATGATCATCCAATATGTAATATTTGGGACGCCTTATATATATATATTTGATGCTCTAATATCTTGTAACTCTGTTAATTGCTTGAGATTGAGACAATAGGCTTGACCTTAAGAGACTGCTGGCTTGTAGTAAACCCTCATATCTAGACAGTCGTGACCGTATAGTTGAGATGTATTCTATTTCAATATACGTAGCTGGCTATGTCTGCCCCCGCTCTCCAGTATTCTGGTTCTGGGGTGTGACAGTAGACTGTAAGCCTCCTAAAATTTTGGGATATATGAGGATTACCGATTGACTAGAATAATTTTCATTAGTATGATAATTGGTGCCCCATGGACTCCCACTTTCTATTTAGATTATTTTGTGTCCCCGACCGTGTCATTAATATTCGGAGCGTAATACTAGTTGTTACCTTCCAATAAATTTTATATGCAAGATCTAGACGAGTCCACCTTCATCTAGGTATATCATGTCCCACTCAAACCTATCTCCTTGTACTCTATTTTTGTGGTACGACTTTCAGGTCAAAAGGACTAGCTAACCCTTACCATAATACCGGTATATTTCTCGACTTCCATTAGAGCCTCAACCTCGACTCAATTCATTCGACCCAATATATGGTTGTGATCTACTCGAAGCCCACTACGCACATGCCACTAGTGTGCCACCCAATTGAGGCCTCATGTTCTACTTAAAAACAAAAGTCACTGAAGGCACATTTTTGGGCTTTCAGGACCTAGCTAACCAACCTGACTGGCAACTAGCTCAACCACTTGGGAGGAATCCTATTCTAGGTTACCCCAACCTAGTAGAAATAGTTTATCTTAGGATCTTGCCCAGTCAATACAGATTAAAATCTAAGGTTCATCCAACCAACGATTGATGTCCAATTAGGAAACCCATTAAGACCCAGTAAAATCCATCCATGTATACCACCATATTTGGACTATAAAACCGAACTATTTAAAGTGGGTCCCTATACCTATTATGTAGTCTCCACCTCTTAGAATATGAAGTCATTCATAACCCTTATTTCGTCTACCTGGAAGTCGTGATACGATCTTGTCTTGCATTTATATCCCTTGCTCGTGTGTTTAAATAATCACGAAAAAGATCACAATCTTGATTTCTCAAATTTCGTACCATTATGGAACCTTGTTTAGATTAACTCTGAGAATGGAATTTCCGTATTGCATGGATTGCAAGCCCCTCTAAAAAAATGAAGGGTTCTTCGGTTTAGCAGGTGACTGGACTAGAGTAGCCCAATCTAGCAAATAAGTCAATGGTTCATAAACTTTCTTTCTATCTGCCTCATTGGATACTCTCTACCGCTTTTGAAACTTCATATTTACTCTCGATTATTCTTCCTTATCTTCATGTCCTTCCTATTTTGGAGCGACGAATGGTCATGCTTATTAGAATTTATCAATATTTCTTAGCTACGCGTGTAAATTTGTTGCTTGTTAAATTTTGGGTTGCTTGATAGATAGGAGACGATTATAGATGCCATATGCAGTAGATATCTGTTGGTAGGATTGTTAGCAACTAGTTAGAAGATTATAAGATTTTAGTTTTGAGGAGTAGTGTGACCAAAGGTGGGTAGAAGCCCAAAGGTTACGTAGTTACAAAATGGCTATGAGAAGAATATAAACTATTTTTGAGGAATTAAAATTTAAGGAGATTAAGGTTAAGGTAGACCTTCTTTTTGAATTTTTAGGAATAGTTATGAATTAAAATTTTGAGGACGAAAGTATTTTTAAGGTGGGTAGATTTGTAGCTCCCCTTTCCGGAAATTTTAAAATATTTTTATTATTTAATTGGATTTAAATGGTGATTTTTAGATTTCTGTAAATAATTATTTAGTTAATTATTACGGTAGATGACTTTAGTCATGGTTAGGGGTTGGAGTACAAGACGGCTAGGAATTATGGCACGGATAGTGCAGTGGCGTGCTTTGACTAGTGTCTTAGCCATGGTAAGGGAGACTCAGCCATAAGTGTGCCCTAACTAGGAAAACTAGGCTAAGTTGCGACTTAACCTCTATAGATTAATTAATTATATATTAATTAAGATTATGAATTTAGGAGATCCGGTTGTGCCAATTTAGCTCGGACTGGACCCGAACCAGGCCCAAACCCATGTAAACATGTAGTACGTCCAAAAGATGTCCATGTAGATAATTGTTGGTGTAGTTTAATTAGTGTAATTATTTTAGTGGATAAATAAGTATTTCTTATATAAAAGAGTTTTATATAATAAATAAGATGATAAGAATAATTTACTAGAATTTGGGTTTAGGATATATTGTAGGTATGTATTATATAATTATCTACATGGGTACCCGTATATACGTGTAAATACATCTATTTAGATATATAAATGGGTTTATAGAATACGAGAAATAGTCTTTATGTATAAATACAACAGTATAAATTAATTTTATTTATATAAATTTTATATATATAGAATTATGATTTTTAAATAGTAAGAATATTGATTATATTTAAAATAATTTATTGTCTGTGTGGAATTGGTGGTAAATATATATATGTATAAATATAAGGATATATATATAAAGATATATGTGTGTGTGTGTGTGTGTGTGTGTGTGTGTGTGTGTGTGTGTGTGTGTGTGTATATATATATTTATATATATATATATATATATATATATATATATATATATATATATATATATATATATATATATATATATATATATATATATATATATATTTTATATATATATATATATATATATATATATATATATATATATATATATATATATATATATACATATACATATACATATATATACATATACATATACA
Source organism: Iris pallida (assembly GCA_029216955.1). Lineage (NCBI taxonomy): Eukaryota > Viridiplantae > Streptophyta > Magnoliopsida > Asparagales > Iridaceae > Iris > Iris pallida. The sequence goes on along the minus strand of JANAVB010015399.1, from coordinate 888,025 downwards.
TATATATACATATACATATACATATACATATACATATATATATATATATATATATATATATATATATATATATATATATATATATATACATATACATATACATATATATATATATATATATATATATATATATATATATATATATATATATATATAATTATAGAGAAAAGAAATAGTAGAAAATCAAAGAAAGGAAAACAAAAGGAAACAAAGCAGCAGCAAACCCAGGTCAACCCGAACCTAAGCCCCCCCAACCTACGAACGCAGCAGGCCTTGCGCTATATAAACTCGAGAGAAAGAAAGGAAAACCCTAAACCCTAGATGCGGAGCGCCTCCCCGCGACCACCCTGGTCAGCCTGCGCGTGCACCCCGACCACCGCAGTGTCGTCATGCACTGCCGGAGTCGGCCAGGAACGCATGCGCGCGAGGAAAACGGGACAGCAACATAGGTCATGTAACCCCTGTTCTCCTTCCCTTTTCTCACTCGTCGTTTCATCGTTTTGTGAGCTACGAAAACCTACGCGTAGCCTACATAATCCCCTACGTGTCCCTTCAGTTAGTTTCGAATATAGTTGACCATATTTTTCAAGAAACTGATTCAAATATCGACAAAATCCTGTCCCGAGACAGAGTTAAACTAGTTCAAACGGCCCAATTGGAAGACACGTACTTGCTGATTTCTTAACAGTTTAGGAAAACTAATGGAACAATCTTGTAGCCAACCTATAGTTCTACGAAACCCTTTTTGTAGTTCCTAAATTCATCAAGTATGTGCAAAACAATTTGATTGCAAAAATCAAGAAAAATCAGTTTTAGAAAATCATAAAATCTAGAAAAACCTTCGATACGACGTGCGTCCCGCCAATCCGGGCGACGTGATCACGAACCGAAAGCATTGAAAGGTGCGTATCGGCTTCGTGGACGTGTGGGCTTTGACGGAATTCAAATTTGTTGTGTGTGTGCAACGAATTTGATGCGTATCCGTCAAAATTCACCGTATCGACCTCTGGCAAATTTTTCAATTACTTTGTGCGCGTTTGTCAGATCGAGACGAAACTTGTGCCAACAGGACCGTATCATTTTTTTGGTCCTATATGCCAAGTTTGGTCCGATTCTGAGACAGTTGACTGGATCGCAGTTTTGTGGGCCCCACAATCCGATTCAACGGGCGATTTCGTGCACGGCCCACCGAAATCTAAAATTGGACATACCATTGGGTTTGTATCATTAAAACGAATCCGTAGACATATAGTTTGACAACTTTAGAGACCGTTGACTCTGGCACGCTTTTCGATGCAAAACGGGTCCAACGGCGGACACTGTTTTGACCCAAAATTATCGTTTTGCCCCTGTGTCCAGAATTGGATGTAAGGACAGACAATCCTAGCTAATTTGACTATTTTGAAAATGGTGATAATGTCTATTTCAGCATCCGGAGACTTTTTGCATATGTTGACTTTAGCGACTCATCTGAGTGGTTGTACTATCGGTTTCAGGGCCGGCCCTGGGGCCGTGCCAATAGTGCGGCCGCACAGGGCCTCCAATTTTTGGGGGCCTCAAATAATATTATGGTTAGTTTTATAATTTTGTATTTCAAGTAATTCTATTTCTTCCTCAATTCCTATTCTACAATCCCTCTAAGACCTCCAATTCTTGGATCCCTATTCCCTACTGACTCTAAGATTCATATTTATAATCTTACAAAATGATCAAATTATATATATATATATATAATTTAAAATTTTGGATGTGTATTTATTTAAGAAATAATGATGTCGAAGACCGGAGCTCTTGGTCTTACATCAGGTCCATAGTCGGTCCTACGATTTACGAAACTTATGACAAAATCTAAAATTTGTGCCATTTTTCTCACATAAATAATTTTTTTAGCATTTTTAGAAGCAAAATCATCAATTAAGCTATCAAAATCATCAATCAAGTTATCATATATTTTTTGATTGGAGCGCTGGCTTTTTTGTTGCTTCCAGATTGGGTCTTTTTTTTCTTTTTTGATATAACTAGTCTATTGTAAAATTACGGGACTTCCAAAATTGGGGGCCCATGACCGTCGCCCACCTCGTTCGTGCCCTGGGCTGGCCCTGCTCAGGTCTTGGAGGCTCCAAATTGTGTTATTACATATTACTTCTCATTTGGGTATTGATCGTTATTCATTTTATTATATGTTTTCATCAACAGAAAAATTTGAGGCCAGATTTAGACAATTTAACGGTCAGTACGTCTTCTATCTAAAACATCTTTATTATACTATGTAACATGCTTGAATATAGATAATTTGAGCTTTAATTATTTTATTTAGTAACTACATATATATTCAGTTATAATATATAATCAAGAGCATCTCCAGAGATTTTGATAAAGACATGTAATAATATATTTAAAAAAAATGAATAAATAAATTTAGGGCCACATTTTGAAATTCGCACAGGGCCTTCAATTATGAAGGACCGGCTCTGGGTTTCACCAGCTAAGGACCTCAGGCAAGTACAATTTCTGATTGCTTTCGATTTATAGTAGTCTTTCCATTTCATGTTTATACATATGTTATCTTGCTTGTTGACATATTATTACACGAATTTAGTGTCATGAATCTCCACATACATTATTTCTTGATTGTCGTATTTTCGTGTTTTATGACTTGTTCGAGTCCATGAATACAAGTCGAAAGAGAAAATATCTTAGTAGACATGTGGACTATCCCTTACCCATCCCCCGTGTCTTTCGTGGAGAATAGTATCTACACATGACACGTGCAGGGTGCCGAATTTATCCCCTAGTCGTTCACATGTCAAAACTGATATTTCAAATCACATAGATAGTTGTATTTTATTTGTTTTCCTTGTCTTCTTCACCACTTGCCATGTCATCAGTTACTTTCTAGTTTTCATCTCTCATATGTTATTTTCATGTCTTGTTAATTCCATTATGTTTTTGCATTGTCGTTAGTTTGTGTGCTTGTTCCATTCCTGACTGGAAACCAACATTTTTCAGGTTTAGCTGTGGCTCTTCTTAGCATGGGAGATACGGGTGTACTTGCAAGCCAAATACTAGACTTTAGATATATGTTGTAGCTATTTCAATTATGTGTAAGAACATTGTATTTTTCTTTCCAATATAAATCTTGTAACTGTTGTAATAAATTTTAGAAATGTGAATGAGCAATAATTATTATATTTTGTGATTTTCAGCATCTTGGCCGTGACAGCGTTCTACCGTCGACTCTGCGGCGTAGGCTGGCTTGGACATGTTTCGTATCCAAAAAGTGGGTGTGGGTCGTGACAAGGTCCATGGTACCTAGATGCATGCTATCATTAAGAGAAAATAGAAATTTAATAGGATTTGGGGGCATTACCTATTGGGAGCAAATCTCAAAGAATAGCTCTATCGGAAGGTGTCCTCCTCCAAGTGATATGGCCAAATGAGCTCCACAACTTTGCTAGCTAGCCTCCGACACCTTCTTCAACAGCGAAGGATTCCAATGCAAGAGACTAGGATAAATTTAGAGGTAATTTGGATTAAGTGGAAGAAATTGGGGAAGAACTAATTCGGGTTTTGAGTAGGTATTAAAAAGAGGCAACATGAATCATATGTTGCTATTTATAGAGGGAATTCTATGTGTGGCCGGCCACTCTAAGGGAATTAAGGTTAGATAATGTTTAGATGTGTGGCTAAGCTTCCTTCTATGCAAATCAAGTTAAATCAAAGGCTCAAATTAAAACTAGGGTTTTTGCTTTACTAATATCTATACAAAATATCCTACTAACATAATATCTATATATTTCTAATCTTGGCACTTAGTAGGAATGTTCTAATCATGATTCTAACCTCAAGATTAATCTAGATTAGGCTAAACTTCTAGGTCAAGTCTCAATTAAATAATTAGCATATATTTTATTAATAAAAAATTTAAATTCACGAATAAGCCAAAATGACCAAAATACCCTCAAGACTAAAAAGTGTAGTGACAAATCTACCCTCCTTAAAATAATTTCATCCTCGAAATTAAAGAAAAAACTAAACTTATGAGAATAATAGAAAATCATACCTCAAGGTCCAAATAGATAAGGGTATCGCTCGCGCATCTCATCCTCCCGCTACTAGGTGGATTCTCCTGAAGAATGATGCCTCCATGCGACGCGAACCAAGGGTATCGACTGGTTCCTTAATACCTTCTCTCGTCTATCCAGAATCTCCACAGGCTATTCTAGATAGCTAAGAGTAGGTCCCACCTCAATCTCGGAATAATCGTGTATATGGCTAGGGTCTGCCACGTACCGTCTCAACTGCGACACGTGAAATACGTTGTGGACTCCCTCTAATGCAGGTGGCAAGTCTAGCCTGTACGATACGTCATCGACTCTCCCGCTGATAACGAAAGGTCCGATGAAGCGCGGGCTAAGCTTCCCACTTCCACCAAAATGTATAGTACCACATGTCGGAGAGATCCTCAAGAAAACCAAGTCTCCAACCTAGCACAAATAAGGTCTTAATTACTAAATAATCAAACATGATCAAAAGAAATCACAACAAACAACTCCTAATTCTAATCCTATCTCTAAGCTGTACCTAAAACTCCAAAGGTCTGCGGTACCTATCGGCCTAATGATGATGTCTGTCCTGCGCCACGCGAAGTCGATCCCTGATGAGCTTCACCTTTTCGGTTGCGTCCACAACCATCTCAGGTCCCAATAAAGCTCGCTCTCTAACGTTATCCTAAGATAAGGGGGTACGGCACCTATACCCGTACAACGCCTCGAATGGTGACATCTCAATGTTGGCCTGAAAACTGTTGTTGTATGCAAACTCCACCAAGTACAAGTGATCCTTCCAGGATCCTCCAAAATCTATGACACAAGTCCGAAGCATATCCTCGAGTGTCTGAATAGTTCTCTCTGACTGTCCGTCCGTCTGAGGGTGGTATGCAGTACTGAACTTGAGCTGAGTACCCAACCTAAGCTGCAGACTACTCTAAAAATGGGAAGTAAAGCGACTATTCCGATCCGAGACAATGCTCACCGAAACTCCATGTATCCTGAAAATCTGTCGTATGTACATATCTGCTAGCTTCTCGGTAGATAAACCCACCTTGAATGGTAAGAAGTGGGCTGATTTGGTTAACCTATCTACGATGACCCAAATCGCATCTTTTCCTCCGGGTGTACGCGACAATCCCGAAACAAATTCTATCATGATGTGCTCCCACTTCCACTCCAGAATGGGCAATGGCTGTAATCGTCCTCCTGGCGTCTGCCTTTCTGCCTTTACCTGCTGACAGATCAAACATCTAGCTACGAAGCGTTCTACCTCTCGCTTCAAGCCACTCTACCATATATGCTCCCTCAGATCCCTATACATCTTGTTGGCACCTGGATGTATAGAGTACTGAGAACGGTGGCCCTCATGCATAACCTGCTCCCAAGGTCTCTACTGGGCACACACAGTCTGGAATTGTGCCTCAATGCGCTACCCTCTGTAATGATAAACTCATCCACCAAACCTGCTCGAACCTGCTCTCGGATACACTGCAAAGCAACATCGTCGAACTGAGTCGACTTGATCCTATCCATCAAGTTCGACTGAATCTGAAGACCCCATATCTGCATCTCTACTTCCGATACAATCACCTCGATCCCCAGGCTCTCCAAATCAGCTAGCAAGTGACGATCTGCCATCAAACACATGGCCATCGGGTACCTGCTCAAAGCATCGGCAACCACGTTGGCCTTCCGTGGATGATACTGCAGTGATATATCGAAGTCCTTCATCAACTCCAACCATCTGCACTGCCTCATGTTGAGCTCTTTCTGTACAAACACATACTTCAAGCTCTTATGGTCTGTAAAGATCTCCACACGCTCTCCGTATAAATAGCGTTTCCATAATTTCAGAGTAAAGATGACTGCCGCCAACTCCAAGTCATGGGTAGGGTAGTTCTTCTCATGGGGACATAACTGCCTAGAAGCATAGGCAATCACCTTCCCATGCTGCTGCAAGACACAACCCAAACCCTTTTCCGAGGCATCACTGTAGATAGTGAAACCTCCTGATCTTGATGGCAATGTCAGAATCGGAGCTGTTGTCAGCCACTTCTTTAACTCATCGAAAGCGACCTGACACTCCTTTGACCAGACAAACTCTGCGTCCTTTCAGGTCAGCCTAGTCAATGGCTCTGCAACCCGGGAGAAATCCTGGACAAATCTCCTGTAGTAGCCAGCCAATCCCAAGAAGCTCCTGATCTCTACGACTGAACTCGGTGCTGCCCAAGCCTCAACTGCCGTAATCTTTTTCGGGTCAACTGAGATCCCATCTCCAGTCACAATATGACCCAAGAAGTCAACTCGGTCTAGAAAGAACTCACACTTCGAGAGCTTGCCATAAAGCTCGCCCTCCAGAGAGTCTCCAGAACCACTCTCAAGTGCTCCTCATGCTCCTCAGCGATCTTTGAGTACACCAAGATATCATCGATGAATACCACCACGAACTTGTCCAAGTACTGGTGGAACACCTTGTTCATCAAGTTCATGAATATCGTCGGGGCGTTAGTCAAACCAAATGACATTACCATGAACTCAAACTGGCCATCCGCGTCCTGAATGCTGTCTTCGAGATATCCTCCCTCTTTACCTTCACCTGATGGTAGCCTGACCTCAGATCAATCTTAGAAAATACCCTCGCTCCACTCAACTGATCGAAGAGATCATCGATCCTTGGCAGCGGGTACTTGTTCTTGATCGTAAGGTTGTTGAGTGCCCTGTAGTCGTTATACATCTGTACTGACCCATCCTTCTTTGGCAAAAAAAGCATCGGTGCACCCCATGGTGAAGAACTCGATCGGATGAATCCCTTGTCCTGTAACTCATCCACCTGTTTCTTCAACTCCACCAGCTCGCTGTTGTTTACCCTATAGACTTGCTGAGATATCGGCTCTGCGCCGAGCACTAAGTCTATAGAGAACTCAATGTCTCTGTCTGGTGGAAGGCCTGGCAAATCCTTCAAAAATACATCTATAAACTCTGCTATCAATGGATGTGGCACCGTCTGCTCCTCCACTGAAACGACGCAGAAGACTCCACTGCTCTGCTCTGCCTGCCGCCTGGTGAACTCGAACTCTGGCTCTCCTGGCGGACGAAAAAGAACTGTACCCTCCGCGGCAATCTATGCTAGCATGGTGCCTGCCCAACCAATCCATACCGAGTACAATGTCATAGTTCAGTAATGGCATTACGAGCAAACTCACATCCAACTATCGGCCTCCCAAAACAACTCTCCGACCCTTGCAAATATCACTAACGAGGATGATGCCACCCCCGGTCGTGATCTTGCAAGTCCTAGGCAACGATTTAGAAATAAGGTGGTGACTAATAGCAAAAGATAATGACACAAAGCTGTAGGAAGCCCAGAATCGAATAATACAAACACTGGAATAGAATCGAGAAGAATAGAACATGCGATCAGCTCTCCAATAGCCTCTACATCCTCAGCTGCTATAGCGAATGCGCACCCATGCTGACCTCCCCTGGCCTGTTGTTGGTGCTGGATGAACCTCTGCTGCTGAGTCTGCAGCGGACCCTTCTCCGGCCCTATCGGAGCCTTGGCTCCTGCTCTCTGAACTGCTCGTCCCAAAAATATGGGATACTCCTTTAGTTGGTGCTCTGCTGAACCACAGAGTAGGCATCTACCAAGCCTCTTCCTGCAGTCATTCCATCCATGACCCGGCTTTTTGCAGAAAGTACAACTAATGGGCTGCTGTCTTGGAGCCTGCTACTGAAGTCTCGACTGCTGCTGTACCTGCTGGAAAGGTGCATGGCCCTGCCCTAGAACTATTGTGGCTGGAACGGTCTCTTCTGGTGCTGGTGCTACTGCTGAAAGTGAGGCCTCTTGGCCTGGCCTCTGCTGCCGCTGGCTCCATGGGTATCCTGTCCTCTCTTGAGCTTCAGCTCAAGATCATCCTCTGCTGCCATGGCCCCTATCAGTATCTCCTCAAAAGTGGTTCTCCTTTCACTCTTGGTCAAGGACTTGACTTCCTTAACCAATCCCTTCCTGAACCTTCTCGCCTTTGCCGTCTCGCTGAGGCCCTCGACGAATCTGCCCAGACGGCAGAACTCCCTAGCATACTCCTCAACTGTCTGGCTCCCCTGAACCAGACTCTCGAACTGCGTCTCTAAGGCGCCAAGAGCTGTATCTGGAAAGAACTTCTCCTTGAAGAGCTTCTTAAAAGCTCTCCAAGTCTGTCCCTCAGAGCCCACTCTGGGGTCCGTCTGATACCAGGTGCAAGCCAGGTCCTACATCTAGCTGTCTGCTGCCTCAATCTGAAGTCGGGCTGGTATCTCCGCCAGCTGGAATATCTCCTTGATATACTCGATCCAATCATCAGCATATAAGATCCCCTCTGTGCCTCGAAAATCCCTCGAACGCATCTTCTGAAACTCTTGGATGCCTGGCATCCTCTGTTGATACTACTGGATCTGGCCACCCTGCGGCTGCGCAGTAACTCTCTCCACAATCGTCATAGCCAACTGATAGGCATTATCAACGCCCTGCCTGAAATTGGCAGCCTGGGGCTGCTGGGCCTCCACCATCCGTTGGAAGAAGGTAAAAGGCTGGGCGGTGTCGACCGATCTTGAAGACGGCTGCTGAAACATCTCCAGAATAATCAAGAAAGGCCTCGGAACAGGCGGAGATGCACCACCGAATGCAGCAGAAGCTCCGAGATGGAAGGTACCACGAGAGCTGCCTGACCGGGCTAAGCCGGACAAGAGGTGGCAGACCTCTCAGTTGTATCCCTCTGGTCGGAGTGATGGGATCATATCTGCCCCATCCTGGAGACAGATCAAACAAGAAATCAATTATTGATAATGAAGCGGTATAATCAAAGTAGGACAGTTTATTTCAAAGGAAGCAATTAATCAGCAAGAATTTAGGTGGCAGGAATTTAGATGAGAGTTTTTCCTAAATATGATTGAGTACTTTAAACTTATATACTACATCCTACTGCAGGATGTAGTGATACTCTAGTTTGAATGCCACTACAAAATCTAGACCTACATGAGCCACCACTAGAAATGTGTCATGACCCGCACCAAGCGTAGGGGCACGAGAAGTGGGTACGTCCAGCCTACGCCGCAGTGTCGACGGTAGAACGCTGTCCTAGGTCATATATATCTAACACAAAATATAAGGTACCTGTACAGTACATACACTCCAATCGGAGGACAATACAGAAGTACAGCTCAATCACAAATCTAAGGTAGAAAGTACGATATGATAGATATAAATTCTCAAATGAAATACAAATAGAAAGGGAAATAAGTCTAAGTGTCTAGACGACACAACAACTCAACAACAACATCCAAACATAATACATCTCTGTAAACCCCCTGAATTTAGGGTTTACTTTTCAATTTTTAAAAATGATTATTTTTCAATAAATATTTAATTATGATTATTTTCTCTTTAAATGTATCTTTCTGTGCCTTTGATTTTTGGAGCGTCAGAGATGTCCATCTCTAGAAACTTCCTTCTTGGGTTTTGTAGTGGGCAAAATTACCTTCATTTGGGCATATAACGTCCCACTCAAACTTGTTCCCTTGTACTCTTTTGCTTTGTGCAACTTCGGATCAATTTAGACCATTTTGATCATTAATTAATTTTCCCACTTTTATTTTGATCATCAAATACACGTTGCCGTTACTTTTAAATTGGGAGCACAAGACTAGTCGTTTTCTCGAAACCAACTCCTCATGCATGATCTACTCGAGACGCCCTACACTCATGACCTTCGTGTCCCACTCAGACACATCATCTTGTGCTTTGTTTGCTTCACACAACTTTTGGGTCAATCTAGGCCAATTAATTATTCTCCGTAAATTATGACTTGACTTCCAATTTAATTTCGGGACCCGACATCGATCCAAACCTGTCGACCCAAAATATGGACTTGGTCCACATGAAGTCTACTACCCGTTCGACACTTGTGTTCCATTTATTTGAGCCTCCATATGCTACTTATTTACCCATCATCATAAATACCTATTTTAATTGATCTATTGCATCGAGCTCATTTTGACCCGACCCGGCTCACCCGAAAAAGCCCCAGCCCATATAGACTTGTAGCACATCCACGCAGATGTGTATATTGGCTAAAATTATATTGGTATGTTATTATATTACATATTTAGATATATTAAATATGTTACGATTATTAAATAATATTTTACTTAAGGATATTTTATTGATTGTATTGTATTATGTTATGAGAGTATATATTATTATAGGAATATACATATGTGCACATCTACCTAAGTTGTATTCCTAGTATATATATATGTCATTATATATTTATATGTAGGTCTATATATAGATAGTTAGAGAGAGAGAGATCTATAGATAGCTATAAAAAAAGAACCGAACTAAACCCTATTAAACCTCTCTCCTCTCAACTCCCTCTCTCCCCATCTCCCGTGCGCAGCCGCCCTTCCCGAACTCCCCTAGCTGAGCCCCCTCCACAACTTTTCCTTCTCCTTCTTCTCCTCCTCCTTCTTCCTCATCATCATCTTCACCTTCTTTTCCCGCACCATTACCACCATTACCATCATCACCATTACCATCACCATACCACCACCATAGCTCCACCACCACTACCGTTCAGCAGCCCCGCCGGGCCACCGCCGACCGCCGCTGCCAACACTGGACCGTGCGCCACCGTACTGCAGGCGGCCGTAGCAGGCCGCAGCAGCAGCAGCACGCGGCGCGACAGCAGCAGCGTACAGCGCTACGCTGTACCAGCAGCAGCCAGCGTGCGGGCCGCCGCCACACCGCCGGCCGCCGCCTCCGACAACACCCCCATGTGTGTGCGACCCCCGGGCGACCTCCTCCAGCACGTCACCTTCCTTCTGACGCGCCAAATAGTCGATTCGTGTGTTTCGCACGAGATCCCGTCGACACGCATGCGGAAACGAAGTCAGATTTGTGTTTCATCGCAGCAACTTCGTACGCATTTTTTGGACAATCCGACCGTTGGATCGTCGAACCGTTTCTTCCGTCTCAATCTCGGTATGTAGCCTTTCACCTCTGTCAAGTTTCATCCATTGATTCGATCGTTTGATAGATCAAAACCGGCCACCAAGTTGACCGTTTAATTGGTACTAATTTTGGACAATTTCGTAGCATCAACTTCGTCGACTCGTATCTCCGCCGTCGTAGCTCCGTTTTGTGCGCTGTTAGTTCCAAAGCATAGCTGGTACGACCCCCTTCCTACCTTTCAAGTTTTATTTTATTGTGAACACGTTAGACTGGTTGAATTTGACGCCAAAGTTGGCCGTCCGAATTCGTAATTCCAAACTTTTAAAATTTTGTTTTTGAACCCGGCACTCCGAATTTCAATTCCGACACCACAACTAGACTCGTGGAGTCGTTCTAGCATATTTTTATATAAAATTTGCTCGGTTTGGAGGACGTGGGCCCTGGCACGCTTTTCGGTGCAAAGCGGGTCCCACAGTTCTGGCCAATGGACTATTTTGTACACGAATCATCGGAATCCAAAATTGGACATACCATTGAGTTCGTCTCGGAAAAAAAATCTGTAGACATATAGTTTGACGACTTTAGAGACCATAGGTTCTGGCACGCTTTTCGGTGCAAAGCGGATCCAACGACGGACATCGTTTTGACCCGAAATTATGATTTTGCCCCTGTTCCAGAATTTAACTTTTGGACAGGCATTTCCTAGGCATATCTTTTATTCCAAAGTCGTTCGTGATATTTGTTGCAGCATCCGGAGTCATCTGCGAGATTTGGCTTTTCTTGCTTCGTTTATTTGTTTGTTCGAGCAGCTGGATTATTCGCTTTGCACATAACCTCAGGCAAGATACCTTGACATTATACTGTTTATATTCAGTTTGCATTTTATTACATATCACTGTTCATTTATTTCTAGTTCTTACAGTTCTTGATTTACTGTATGCTCAGTGATATTTGATGTACTTTGTTATTATCCTTTGATTGTATATGGACTTAGAGTTAAGAGACTACCGTTTATAGTGTATTGCATATACCTTGACACAGTTGTACCACGAAGATGTGTGAAATGAGTAGCATATAGAGGTTCTTGCGTGTGGGCTGATCCCCCATGTGCATGCGTTAGGGCTAACTGCTAATAGAGGTATGTTACAAAACTTAGCAGTTAGTAGAGGTATATGGTCGTGGATGCGACTTAAATAAGAGCATCGGGTGGGGAGAACAATACCTGCGTATGGGCTTCTTTGCACTTTCTTGCTTACCTGTGCGCTCCTCCGGAGACGCAGGCTCCAGGTGCCCTCTGACATTTTTCAGAGCGTTATGGACGTAGCCCCTTGCACATGATGCCCTCTAACGATCTTCGGACATTACGGACGTAGGCACCTGGTGCCCTATATGGGGACTATACCGATCCTATTTACAGTCAGGGCTCATACGTCGAAGGATTGTTTCTCAACTGCATGTTCACTTTAGCATGGTTAGAGTACCTTATTGTTGTCTTGTCACTTACTTTTATTTGTGGCATATTTTATATTCAGTACTTATATGGCATGATTACTGTATCTTGTTACGTCTCTCGGAGGACCTGGTTATCTCTCCAGGTGTGTGCTTCTGTGAAAGTTGCAGGGGTTCTAGTCGAGGCCGTGATCTTCTCCATCCTTTCGAAGATGATTGCACTTGGCTAGTCTTGTTATTTTATCAATTCCTTCTTGTACCTTTTATGTGAGATAGTTGGTAGTGAACTTTGTCTCCGCCCAACAAATTGTACAAAGACTTATTACAGTTGATTATATGATATCTTTTATTCTTCAATTGTAGATGAGATTAGATTACTCTTGGTTTACTATATTTTACAGCTTATGTATACATACGAGTTTTTAGATATTGGAGTATACTTCGTATGTATGCAGCTGGCATGGATACGTACCTAGTCCTAAGTATTTTGGGACTGGGACGTTACATATTTTTGTGGTGGCCCATGTAGGTCGTGTTTGTCACTTCGGTTACATTACTGTACCGATGTGAGCCTGCAACATAGGATTAGAATCTAAGAATCTCATCCATACAGCTTGACCTCTTCCCTTCGCTTCAAATTTCGAACTCTCGTTCGACTTCCTTGAATTGTATCTTGCTTGATTCCTTTCTACCATTCATTCCTATTTTTTTCGTGCTTAGAGTCAACTAGGAAGATGACTACACTAGTATATGCTCATAGGTCAAACACATGGCTAGAATGGTTATATTGGCAATTAGAATACATTTAAGACTCTAATTGAGTTTAAAAGGCTTTTTTTTTAAAGTGTGATTTAGCGATTAGTAATTTGTAAAGTAGGATATTACCAAGGAATGTTTTAATCTTGAGATTTCCAAATAGTAAACACCATAGGATTGATACTGCAGGAAGAAAATATATATATTTATATATATATATATATATATATATATATATATATATATATATATATATATATAGCTAGAATCTTTATACCATGGATTTAAGAAATTGATTGGATTTTTGAGTTTTGATATTTATAATTTATTGGGTTATAGCTGTACATCTTTGAACAAATATAAAATTGATTTTCTTTTCGAGTTGTGATATTTATAAATTTTTGGGTGATAGATATACATCTTTAAATAAATATAAAATTTATTTGATTTTCGAGTTTTAATGTTCATGAATTATTGGATTATAGTTATACACCTTTGAACAGTTATAAATTGGGTTTGAAAATAATTTTAGATTTCAAATGTGGTTGTAGAAATTATTTAAATTTGTGTCGTACAGCTTGCGATTTTCGTGTTTAGTAAATTTTAATTTTTAAGTGGAAGTAATGATGATAAATTTTGGTTTAAAATATTTGAAAGCTATGAAAACAATTTTTGAAATTTTTTTTATTTTAAATTGTGTCCTATGATTGAGGATTTACAAATCTGTTTAGATTTTGGGTTCTTTTAAAAAAAATTATGAATTTGGATATCAAATTTCGTAAAATTATTTTATTTATTTATTTTATGACTGATAAGATTGTTTGAAAATTTAGTTTAATGTTGGATTACTAATATCACAAATTTTTGAAATAAAATATAAATATATTAATGATGTGATAAGGTTGTTTTGATTGATCAAATAAAGTTACCATTTAAAAGTTGTGATTATGTTGGAATAACTTAGTATGAATAGAAGTTATAATTGATGAGTGCATTAAAATATTAAGCTAAAATTTTGAGATTGCTTTGTATGTGCTAGAAATTTTATCTGGGGAGCTATTAATTTTGTAGAGTTTTAAAGTTATGATTGATTATGGATATTTTATATATAGATTCATGATTATGAACTCTTGAGTTTGAAAGTTGAATGGAAAATGTAAAATTTTGAAAAGGTCAGTAGTAACATGATAAAAAATTTGCTTTGAGATTTATGAAAGTGATTTAAATTTTTTTTCATGATAAGTTTGAACGGCTTGGAGTGAATAAAAATTTTGGTGATTTATTTTTGAAAGTTTATTTTTGGAACTTTTGGAGGAAACTTGAGCTAAAATTTTAATGGTAGGCCCCAAGATAACCCTATTGAGTATTCTACACTAATTGCCATATCCCTCATGACCATGATAGTAGTATATACACAAGTGTTGTTAGCCATCTACCAGACTATGTGACTGTATTTCACTCATGACTCACTCGACCTTCCCTCAAATCTAGATCTTTTATTGTGCCCTTCTAACCGTTTAAAATATGGAAGATGATATGTTTGTTCCTTAACTGTATTCATCTAATGGACTATCTTCTCTCCGAAATTGTGTTCCTAAATTGTTTTTACTGGATTCTTTAATTAATTTTATTTCATGCTTTAACGTGATCTTCTTTATTTTTGTACATTAATTATCACCTCGTGAACTCCCACTTTCTATTTTTTTGATCTTTTGGCATCCCTTACCGTGACTTAAATATTTGGAGCACAACACTAGACTTTTCCTTCCAACAAATTTCATATGTAAGACCTAGACATGTCCACCTTTATGTAGGTATATCATGTCCCACTAGAACACGTCTCCTTGTACACTATTTTCATGATATGACCTTCTGATCAAAATGGCTAAACTATAACCTCTACCATAATATCAAAATACTTCCTGACTTCAATTAGAGACCCAACCTTGACTCAATCCCTTTGACCCGATATGTGAATATATTCTACTAAATTCCTTAATGCTTAACTTGTGCATTACCTTGATTACTTGACCCATTGTCTCGTCACACTACTAGTTTAACTCTTCTAAGTTGGGTAGAATACCTCACGACCCATCAACCCATAGTGATGAGTTTACTTAGACTATGGAATCTGAAGGATTCTAACCCATTTAGCCAACCAAGCCATAAGCAAGCAAACACTATGACAACTATAAAGGCCCACACTTCGGGCAAGACTTGATTTTAAAAGATCTTGGACTATTTAAAATTTCTTTCATCAGTACCTCCCTTGCTCATATTTTGACTATCTCATGCTGCTAATGTAGCTTCAGTTTTGCAAGCTTATTTTCTTATCAAGCTTGATCATGACGTATTTATTGGGTCGCTCCCAATAACGTACTGTCTAACCAGAACTGGTGTATGATGGTCTGATCAACTTATTGTACTTCGGTTCGCTTTTCATATATTATTCTATGTGTATGGGACATAGTCAAACTTGCCCCTAGAGTCTCATCCGCGACTGCCTTGACAATTCTACTTGAAACTTTTCTATCGTCGTTGAACCACATAGTGGTATTCAAAGCATATCCCTTGAACTCTTGCTCGTCTTCGTCTTTTACCTATTCTAGACAAGCCTTGTACTTGATAGGTAAGCCAAACTATTCTCCTATGACCGTGACATTTGTATATACACGAAGTGAGTTAGCCACTGACCAACCAATGTGACTATATTCCATCTCGAGTTGCTCGTCCTTTTTTCCTCGACCCTAGAATCATTTTTGCAACCTTCTTTGAACTTGAGAAGGATTCAAACCTAAACCTAGATGATTATATTCTCTAAATTGATTGTCCTTAATCTAGTCGCCCCCTTGTCTCCTTATTCTATATCGTATCATGATTATACTTAATCCTTAATTCTTTCTTATTTCTTTGTGTTAACTAGCAATCCTCAAGCAGTTTTGGAGCCGTGAGGTATTTTTTGTAGATAACGAGAACATGACGTACGAATTGCATGCTTGTGTTGAACGCCATTATTTGCCTCGTTCAATAATCTGATCTTATCTCCCCTATCTTCTCAACCCTACCTATTCCTAAATTTTGAGGACGAAATTCTTGTAAGTTGGGTAGGATGTAAACCCCCTGAATTTAGGGTTTACTTTTCAATTTTTAAAAATGATTATTTTTCAATAAATATTTAATTATGATTATTTTCTCTTTAAATGTATCTTTCCGTGCCTTTAATTTTTGGAGCGTCAGAGATGTCCATCTCTAGAAACTTCCTTCTTGGGTTTTGTAGTGGGTAAGATTATCTTCATTTTGGTATATAATGTTCCACTCAAACTTGTTCCCTTGTACTCTTTTGCTTCGCACAACTTCGGGTCAATTTAGACCATTTTGATCATTAATTAATTTTTTCACTTTTATTTTGATCATCAAATACACGTTGCCGTGACTTTTAAATTGGGAGCACAAGACTAGTCATTTTTTCGAAACCAACTCCTCATGCATGATCTACTCGAGACGCCCTACAATCATGATCTTCGTGTCCCACTCAGACACATCATCTTGTGCTTCGTTTGCTTCACACAACTTTTGGGTCAATTTAGGCCAATTAATTATTCCCCGTAAATTATGACTTGACTTCCAATTTAATTTCGGGACCCGACATCGACCCAAACCTGTCGACCCAAAATATGGGCATGGTCCACATGAAGTCTACTACCCGTTCGACACTTGTGTCCCATTTATTTGAACCCCCACATGCTACTTATTTACCCATGATCATAAATACCTATTTTAATTGATCTATTGCATCAAGCTCGTTTTGACCCGACCCGGCTCATCCGAATCAAGCCCCAGCCCATGTAGACATGTAGCACATTCACGCATATGTGTATATTGGCTAAAATTATATTGGTATGTTATTATATTACATATTTAGATATATTAAATATGTTACGATTATTAAATAATATTTTACTTAAGGATATTTTATTGATTGTATTATATTATGTTATGAGAGTATATATTATTATAGGAATATACATATGTACACATCTACCTAAGTTGTATTCCTAGTATATATATATATGTCATTATATATTTATATATAGGTCTATATATAGATAGTTAGAGAGAGAGATCTATATATAGCTATAAATAAAAAAGAACCTAACTAAACCCTATTAAACCTCTCTCCTCTCAACTCCCTCTCTCCCCATCACCCGTGCGCAGCCACCCCTTCCCGAACTCTCCTAGCCGAGCCCCCTCCACAGCTTCTCTTTCTCCTTCTCCTCCTCCTGCTCCTTTCTCATCATCATCTTCACCTCCTTCTCCCGCACCATCACCACCATTACCATCATCACCATTACCATCACCACACCACCACCATAGCTCCACCACTACCATCGCTCAGCAGCCCCGTCGGGCCACCGTCGGCCACCACTGCCACCACTGGGTTGCGCGTGCCACCGTGCTACAGGCGGCCACAGCAGGCCGCAGCAGCAGCAGCACGCGGCGCGACAGCAGTAGCTCTACAGCGTTGCGCTGCACCAGCAGCAGCCAACACGCGGGCCGCCTCCACACCACCGGCCACCGCCACCGGAGACCCTCCCATGTGTGCGCGACCCCCAAGCGACCTCCTCCGGCACGTCACCTTCCTTCCAACCTGCCAAATAGTCGATTCGTGCGTTTCGCACGAGATCCTTTCGACGCGCACGCGAAAACAAAGTCAGCTTCGCGTTTCGTCGTAGCAACTTCGTGCACATTTTTCGGACAATCCGACCGTTGGATCGTCAAACCGTGTCTTTCGTCTCAATTTTGGTACGTAGCCCTTCACCTCTGTGAAGTTTCATCCGTTGATTCGATCGTTTGATAGATCAAACCCTGCCACCAAGTTGACCGTTTAATTGGTACTAATTTTGGACAGTTTCGTAGCACCAACTTCGTCGATTCGTATCTCCGCCATCGCAGCTCCGTTTTATGTGCTATCAGTTCTGATGCACAGCTGGTATGACCCCCTTCCTATCCTTCAATTTTCATTTCATTATGAATAAGTTAGACTGGTTGAATTTGACGCCAAAGTTGGTCGTCCGAATTCGTAATTCCAAACTTGTAAAATTTTGTTTTTGAACCCGAGACTCCGGATTTCAATTCCGACACCACCACTAGACTCATGGCGTCGTTCTAGCTTGTTTTCATATAAAATTTGCTAGGTTTGTAGGACGTGGGCCCTGGCACGCTTTTCGGTGCGAAGCGTATCCTACAGTTCTGGCCAACGAACCATTTTGTGCACGACTCATCGTAATCCAAAATTGGACATACCGTTGAGTTTGTCTCGAAAAAATAAATCTGTAGACATGTAGTTTGACGACTTTAGTGACCGTAGATTTTGGCACATTTTTCGTGGCAAAACGGGTCCAACGACGGACATCGTTTTGTCACGAAATTACGATTTTACCCCCATTCCAGAATTTAACTTTTGGACAGGCGTTTCCTAGGCATATCTTTTATTCCAAACTCATTCATGATGTTTGTTGCAGCATCCGGAGTCATCTACGAGATTTGGTTTTTCTTGCTTCGTTTATTTGTTTGTTCGAGCTGCTGGATTATTCTCTTTGCACATAACCTCAGGCAAGATACATTGCCATTATACTGTTTATATTCAGTTTACATTTTATTACATATCACTGTTCATTTATTTTCAGTTCTTACAGTTCTTGATTTACTGTCTGCTCAGTGATATTAGATGTACTTTGTTATTATCCTTTGATTGCATATGGACTTAGAGTTAAGAGACTACCGTTTGTAGTGTATTGTATATACCTTGACACAGTTGTACCATGAGGATGTGTGAGATGAGTAGCATGTAGAGGTTCTTGCGTGTGGGCTGATCCCCCATGTGCATGCGTTAGGGCTAACTGCTAATAAAGGCATGTTAGGAGACTTAGCAGTTAGTAGAGGTATATGGTCGTGGATGCGACTTAAATAAGAGCATCGGGTGGGAAGAATAATACCTGACGTATGGGCTTCTTTGCACTTTCCTGCTTACCTGTGCGCTCCTCCGGAGACGCATGCTCCAGGTGCCCTCTGACGTTTTCCAGAGCATTATGGACGTAGCCCCTTGCACATGATGTCCTCTGACGATCTTCGGACGTTACGGATGTAGGCCCCTGGTGCCCTATATAGGGACTATTCCGTTCCTATTTATAGCCAGGGCTCATGCGTCGAAGGATTGTTTCTCTACTGTATGTTCACTTTAGCATGGTTAGAGTACCTTATTGTTGTCTTGTCACTTACTTTTGTTTGTGGCATATTTCATATTCAGTACTTATATGGCATGATTACTGTATCTTGTTACATTCCTCTGAGGACCTGGTTATCTCTCCAGGTGTGTGCTTCTGTGATAGTTGCAGGTTTTCTAGTCGAGACCGTAATCTTCTCCATCCTTTTGAAGATGATTGCACTTGGCTAGTCTTGTTATTTTATCTATTCCTTCTTGTACCTTTTATTTGAGATAGTTGATAGTGGACTTTGTCTCCGCCCAATATATTGTACAAAGACTTATTACAGTTGATTATATGATATCTTTTATTCTTCAATTGTGGATGAGATTAGATTACTCTTGGTTTACTGTATTTTACAGCTTATGTATACATACGAGTTTCCAGATATTGGAGTATACTTCGTATCTATGCAGCTGGCATGGATACATACCTAGTCCTAAGTATTTTGGGACTGGGGCATTATAATCTCAAAGTCTCAAATGATAACAACAAAGTAAGATAAAGCCTAACTAAACTAGTCTAGGCAGTAGGGTGATATCATCAGCTAGAGCTGGGTCCTCCTGAGAGTCCAACTTGCAAGTGTCATATTGGGCTGCTCCATAGTACGTAGGACAGAACTCCTCGATGTCATCTGTAATATTTTAAACAGGTCCAGTCAGGACAGGAATGAGCACAAAATCTAAACAGTTCATATCATGACATGAATATAAAGCATGCAATAGAGTAAGATACATGAATCATTGAAAGAAATGTACATGAAAAAGAGAGAGAGATAATTGTACTGGAAATATCTACTATAAGTAAAGAACTACAAGTGACTAGTGGTTTAGAGTACAAGATAGGCATGTGAACAGCTAGAATTTATACGTGATTACACTACTGAGTTTATACATGATTACACTACTTGGAATTATTCACATGACTATTTCTACTCCCACGTACCCCAATCAATACACAAGGATCTAGACAGGTTATGTTATTGTATATGATCACATGGGGGCTCATAAATGAGTGCACATGAAGTTATATATGAGGGCTATATGAGCATAAGAGTACATGAATCACAAGAGTATACATGAATAGTAAAAGCACAATAGTACATGATGAAAGTGAAACGCACATGACATAATGTACCCAATGCTCCCGAGAGGGATAACATCTCATGAAAAGATCCATATAGTACCAATCCGTGTTAGCAACGTGATAGCATTAAGTAAAGTAATCAAGAGCAAGAATATAAATCCTAGCAAGTATGAAATGATCAGAGAATATACTCGTCTGATTTTCTATATGCCCGATGAGAATAGATGTCCAGATCAGAGTAAATGAGTCCTATTTAGAACAACACAGGTCACAACATGTCCAATAAGATAAAACTATAGATTAAAATGCATGCTACATGATTCTAGGTCGATCTAGGCTAAAGACAACTCTTGGTCAACTCTGGTCAACTATACAGTCAAACTAGGTCAACTATAGTCAACTTTGGTCAAACTATCGGAAGAATAGGTAGGCAACTCTAGAGGGGGTGAATAGAGTTTATAACAATAATAGACAAATAAAAATTAAACTCTTTTCACCAATAGTAAATAATTAGAGTAGTAAATACGAAAATAAAAAGATCAAGAGAGCATACGCAAACACGGTCGTTTTTAACCTGGTTTCCCTCACGGAGGACTAGTCCAGGCTTAAGAACTCTAGCTCAGAATTAAATCCACTATTTGTGAAATAGTAGTTACACCCTGTGCCTTTTCTTCAGAAGAGCACGTCAACTTCTTACAAAGATCGCTGTGGCGATGCTTGGAATTTTCTAAGCGACTTTCTTGACTCTTACACAAACTCCTAACTGAATAGCAGTGAGCATTTTGAGACTTAGGAATATTGTGGCTAGTAGATGAGAAGGTGAAGGCTTGTATGAGGCTTATAGAGAAGAGAAGAGAAGATAATTGGATGATTTAAAATGAGAGAATTCAAGGCCTATTTATACTAGTTGGGATAGGCAGAATTCGACCAGAATTCTGTGTCAAGAATTCAATTTTCTGGCCCTTGGACAACTAGCATACAGCAAACCTTAAAAATTAGGGTCTTGTAATTTAGGGGACAGAGTTCGGCCCGTGTCACGCCCCGATTCCGTAGAATCGATAGTCGTCCCCCGGGCATGATGCCGTACGAACCTAAGTTACGATCGCACAAGGCATAGTCATAAGGTTATCCGAAACACAACGTCAAGTTAGAGTACACAGAAAGATTGATTGACACAATTGAAATAGAATTAGACTTTTTATTGATAATAAAACTTTATTTACATTGACTTCATTACATTCATTGCCGCACGGGCTACAACATGACTCGACTTACAAAATAAACGCCGATGAGATAGTCGTTCCATACATTACATCCCTTTTTACAAGCAAAAACCATTACACATTTCCACCTGCGATCGAGGGAAGCCGAGCCGCCATTGGTCTTCTTTTGTACTGAATGCGGAGTCTTCAAAAGGAATTCAGAAACAAGCCTTTACACGGACGAGGCTTCAAAAGTATCCATGCCACCTTGAGATTTTAGGTGGCACGTCCTTCGTGGTTTGGGGTACCAGCGTGGAGAGCGAGGATCAGTACATTACACTTTGTACTGGTGCGTGGCAAGTTAAGTTCCAAGCTCTCATTTGGTTGAATGAGTTTATATGACTTAGTTCATGAATGTTTCTAACCATCCTAATGAATTTTAAGCGAAAAATGACAAGCATAATAAAATTTACGTTGAAACTTACTCACGGCGGCCCGCGCCGCGCCTTATGAAACTTACCATGTTCTTCCCTGTCAATTGTTATCATTTCCATACCAAGTGCAATATTTTGTGTGTTGGTCACTGGCTCCCAGAGCTATCGTGGACTCCTTTTTGCTTTTATTAGACGAGGCCCTTTCAGCGCGAGTAGCGAGCCCCGCTGCAAGTCCTTGCCTAACATTGTGCCCAGTACAGCTTATGAGAATGTTTTTTTCTTGGCCACAACGGTCCCGTGGCCCCGGGTTGCCGTGCGGGAAAACTCTACCTTGTCGACAAGTTGTCCATGACCGTGCAAAGACCATTTTTCTTCTTTTAGTTATTAAGACATAGCCTACATTCTCTTTAAAAACTCAATCATTTTACCGTGCCCGTGCCCTTGCATTCAATCTTTAATCCGCAACAACACTATCGATTTACCTAAGAAGGGGGTCGAGAAGAGAAGGGTCAGCCACTCACCTTGAGTTTACTTCGGCGAGAGAACTTGTTGGTCGCGCTAGACGTCGCCTACGCGATTACCTGAAATTGCACAAGCAACCGATTAGAACACTGCATTATTCAAGAAGTTCGATAGGAAATGCGAGTTCCAAGTGCAAGCCATGAAAACCATCGAAAACATTCACGAAAACGCGTTCAGAAAACAAAGCCAAAACCAACGCAAGCGGCGTGAAAAGCAGAGCAACGGGAAGTCTCTCCCGACTCAGCCGCAGAGTCAATCCTCGAGGCGCAACCCGCTGAATATGGGACTTGGTTCCGAAGAAGACATTCCATAACGAGAAATGGATCTTAATTCAACCGTTCCCGTTCGATCGACTCGGTCGATCCCGACCGAATCGATAGCGACAGTGTTCCTTTCTCGCGCACCCCGTGGACAAGTACGGGGCACGATGTAGGGACGGGGTACTACACCATAACCAACTAAGAAAAAGTTTCATCTTCGAAACTTAAAATAGAACCTACCTCTACGAGAACAATGAAGGGAACTTTTCCTTCATTTCTGACTCAAGCTCCCACGTCGACTCTTCGACCGAGTGGTTCCTCCAGAGGACACGGACGAGGGGAATAGCACGATTGCGGAGAAGTTTATCCTTGTGCTCCAAGATTTGCACCGGCTCTTCGACATATGACAAGTCCGCCTTCAGGTCCAGCTTACCCAAATCCACAACATGGCTCGGATCATGTACGTACTTCTGCAATTGCGATACGTGGAAGACGTCATGTACCTCTGACAACGCAGGCGACAAGGCGATTTGGTAAGCTACCGGGGCGACTCGCTTCAATATTTTGAACGGGCCAACAAATCTTGGGCTCAATTTCCCCTTCGTACCGAACCTGGAAACTCCCCGCATGGGTATGACTTTCAAGAATACATGGTCGCCTTCCGAGAACTCGAGGGGGCGTCGGTGCATTTTGGCATAGCTTTTCTGCCATCTTTGTGCTATCTTCAATCTCTCTCGTATTAACTTGACCTTCAGCATGGTCTGCTCCACCAGCTCCGGACCAAGTATCTGTCGTTCTCCGACTTCATCCCAGCAAATGGGCGATCTGTACTTCCGACCGTACAAAGCTTCATACGGCGCCATTTGGATGCTGGACTGATAGCTGTTGTTGTATACAAACTCGGCCAGTGGTAGATGGACGTCCCAATATGACTTCAAGTCGATCGCACAGAGTCGTAACATATCTTCGAGAATTTGGTTCACCCGCTCTGTTTGGCCGTCAGTCTGAGGATGATAAGCTGAGCTAAACTTCAACTTGGTCCCCAGTGCTGAATGAAGACTACTCCAGAAGCGCGCCACGAACTGTCCATCCCGATCAGAGACGATAGAAACTGGGACCCCGTGCAGCCGAACTATTTCATCAAGGTATATCTGAGCAAGGCGGTCGACGCTCCAAGTAACTTTGATGGCGATAAAGTGCGTTGACTTGGTTAGTCGATCGATGATGACCCAGACGGTGTCATTTTTCCACGGCGTCCTAGGCAAGCCAACAACGAAGTCCATAGTGATGTGATTCCACTTCCACTCTGGAATGGCGAGGTTCTGCATCTTTTCGCCCGGTCGCTGGTGCTCGGCTTTGACTTGCTGACAGGCCATACATTTTGACACAAAGAGCGCTACATCCCTCTTCATGCCGTGCCACCAAAAGACAACGCGGAGGTCCTTATACATCTTGGTACTGCCAAGATGCAAGGAATATTTTGTATAATGCACCTCCGATATTATCTTCTTTCTAAGTTCTGCGTCGTCCGGTACGCATAGTCGTCCCTTCACGCGCAACACTCCCGACTCGTCCTCTGCAAAGTCGGATGCTTTCCCTGTCGACATCAGCTTCCGCATCTTATCCAGGTAGGGGTTGTCCTTCTGTGCAGGCTTGATCCTCTCCAGTAGGCTCGGTTCCACCCGCAGTTGTGCTAGTTTCACATCTCTGAAACGAACTCGGAGCTCGATGCCCATTCCTTCCAAGTCACGCAGCAGTCGATCGTTGATACATAACGAAGCTAAGTACTTCCGGCTCAGCGCATCTGCTACCATATTTCCCTTGCCCGGTGTGTAGTCGATTGATAAGTCATATTCTTTGATTAGTTCGAGCCATCGCCTCTGCCGCAAATTCAGTTCTTTCTGGGTGAAGAGATACTTGAGGCTTTTGTGGTCCGTATAAATCCTGCACGCCACGCCATAGAGATAGTGACGCCACAGCTTCAACGCGAACACAATTGCCGCTAGTTCTAGGTCGTGCGTGGGATAGTTCTTCTCGTGCGGCTTCAACTGCCGGGAAGCAAAAGATATCACCTTATCCCACTACATGAGCACACACCCCAATCCCTGGCCAGAAGCATCGCTGAAGATTTGAAATCCCTCCGTCCCTTCAGGAAGAGCAAGTATCGGGGCTGAAACGAGCCGTTGTTTGAGCTCCTGGAAGGAAGCTTCACAGTCGTCTGACCACTTGAATGTGACTCCTTTCTGGGTGAGGCGAGTCAACGGCGATGCGATCTTCGTGAAGTCCTTCACGAAGCGTCGGTAGTATCCCGCCAAGCCTAGGAAGCTTCGAATTTTGCTAACTGATGCGGGCTGTTTCCAATCAGCAACTGTCTCGACTTTCTTCGGATCGACTGCGATGCCCGCGGCGGAGATGATGTGCCCAAGGGATGAGACGCTGTTCAGCCAGAACTCGCACTTGCTCATCTTCGCGTACAACTGATTCTCTCGAAGGGTTTGGAGTACCGTTCGCAGATGCTCTGCATGTTGCGCTCGATCCTTCGAGTAGACGAGGATATCGTCGATGAAGACTACTACGAACTTGTCAACGAACGGACGGAACACCCGATTCATTAGATCCATGAAGATGGCAGGACTGAACGGCATTACCAAGAACTCGTAGTGGTCATAACGAGTGCGGAAGGCAGACTTCGACACGTCATCTGGTTTGACTTTGAGTTGGTGATAACCCGATCGCAGATCAATCTTCGAAAATACCGTTGCACCTTGGAGCTGGTCGAACAAGTCGTCGATACGGGGCAGGGGGTATTTGTTTCGGACAGTGGCTTTGTTCAATTCCCGATAGTCGATGCAGAGCTGCATCGATCCATCCACCTTCTTTACGAATAGCACGGGCGCACCCCACGGCGAGACACTCGGACGGATAAACCCTCTCTCGAGTAATTCTTGTAGTTTTGCCTTTAGTTCCTTCAGTTCTGCAGGGGCCATTCTGTACGGAGTCTTAGAGATCGGCCGGGTGTCAGGGAATGTGTCGATGGTGAACTCTATTTCTCGATCGGGCGGCATGCCGGATAGCTCGTCCGGGAACACGTCTGGAAATTCTGCCACAACGTCGGTCTGACCCGCGTTTGCACCATCCTGTCGCATGTCTCGAACGGAAGCTAGATAGCCTTCGCACCCAGAATGCAGCATCTGTCGAGCAGATATTACAAAGATCACCATGCAGGTCGGCGACGCCTCACCACACGAGTAGCAGAATTCAGGCACTCCAAGTATGCGGAATGTGACATTCGTTTCAGCGCAGTCTATGGTTGTGTTGTACGGCCCGAGCCAATCCATTTCCAGAATGATGTCAAAGTCCTTCATGTCTAGAACTATCACATCCAGACCGATCTTTTGACCGCCGATACAGATAATCCTGCCGGCGCAAGCTAAGTTTGTAAGAAATGGTGTGCCCGAAGGTGTGCTTACGCTAAGGTCGAGATCTAATGATATTACAGGAAATTTGTGCTCGACGGCAAAGTCCGTCGATATAAAACTATGCGAAGCGCCTAAATCAAATAACACACGAGCAGGCACATTATTGAATTTTAGTATACCTGACACTACTGTATCTGATGCCAGCGCTTCGTCTCGAGTCATAGCGTAGACGCGGCCTTGAGTGTTTGGGCGACGGTCTCGGCCATTTTGCGGTGCGGGTTGAGTGGGCGGAGGAGGTCGAGGCGCCTTTCCTCGATTCTCTTGACGGTCTTGTTGTGGTAGGACATTGCGATTCGGTCGAGGATTCTGGCAATCTCGAGCAAAGTGCCCCTTCTGCCCGCAAGTGTAGCACTCTGTCTTGGCAAAGCAGTGGTCATCAGTATGCCCAAGCTGGTGGCAATTTCTGCATCGTGGTAACAGGTTTCGGCCTTGGTAGCCGCTAGTGTGTGGACGCTTTGACGCGTAGTTGTTGCCTCCCGTATAGCTAGGACGTTTGTGATTAGAGTGGCGCACAACGTCGTCAGCACCGAAAGGATGCAGGTTCTCAAGGCGGAGAGCGTGATTCAGAGCCTCGCCCACGGTCTTGTACTCTGGGACCCCGACATGCGCACCGATAGAGTGTCACAGGCCCACTTCGAACCGTCGCACACGGCACTCTTCAGTAGAAAGAAACTGACTAGCAAACTTAGACAACTTGTTGAATTCTGCAGCATACTGTTCCACTGTCCGGCTTCCTTGCTTCAACTGCATGAATTCATTGTCCTTCGTTTGACGAACGGCTGACGAAAGGTACTGGACTTCAAAAGCTTTGCGGAACGTGGCCCAAGAGATCGGCACGGTGTTGTTATCCGGTCGGATCGCTCGCTTGCGTGTGGCCCACCAGTCGTACGCGTTCGACCGTAGTTGAAGTTGTGCGCAGGCGACTTGCTTTGATTCTTCAATGCCGAGAAGCTCGAAGTGATCTTCCAGCTCTTCCAACCAGTCGATTGCCATGGAAGGACCCTCGGTACCGCTGAAGGAAGTACGGCACGCCTTCTTGAATTCGGATACTTCAAAGTTGTACTTTTTTGGTGTCGCTGGTTGACGCTCGAGCTCCGTCGTGTCGACTTCAATGGATTGGATCGTCGGCACGGTGGCAGCAGGTGCGGTGACGATAGGCGCAGTCGCAAAATTTCTGTTGGCCGCCATTGTCTGGACGATCTACTGCAGGGTATCCAACTTCTTTTGTTGAAGTTTGGCATGTGCGTCGAAATGAGCTTCGAACTGGGCCTGTCGTTCCTCCGTCTGTTGATGTCGGTTCTCGGACTGGTTTCGCTGCGCCTCCATCATGTGCAGCATCCTTTCGATGGTATCGTTAGAAGGTACACCCCGCGAACGATGCGAACTACTAAGCCGCTAGAAGCGCTCTGCTCTCGCTCGGTCGTGGGTTCCGTCACTTCTGCGATACGAAGGCAAACGCATCAGTCACAAAATATTATGGACTCATTGTATAGAACAACTTATCTCATCGATGCGAGGTCAAAGGATGTAAAGCCGTGCTCTGATACCATTATGTCACGTCCCGATTCCGTAGAATCGATAGTCGTCCCCCGGGCGTGATGCCGTGCGAACCTAAGTTGCGATTGCACAAGGCATAGTCATAAGGTTATCTGAAACACAACGTCAAGTTAGAGTACGCAGAAAGATTGATTGACACAATTGAAATAGAAGTAGACTTTTCATTGATAATAAAACTTCATTTACATTGACTTCATTACATTCATTGCTGTACGGGCTACAACATGACTCGACTTACAAAATGAACGCCGATGAGATAGTCGTTCCATATATTACATCCCTTTTTATAAGCAAAAACCATTACACATTTCCACCTGCGATCGAGGGAAGCCGAGCCGCCATTGGTCTTCTTTTATACTGAATGCGGAGTCTTCAAAAGGAATTCAGAAACAAGCCTTTACACGGACGAGGCTTCAAAAGTGTCCACGCCGCCTTGAGATTTTAGGTGGCACGCCCTTCGTGGTTCGGGGTACCTGCGTGGAGAGCGAGGATCAGTACATTACACTTTGTACTGGTGCGTGGCAAGTTAAGTTCCAAGCTCTCATTTGGTTGAATGAGTTTATATGACTTAGTTCATGAATGTTTCTAACCATCCTAATGAATTTCAAGCGAGAAATGACAAGCATAATAAAATTTACGTTGAAACTTACCCACGGCGGCCCGCACCGCGCCTTATAAAACCTACCATGTTCTTTCCTGTCAATTTTTATCATTTCCATACCAAGTGCAATATTTCGTGTGTTGGTCACTGGCTCCCAGAGCCATCGTGGACTCCTTTTTACTTTTATTAGACGAGGCCCTTTCAGTGCGAGTAGCGAGCCCCGCTGCAAGTCCTCGCCTAACATTGTGCCCAGCACAGCTTATGAGAATGTTTCCTTCTTGGCCGCAACGGTCCCGTGGCCCCGGGTTGCCGTGCGGGGAAACTCTACCTTGTCGACAAGTTGTCCATGACCGTGCAAAGACCATTTTACTTCTTTTAGTTATTAAAACATAGCCTACATTCTCTTTAAAAACTCAATCATTTTACCGTGCCCGTGCCCTTGCATTCAATCTTTAATCCGCAACAATACTATCGATTTACCTAAGAAGGGGGTCGAGAAGAGAAGGGTCAGCCACTCACCTTGAGTTTACTTCGGCGAGAGAACTTGTTGGTCGCGCTAGACGTCGCCTACGCGATTACCTGAAATCGCACAAGCAACCGATTAGAACACTGCATTATTCAAGGAGTTCGATAGGAAATACGAGTTCGAAATGCAAGCCATGAAAACCATCGAAAACATTCACGAAAACGCGTTCAGAAAACAAAGCCAAAACCAACGCAAGCGGCGTGAAAAGCAGAGCAACGGGAGGTCTCTCCCGACTCAGTCGCAGAGTCAATCCTCGAGGCGCAACCCGCTGAATATGGGACTTGGTTCCGAAGAAGACATTCCATAACGAGGAATGGATCTTAATTCAACCGTTCCCGTTCGATCGACTCGGTCGATCCCGACCTATTGGTCCCGACCGAATCGATAGCGACAGTGTTCTTTTCTCGCGCACCCCGTAGACAAGTACGGGGCACGATGTAGGGACGGGGCACTAAAGCCCGAACTCTGTGTGGAGGCAGAGTTCGGCCTGAACTCTGTCTTTATAGGACAGAATGTTCAAATGGGCTTTTGTAGGCTAGTTTGGCTTGGTGGAGCTTTTGATTTTGTTTGGGGATAAGGTTTAAGCCCAGAATACCTAGTGCTACTCAGTTTACATTTAGCTAGACTCAATAAATGTAAAATAATACAGACTCTAAAAACCGAGTATGCTGCAGGAGAGGGTCGACGTCCGTCTTGCACTGAGTTCTGTCTTGATGTATCATATTGAATTATGACAAGTATCATATTGTCAATTTGTCAATATTTAGTTGACTGTGATTTGGGTCAACAATCTCTCCCATATTGATAATTGATAAAATGATATTTATATATTCAATGTTCATACCTGGACACAAGATGAAAGTAGTAGACATGCAGTAGCTCCCCCGTAATAATAGCTCCCCCATAAACATAGCTTCTATGTTCCTTATGCCGATATACATAATCTCCTCCAAAACATAGATATCACACCATATGATAGAAATATGAATATCAAATAGATCTTCCCCTTTTGGCATTTATCAATTATGCATAGCAATTATGAAACTATAGACAGGCAGAAGACTGTATAAAAGATTAACTGGCAAGCACACAATAATAACGATATAATAACTGTAGATAAAAGCTAAAGATCCACATAAACAGAAAAGTGTACTCATACAAGAAAATCAAACTACATAATCATAAGTCCATAATACAAAGAACTAAATAGGATCATCAGTAGCAGCAGCAGGTACGGAACCACATCCATTATGGGGTGCAAGATGGTCCAGCGGCGTCAAATGGATCAGTATCCGAACGATGGGGATCCACAAAAGCTGCATCCGGATCCAGATATCGCATGACCTAAGGGTCGTCGATACGGTAACCGTCGCGAGATGGATCCCGCTCCATAGGAAGGGGCATAGAGGGATGCCGAGACATGGTGTACCGGATGTCATGCAATGAGTTGCTGATGGCACTCATCTGCAAAGTGGTACAATAGTCGAGCTGGGTCCAGCGGTCATCCTCCAACATGAAGCGATCGCGAAGCATGGTCTGGATAGACTCGAGGGCAGGAGGTGCGGGCGCGGGTTGCCCAAGAGCAGGTGTATCAGCCTAAGCATCAGACGCAGAATGCTCAAACACAGCAGGAAACTCGACAGCTGCCTGAAGCCGCCTTGCCTTAGACAGAAAAGCAGAGGCAGGAAGGAACTGGCACTCATCGAGAGGAACATGAAATGCACGAAAAACTATCGACAAATAGAGGGCATAGACCAATGATCGAGGCCTCTTCCTTGCATTAATCATCCAGTCCATCATAGTACGTGGAAGGTTGAACGGGACATAGAAGTGAAGGTGATACAAAGCAGAAATCTCAAAATAAGAAACTTCATCAGTCGATCCCGCTTTGGGCAAGATCATGGAAAAGGCGATACGATGAAGCTCGTAGAAATATGGGTTAAAGAATTTTGCAAGTAACTTGCGTGGACGTGTGTTTGGAGTGCACAAATCGCCCTTGAAACTCAAGTGACGACCCATCGGGAAATTGAAACTTGCGAGCATCGACAAGTTTTTCCCAAGAGTTGGGTTCCGGAATTTCGAGATATTTTGCAAGTTCAAAATCATCGAAAGAGATGTCGATCCCGGCGACACGAGAATTGAGTCGTGTGTCATCAAAAGTACGATTACAATATGTCACGCCCCAGAACCAGAATACTGGAGAGCGGGGGAATGACTCAGCCAGCTACGTATTACGGGTAGAGGAATACCGTATAATACGATCAATGCTGTCTAAAAGATGAGAGGGTGCATACTACATGAAAGTCTCGCTATGGTCACTTCACATCTATTGTCTCAATCATTCGAACAAGAAACAGTAATAGAGAACATGTAAGATAAAGCAGTAAGGCATCCCAAACGCTCAGTTAAAATGTTCTTGATATCTGGCTTCACAAAACATAGCCAGAAGATGTAGCATATACACAATTGTTTATCAGCTGCAGTCTGACTTAGTTACAATTATATAAAAGTAAGTACAAAACAATCTGACTAATATGTCGGTGCCAAATGGCAAAGTATAAATTAAGTAACAAAATGAGCGGGGAAGTAAGGAACCCACTCGAGTCCTCCAGCGATCATCCCTCTAGTATTGACCATCTTGGAGGTGGAAGTAAGCTGAGTCCTCGGGGACCGGCTCTAAATCTGGCCATGCAAAACCAGAGAGGTTAGACCTCTAATAGCAAGTACCGCAAGGAAGCACGATATGAGGAATTAGAACCAGTAATAAGAAAGATATGATAAATAGATCTCTGTTAGCTACTGGGATTCACATAACATCACGACACTTCGAACCAACTTCCCAACCAAACAAGGACAGAAGTTGACCCGTCATGTCCTGGCATGCTGATCATCTCAGTTAGTTAACAGAGTAGGTACAGTACACAAACAAGTCAACTTAAACGGCTATGCAACTACTACGGCTTGCTACTGTGAGTTCCAAGTTACCCTGGAAATATGCAATAAGGGATTCCTCAGTTCTTGCTATGTGCAAGCAAGGCTAGTCTACCCAATCAATCAATTGCGCCAATAATGAATTAGACGAGTCCCAGCGGGACGTCCGTCATCAATAGACAATAATATAAGCAGATACCGCTCCCTGCCCGTGTGGCAAATTTACAGTATCTGTGGGAACCAGCCGGCATGTCGGACACTTAATAGTCCAAAAGATGGCTGCCATGTAAGAACTCGGAAATCCATTCTCTCCATGTAATCATTATTTTATTTAACTTAATAGTCTCTATGTTGAGTAAAATCCCATGCCATGGATCATGGTCATTCAGAATAAGTACTTTTGTACGGGGTACGATATGTACAACTCTGCAACGATACCCGTGCGGTTTGGTTGTAGGTCTCACATAGCGTAATACAACAATCAAAACTAGCCACGAAATAATCATGCCTTGACCATAAAGTATATATGCTGCTTTTGTAGAAAAAAATAAATTGAAGCTTGCACGTGCCTGTATGCCAATGTCCGGGATCGGCCAATCGATTGCAATAGTTCATAGTTAATATGAACGTGTCTCATTCATTCAATTCAATAAGACGACTAGCCAGTCTCTTAGTTCCAACTAGGAACACATGATCAATTATTAGTCAAGGTCATAATCAATATCAATCAATATCAATTCGGGACAAGAATCAGCCAAAAAGGCATTATGGGCTAGAGTTCATGCGGCCGGGAAATTATTGGTTCATGTGGCTGAGTAAAACATGCATATACAGCTAAGAAAACTAAGTCCATGCGGCTCAGGAAGATCAGGTCTCATACGGCTAGAAAATAACAAGCTTTATGCAGCTAGAAAATAACAAGCTTTATGCGGCTAGAAAATAACAAGCTTTATGCGGCTAGTAAATAACAAGCTTTATGCAGCTATAAAAGTCGAGCCTTATGCGGCTGGAAAGGTCAAGTCCTCATGCGGCTCAATACCCTGCGGCCAGGGGACCGATCCTTATGCGGCTGAAAAACATCAGGTCTATGCGGCCGAAGAAACTTATCCTTATGCGGCTGAGAATGTCATGCTTTATGCGGCTGGGGTTCACCCGGCCTTATGCGGCTAAGAATGATTTATCTCATGCGACTGAAAGATATACGGCCGGGAAGGTCAATACGGTCAGAAAATTCCATGCGGCTGAGAAAGCACATGCGACTGGGTAAGTACATACGGTATGCAAAGCTCATGCGGCCGAGACTGTTAGGATCAGTACGGCTAAAGCCATGCGGCTAGAACTGTTCTTCTTCTCCGAATTTTCTGAGAACAGAACCATGGAAGCCATTGCTTCCAAGCTCTCTAAATCCTTTATTCCAAGCCCAAATCTGGACTTCCACAGGTCTAAATGGGATAGAATGAAATTCTCTACAACATGGAACGATCAAAAATTGAAAATAACAAGGTTAGCTAGATCAAAACCCAAAAATACAAAAATACAACAAGTTTAGATCTACACAAAAGGAGCCATGGAAATTGAAAATGCTAAGTACTAAAGAGACTTAAGATCAAGTAAAGAAGATGATGGAACAATAATATTGGGGTTACATCATGAAGCAAGTTGGCACTTGCCTATGCGGCTGGGTAGGTGGGGAGAGTTATGGAGGATGAAGAAGAAGAGTTAATGAGAAGGAGAAGTAATGAAGAGAGAGAAAGAGTTTGGGGCTTTAAATGGGGGTGGTGGTAGGTGGGGAATTGTTGAACCACCCAAGGCCAAAAAATAAACCAACTCAGGCCGAACCCAAAAGCAAAGTAAAAGCAGAAAGTAAAATGCAGAAAAATAATTAACGTAAAATTAAAAAAATTTAAATACAGAACAATACATGATAAATATTAAATAAATACATTTAAGCAGTACATGTATTAAAATACGTATTCTGGGAACGGGAAGTGACACGATAAAACATCTGGATCGTATTCAAATACATAAGGGAGGTTGTAGAAACTAACTCATCAAGACACAGATCATGAAATGGTGAGTCATAACGAAAAAATATAGTAAAATTGATAGGATGACCCACGCACACAGGCCGTGAACAAAAATTATTGAACCATTCATTGGATGCTTCCAATGAAACAAAAATTTGATCATCGAATGTGTTGGGGTCATTGGGTTATAGTGAATTGAAAAGTGGATGAATGGGTTGATCATCTCGAGAAGGAAGGTTCGATGAGGAAGCACCCTTAGTTCTAGCCCTCTTTCCTCTATTGAACAACCTAGGTACCATTGAACAATGAAAGGAAATTTGAAATTGAGATGGAGAAAAAAAAAAGAGTTATACCTCAAGAGAATGGTAGAATATGGAAGAGAATGATGCACAAACTATGCTCCTTGAGTTTGGGGATGAAAACCACACTAGATAGAGAAATCTAGGGTCAGGGTTTGGAGAGGATGAAGTTTGAGAGGTTTTAGAATGTCACGACCCGCATCCAGTATAAGGACACGAGAAGTGGGTACGTCCAGCCTACACCGTAGTGTCGACGGTAGAACCCTGTCCTAGGTCACATGCACCTAACAGTTTAAGGTACATTGTACAGTTATACTCTCCAAATGGAAGAATAATATAAAGTAAAAATCTCAATCACAACTAAGAAAGATGTACGATAAGATGGATAAGAATATCAACAGAATCCACAAATGAAATACGATAAAAGAGGGAATCCAAAGTGTCTAAGATAAACATCTAACAAGATCCACAAATCCACATCATCACAATCTCTAATACAAATATCTAGAGGAGATACAACTAAAATAAGATAACTAAACTATGGGAGTGTCGTCAGCAGGTAATGGATCCTGCTGGAAGTCCAAGTCACAGGTGTCCACTAATGCTTTCCCGTAATAGGTGGTACAACACGCCTCATCCTCGTCCTCTGTAATATTTTCAATAGGCCAAGTCAGGATAGGAGCGAGCACAGTACATCTCATGTAGTTCATATCATGACAGGAATATAAAGCATGCAATAGAGTAAGATACATGAATTGCTGAAAGAAAGGACATAAAATAAAGAGATAACTGTAATGGAAATATCTACTATAAGTAAAGAACTAACAATGAACTAGTGATTTAGAGTACAAGATAGACATGTGAACGACTTGATAATAAACATGAGAGTTTGTACATGGTTACACTACTTTGGAAATATTTACATGACTATTTCTACTCTCCCATCCCCAATCAATACACAAGGATCCGTTCAAGTTATGTTATTGTACATGATTACACATGGGGGCCCATAAATGGGTACACATAAATATAAACATGGGGGCTTTGTGATCATGAGAGTACATGAATCACGAGAGTGCACATGAATGATAAAAGCATAGGAATACATGATGAAAGTGAAATGCACATGACATGATGTATCTGATGCTCCCGAGAGGGATAACATCTTATAAAAAGATCCATATAGTACTAATCCGTGTTACCATCGTGACAGCATCAAGTAAAATAATCTAGAGCAAAAATATAGTCCTAACAAGTATGAAACGGTCAGAGAATGTATTCGCCTGATATCCTGAGTATCCGAAGTAAAAATACTGTTTGAGGAGAGGTGTCTGACTCCTATTCAGAATAGCACAAGTCATAACATGTCCAGAATGGTAAAATAGAACTTTACAATGCAATCTACATGATGTTTGGGTCAATCTCGGCTAAAGTCAACCTTTGGTCAACTCTAGTCAACTACACTAGTCAAACTAGGTCAACTAGGTCAAGTCCTAACCCAGACAAGTCTCACTAAGCCTAACCATGTCTATCCTAGCATTCACACAAGTCACAAGGCTACACAAGCTATCAAACACAATTTCATGTATACATACCCATATACACATAATGTATACAAGGCATATATATAAAAAAATCATATAGGGCTATATGCCTATATACATATCTATATTGGCATACACATATATATATATAAATATATTCATCACATTTTACATATACAAAATATTTATAGGCAATCATACATATATATACATATTATCATGCATGAATATGGATATTTATATACTATATATATAGAGAGAGAGGGGTAGAGTGACAGTGGTGTGTATGTGTGTGTACAATGTGCGTGTGTGTTTACAATGTGTGTGGTTCATTTTATATCACTGGTTAGGGGGTGTGTGTAGCAGTAGTGTGTGTGTGTGTGTACAGTAGTATTCTCAGGTATAGTGAATGTGGAGTATGTGTGGACAGCAGTACATAGGGTGTGTTCTCAGTTTTTCAACAGTTAGATGTGTGTGTGTGTGTGTGTGTGTGTGTGTGTGTGTGTGTGTGTGTGTGTGTGTACAAATTTTATTATAGGTTAAAGTGTGTCAAATGTGTTTTTAGATAGCAGTTTTCATCACAAGGTTTGAACATGTGTGTGTGTAATACAGATTTCAGTTTTAACATCATTTGCATTTCGAAAACACCAATTACCAAGCTAACATGAATCCCAAACAATGTGAACTTAATCTCAGGCATAATATATGTTCTAACATTATAAATTTAATCATCTAACAATAGTAAAAACATAATTTGAATATCAGGAAATAATTTGACAGAACATGTATCAGACTTAGCAAAAAATCCCAATTTCGAATTCGAATCACAATTAATATTCCAATTAAGTGGTTGGTAAACATTAGTGCACATGTGTATGTGTCATACAAGTGATATGGTGTCCATAAACTGGACACAAACGTGTCCAATACGAAACTAACACACGAGCATCAGAACACAGTGTACTGTCTCATGCACAAGTTCAACATGTTCGTAGACACGACACACGACACGTGTGTCCACGTGGTCACGTCCACGTGTAGCCTTGCACTAGGGCTACACACTGGACACAACACGAGATGTCTACGTGTCCCCGTGTCAGTGTACGAGATGCGTATCAGCGCGTGTCTGTGTGCCTGTACGTGCGCATGTAAATCCAGTACACGAGCAAGAACGTGTCCGATACGACACGATACTTCGAGCCACTTGGGGGTCTGGTTCGCAGACACTTCCCCTACGTGTCCTTGCAGTATTGGGTCGAACAACACTGTGTCATGTCCCACAGCCCAATCGAACAGCAGGGGAAATCCTAGCTCTGTGCGCGAACGTGCTCGTGTCTTCGTGTGGACACGACACGACTCAGAAATCAATTCAGAGTTTAGGGAAATCAAAGAGCACATCAAAATCAATATTTCCAATCAAAAACATTTCGAAAATCAGGTAAAAAAGTTCTCAGAGGCATTTCAACAAACACTTGTAAATGAAAACTGATACGTGTCTGATACGGACACGAAACTAATACAAAACTTCACCAAACACACACCACAGCTAGGGGACACCTAGATCTAGGCTACCATGCAAAGAAGTCAAGAATTAATGATAGTTTGAGGTGTTTACCTATTTAGTATCAATCATAAGGAAAAAGTCCTAAATTGGAAGGTTCCTCTTGCAAGTCGAAAGCTCCAAATTGCACTAAATCTGAGATTTTTCTCCATGAACAGCAAATAGAGTGTGATTAGGTTCTAACAAGAGACTAGAGTCAAAAATGAATTAAAATGAAGAAGTTATGGATTGATAAAGAAATGCCAATACCTCCTTCTTGCCAAAAGTTGATGTGATGTAAAAACAGGCAAGAACTAGGAAGAGACATTAAATAGTGGGGAATTCCCTAGAGGCCGGCCATGTAAGGAAAGAATTAGGGTTAGGGTTGATGACTAATGGACTTGGGCCAAGTTTTAATGCTAAATGAATCAATCTCTAAGTCAAAAACCCATGCACTTAAATCACTAAATCTCTATATGAAACTTGATTCAAAATAACTCAACTTGGGTTGACTTAAGTTAGACTAGGGTCCCACCATGCTAATCAAGTCGCCATAGCTAAAGTCAACATCTAGATTAGTCTCCATAGTCTCAACTAGTGAAGGTCAAAAATAACAACGATCACTCCAATAATTCAAAATAAATCCTAAATTTTCAAAATGACCAAAATACCCTCAAGCTAAAATGTGGTAGTGACAAATCTATCCTCCTCAAAAGAATTTTGTCCTCAAAATTGAAAGGCGAAACTAAACTGATGAGAAGGATAGACAGTCATACCTCAAGGTCCAAAAAGATATGGTTATCGCTCGCGCATCTCATCCTTCCGCTCCCAGGTAGACTCTCCTGGAGAATGATGCATCCATGCGACGCGAACCAAGGGTATCACATGTTTTCTCAGTACCTTCTCCCGGCGATCCAGAATCTCCACTGGCTGTTCTGGATAACTGAGAGTATGCCCCACCTCAATCTCTAAATGGTCGAGTACATGGCTAGGATCAGCCACATATCGTCTCAACTGTGATACGTGGAATATATTGTGGACACCCACTAGTGCAGGTGGCAAATCTAGCCTATATGCCACGTTACCGACTCTTCCGCTGATCACGAAAGGTCCAATAAAGTGCGGGCTAAGCTTCCCACCTCCATTAAAACGTATGGTATCACGTGTCGGAGATATCCTCAAAAAAAATAGGTCTCCAACCTAAACACAAAAAAGGTCTCAAGTTACAAAATAATCAAACATGATCAAACAAAACACAAACAAACAACCTACTTCTAATCCTATCTCTAAGCTGTACCTCAAAGTCCAAAGGCCTCCGGTGGCTATCGACCTAATGCTGATGTCTGTCCTGCACCATACGAAGTCTGTCTCTAATGAGCTTCACCTTCTCGGCTGCATCAACAACTATCTCAGGTCCCAAAAAAGCTCGCTCTCCAACATCATCCCAAGATAAGGGTGTACGATATCTATGCCCGTACAGTGCCTCGAAGGGTGACATCTCAATGCTGGCCTGAAAACTGTTATTGTAAGCAAACTCCACAAAGTGCAGGTGATCCACCCAGGATCCTCTGAAATCCAAGATGCACGTCCGCAGCATGTCCTCGAGCGTCTGTATAGTCCTCTCTGACTGTTCGTCCATCTGAGGGTGGTATGCAGTACTAAACTTGAGCTGAGTGCCCAAACTAATCTGCAGACTCTGCCAGAAATAGAAACTAAAGCGACTATCCTGATCCAAGACGATGCTAATCGGGACTCCATGAATCCTAACAATCTGCCGCATATACATCTCTGCAAGCCTCTCAGTAGACGTACCCACTTTAAATGGCAAAAAGTGAGCTGATTTGGTCAACCCATCTACGATGACCCAAATTGCGTCTTTCCCTCCTGGTGTACGTGGCAATCTAGAAACAAAATCCATCATGATGTGCTCCCACTTCTACTCTGGAATGGGCAATGGCTGCAACAAACCTCCTGGCCTCTGCCTTTCTGCCTTGACCTGCTGACAGACCAAACATTTGGCTACGAAGCGAGCTACCTCCCGCTTCATCCCATACCACCAGACGTGCTCCCTCAAATCCCTATACATCTTGTTGGCACCTGGATGTATAGAGTACTGAGATTGGTGGGCCTCCTGCATGACCTGCTTCCTGAGCTCTCCACTGGGCACATACAGCCTGGAACCGTGCCTCAAAGCACCATCCTCTACAAGAGTAAACTCATCATCCAACAGTCCTGCTCGAACCTGCTCTCGGATACACCGCAGAGCAATATCCTCGAACTGCGTCGACTTGATCCTCTCCATCAAGTCCTACTGAATTTGAAGGCCCCACATCTGTATCTGAACTTCTGGCACAATCACCTCAATCTCCAGGCTCTCCAAATCTGCTAGCAAGTGACGATCCACAGTCAAACTCATGGCTGTCGGATACCTACTCAAGGCATCAGCAACGACGTTGGCCTTCCCTGGGTGATACTGTAGTGAAATGTCGAAGTCCTTCATCAACTCCAACCACCTGCTGTGTCTCATGTTGAGCTCCTTCTGTGTAAACACATACTTCAAGCTCTTATGATCTGTGAAGATCTCTACCCGCTCTCTGTATAAGTACTGCTTCCATAACTTCAAAACAAATATCACTGCTGCCAATTACAAAACGTGGGTAGGGTAGTTCTTCTCATGGGGACGTAACTGCCTGGAAGCATAGGCAATCACCTTTCCATGCTGCTGTAAGACACAACACAAACCCTTCCCTGAGACGTCACTGTAGATAGTGAACCCACCTGATCCTGATGGCAATGTCAGAACCGGAGCTGTCGTCAACCGCTTCTTCAACTCATCAAAAGCGACTTGACACTCCTCTGACCAGACAAACTCTGCATCCTTCCAGGTCAGCCTAGTCAATGGCTCTACAATCCGAGAAAAACCTTGCACGAACCTCCTATAATAGCATGCCAATCCCAAGAATCTCCTGATCTCTGCTACTGAACTCGGTGCCGACTAAGCCTCAACTGCCGTAATCTTTTTCGGGTTAACTGAGATCCCATC
Organism: Iris pallida; assembly: GCA_029216955.1. NCBI lineage: Eukaryota > Viridiplantae > Streptophyta > Magnoliopsida > Asparagales > Iridaceae > Iris > Iris pallida. The sequence goes on along the minus strand of JANAVB010015399.1, from coordinate 847,466 downwards.
TCCAGTCACCACATGACCCAAGAAGTCAACTCTGTCCAGAAAGAACTCACACTTCGAGAGCTTTCCATAAAGCTCTTCCCTCCTTAGTGTCTCCAGAACCACTCTCAAGTGCCCCTCATGCTCCTCCTCAGTCTTCGAGTACACTAGGATATCATCGATGAACACCACCATGAACTTGTCCAAGTACTGGTGGAACACCTTGTTCATCAAGTTCATGAATACCGCCGGGGCGTTGGTCAGCCCAAACGGCATAACCAAGAACTCAAACTGACCATACCGCGTCCTGAATACGGTCTTCAAAATATCCTCCTTCTGTAGCTGCCCTTCCCAGAAAATTTAGAATATTTTTATTATTATTTATTGTATTGGAATGGTGATTTTTAGAATTTTATAAATAATTATTTAGTAAATTATTACGGTAGATGATTTTAGCCATGGCGGAGTTTTGGAGTGCATGGTGACTAGAAGTCGTGGCACGGATAGGCAATAGTGTGCTTTGACTAGGTATTAGCCCTGGTAGGGAAGGCCGAGCCATAGTGATGTCCTAACTAGGAAAACCAGGCTAAGTTGTGACATGACCATTAGAAATAGTTTAATTATTTATATTTAATATTATTTGACATTAGGAGACCCGGTTGTACCAAACCAGCCCGGACTAGACCCGTACCAAGCCCAAGCCCATGTAGTCATGCGGGGCGTCCAATAACATTCGTGTTGATGTATTTTGGGTATGATGGTGTCGTATTCCGTCTTAATGATCTAATAAATATTTTCTAAGTATTTTTAACTAAATATTATAAATGTTATTAATAATTGATATTCGATAATAATTGCATATAAAATAGGTCCTTATACGTTTTGGGATTATTAGACCGCACATGAAGGTATATATACACTATTATTGATTTATTGGATTTTATTATTATTATTTTATTATCAATATTATTGAGGTTATTATTATTTAATATTATTATTTTATTGGTTATATTATTTTGGTCAGATAAATGTGATAATATATATATAGAGAGTTATATAATTATATATGTATAAATGTGTATGTATAGAAGCATATATATGTGTACGTATATATAAATATATATATATAGATGTGTGGGCATGTGTATGTATACACGAATATATATAAATAAATATTATGTATGTTATAAATAAATATATCTACTATATGTGCGTAAAAATATAGTATTATGTCTATACGTAATTGTGTGTATATAAATATATATATATATATATATATGAATGTATTTATATAGAAAGAAATATAAAAAAAAATAGAAAATAGAAAAGAAATAATAAAAAAGATAAAAAGAATAAGCCAATCCCAGCCCAAGCCGAGCTCGGGCCGGGCCATCTGCTCAAAATACCCCGACCAGTACTGTAGCAAACTCACAATTTGCTGAACGCCCGCACGAACCCGAGAGCAGGGGGGTCTGTATGTATACTATTGCATATATATTGTAACAAACGAAAGTGAGAAAGGGAGATTCTAAAAATGCCTAAACCCTAACTTCCTTATCTCAACCCACACCGACACCACTGTCCCCGGCGACCTCCCTCAGCCTAGGGCGCCGCCGCGTGCGGCCACGACGGTCGGCAGATGCGTGCGCGCGCAGATGAGGCCAGCAGCAGTGACATGCGGATGCACAATTTCGTCGCGAGAATTCTCCGCGCACAGTCGACCTTTCGCCGAGCCGTTTTCTCGGGTATGTCCCCAACTTATACCAGATTATTTTCCTTCAAGTAGATCAAGTTTATATGCGTTATATCGGCTGAAAAGTCGACACGAACTTTGTCGAAAAACTGTTCTTGAAATGTTCACAGAACAGTCCAAGAGCCCCTGTTCGGAGGTCGACCACGATCGATCCAGTACGATACTAGAAAATCTGGTTGAACAACTTTTTAGACAACATGTAGGGCTTCCTAACCTATTTTGTAGATTTAATTTTCATGAAGTATACGCAGAGAAAACAGATTTCCAAAATCGAGATTTATCATTAAAAACAGTTTTCAAAATATTAAAAATTCTTCGATACGACGTGCGTCCCGCCAATCCGGGCGACGTGGTCACGAACCGGAAGCATCGAAAGGTGCGTAACGGCTTCGTGGTCGTGTGGGCTTTGACGGAATTCAAATTGGTCGCGTGTGCACGACGAATTTGATCCGTATCCGTCGAAATTCACCGTATCAGCCTCTGTGCAAATTTTTTAATTAGTTTGTGCACGTTCATCAGATCGAGACAAAACTTGCGCCAGCAGGACCGTATCATTTTTCTGGTCCTGTATGCCAAGTTTGGTCCAATTCTGAAACAGTTGATCGAATCGCCGTTTTGCGGGCCCCACGGTCCGATTCAACGGGCGATTTTATGCACGGCCTGCCGGAATCCAACTCTGGACATACGGTTGAGTTCGTATCAGAAAACTGGATCCGTAGACATGTAGTTTGATGACTTTAGAGACCATTGACTTTGGCACGCTTTTCGGTGCAAAGCGGGTCCAACGGCGGATACCGTTTTGACCCAAAATTACCGTTTTGCTCCTGTGTCCAGAATTGGACTTAAGAATAGGCAATCCTAGCTAATTTGACTATTTTGAGAACATTGGTAATATTTATTTCAGCTTCCGGAGACTGTTGTACGAGTTTTGACTATTGGGGTACACTGATTGGTTTGGATTGTCGGTTTCACCAGCAAAGGACCACAGGCGAGTACAGTTTATTGTCTACATTTCGATATTGATATTTACTATATTTTATTGATTGGCCATTGGTTATGTGATTTCTTTATACTCTATTATAAATTGTTGAGTCGGGAATGTGAAGTACCAACGATGTGTGATTTGACCTTAGACAGTGTAGACAGTGTAGACAGTGATTTATTATTGCAAAGTAGACAGTGTAGATAGTGATTTTTTATTGTAAAGTAGACAGTGTAGACAGTAATTTATTATTATAATTAGACAGTGTAAATAATGATTCATTATTTCAAAGTAGACCATGTTTCTTTATTGTATTATTTGATGTAGACAGTATAACTTTATACAATGTAGACAGTGTAACTTTAGACAGTATAGACAGTGTAGACAGTGTAACTTTAGACAGTATAGACAGTGTAACTTTAGACAGTGTAGACAGTGTAACTTTAGACTGTGTAGACAGTGTCGTGTAATTGTCCCGAGACCGATCACATATCAAAGGTACTTCTACGATTGGGAAGGTATCTTGTTTATTTATTTGTTACTGATTTTCTGTCTTTACTGTTTATTTTCAAAACTCATGATTGATGTCTAACCTTTGTTTTATAGTCATTTTTATTTATTAAAATCGTATTCAGTGAATTGTGCTCGTTCTATTCCTGACTGGAAACCAATATTTTTCAGGTTAGCTATGGAGTCACTTAGCATGAGAGATACGGGGGTACTTGCAGACAAAAGCCTAGAGACTAGCTAGATAGTAGAGTTGTAGTCATTCAACTATTTGTACAAGTTTATATTTTTCTACAAATGTAAAACTTGTGAATATTGTAAGTTAAATTAATTATGTGAATGAGCATTATTTGTGATTTTGATCTTCATGGCCGTGACAGCGTTCTACCGTCGATTCTGCGGCATAGGCTGGCTTGGACACGTCTCGTATCCGTTTTAAAAAAAATGGATGCGGGTCGTGACAAGTTTTTGTGGTGGCCCATGCAGGTCGATCTTCGCAAATCATGCGAACTCGTGATAGTACTCAAGTTAGTCGTACTATTGCGAGCCTGCGACTAAGAAATGCTCATTCATGAGTTAGAGATTAATTTAATTTAAGAGAGTGACTAGGACTAGGAGTCCCTTATACAAATTTACCGATGGGTAGTCTAGGCCATGCAATGTAGATGAGGGTTATAGATTTTGATAGTTTGTCATATCTCCATAAGTACACTATTTTCTCTTGATATGACGATATGATCCAATATGGATAGGTTATTCACTTGATGAGACAGGGCTTCATAGAATTGATAATCAAACCTAGATGAATTATTTAATTCCTTCTCTATACCTCTTAGATATCATCCTCATATATTAGTCCAAGTTGCCTATTTAGTCCCTATTTTGCCCTAAGGATTATTACTTTATATAATTTCTGATTATGTTATCCATATACGGACCTCGAGTAGTTTCGATTCAAGTTTTTCCTCCATGGTTTGAAAACACATGAAATAGATACTAGAATGTTTATTTTCCTTTTGTCTTCAGTTATTTCCTCCCTGTTCGATCTTTTTTTTGAAAGGGGTGACTGATAGGACAAATACTTACGCTTTAGTTCGTCAACTTGTTTGAATCTCTAGAAGCTCATAATTATTCTACGGATATAGTTAAAAGAATGTTAGTTAACTCATAATGGCAGGACAGCAGCGCACTGTCGCCATTTATTTGAATTATGGAGACTACGGATTTACTGCAGCCAACAGCGCACTGGCGAGGCACGACCCCTAGATTTAAAATTGTTTAAGAAAATATAGGTTATAGAGTATTGCTAAAACTATATCTGGTGGTCCTCTTTGATCATAGTTACCCTTGCGTCAATATAAGGTAGAGTAGTGGGTAGCATATCACATCTGAATCACGAAACCAAGGGTTTACCACAGCCAGAGTATACGGGCAAGGCATAATCCTCGGTGAAATGATTTCAGACGTGATTACGAGTTTAGGATACTATAGAGGATAGGACAATGCCATGTATGTCCCATAAGATCCAAAGCCAATATTAGTAAAAGTTTGTAAGTTGGGTAGCATGTCTCCCGAGCTAGCATTCCGTATTCCTTGTGATCTATTGACAAGAAAATTGACTGACACTAATAAGTTTACCTATAATATAGAATTTAGAAGTCCATAAACCATTAGTCGACCAAGGCCTTATGGGTAAGAAGATAGTAGGATGACCGTATAAGCAAGAACACCAGGTGAGTTTTGATTCTCACAAAGCTCGAACTACTTGTGCCTTCTTTCAAAAATCTCGCACACTTGTACTTTGACTATCTTAACCAATGCTACTATTACAGCCTAGTTTTGCAAGCTTACTCTTTTATCGAGCTTGATTCAAGACATATGTTTATTGGGGACGCCCACTAACATATTGTCTAATCAGAATCAATGTATTTCGGTCTGATCAACCGTAGTGCACTCGGTTCGCCCTCCCTCTGATTAACCTACGCGATTGAGATGTAGATGTCTCTAGGATCTCATCCGCTACTGCATTGATAATTTCTTTTGAATTATACATTCGCCTTTGAATCACGTAATTGTATTCAGTGACACCTCCCTTGAACTCTTTATTGTTTTTGTCTTTCACCGATTTGGAAAGACGAAAGCTCGAAATTGGTAGAGAGATATCTCCCATGACTATGGTAGTTGTATACACAAGGGTAGCTACCATCGGCCAGTCATGTGAATGAGTTACTCGTTCTCCTCTCGACCCTCAAACTATTATTGGGACTTTCAAGCCATCTGAATTTGAGAATGGTTAGGGTTTTACCCTTAGTCAAAATGTCAACCTAGGAGACTATCTATTCTCAAGAAACCAAATGGCGTGAGCCTCTAATTATTTGCTTGAAGCTTACTTTAACTATACCCTTGTGACACTAGTCTGGCAGTTTTGACCCCAATAGAAACTCACGACTCAGTTGTTATAATTTTTTCATAAGATGTGCCTTAGAGTTGGTTACCCTGTCGATAACTCTTGTATACTGTGGATGAGTAGGTCATCCTATTTCATCGACCATATGTCATTGTACACACTCGTTTCCCAGTTATTGAGAAATGATCCTTGACTTGACTTATATCTACCATATCCCGTTACGCCGTGCCTTATTCTTTATTAACAAGAGTCGATGTACAATACCCGGACTTTGGAATTCCTTCAACCTTATTATTCTTAAAATCATGTCCTAGCTTCTAAGGTGGATAGACTGTAAGCCTTCTAAATTTTGGGATATACGAGGATTACCGATTGATTAGAATAATTCCATTGGAATGATAGTTAGTGTCCCGTGGACCCCCATTTCCATTTAGAGCATTTTGCATCCTCGGTCGTGCCATTAATATTCGGAGCATGAGACCACCTGTTACCTTCCGACAAATTTCATATGCAAGATCTAGACGAGTCCACCTTCATCTAGGTATATCATGTCCCACTCAAACACGTTCCCTTATGCTCTATTTTCATGGCACGACTTGCAGGTAAAAGGACTAGCTATAACCCTTACCATAATACCCGTATATTTCCCGACTGCAATTAGAGACTCGACCTTGACTCAAACCTTTTGACCTACTATATGGTTGTGATCTACTCGAAGCCCACTACGCACATGTCACCAATGTGCCACTCAATTGTGTCTTCTCGTGCTACTTAAACACAAAAGTCACTGAAGGCACATTTTTGGGCTTTAGGGACCTAGTTAACCAATCCGACTGCCCAACTAGCTCAACCACTTGGGAGGAATCCTATTCTAGGTTACCCTAACCTAGTAGAAATAGTTTTAACCTTGGGATCTTGTCCAGTCAAGGTAGATTGAAATCTAGGGTTAATCCAACCAACGATTGATGTCCAGTCAGGAAACCCATTAAGACCCAGTAAGAACCCATCCATACAAACCACCATTTTTGGAATATAAAATCGAACTATTCGAGATAAGTCCCAATACTGATTATGTAGCCTCCACCTCTTAGAACGTGAAGCCATTCGTAACCCTTATTCTATCTACCTAGAAGACGCGATACGATCTTGTATTGCATTTATATCCCTTGTTTGTGTGTTTATGTCACGCCCCCGAACCAGAATACTGGACGGAGGCGTACACAGCCAGCTACGCAATCCCAAAGTACGTTAATACTCTGAAATCATGTATAAGCTGTCAAGATATGGAGGTTACTCTACAAGCCATCAGTCAATCCTATGGTTTAACAATCCTAGGTATCTCAATCACAGGCAATTATACAAGAGCAAAGAGTACGATCATCATGCATACAATAGTAAGGCATCCCGAACCGGATATACATGAAAGATTATGAAGCCAGTACCACAGAACTGATGACTAGCTAGAGTATTAGTCATATATGATAAGGACTAGCTATAGTCTAGAATACACATATCATGTTTATACCCGTAGGCTACAATATCAAGGAAAATACCAAAACACGAGCTAAACACGTGCTCGGGGCTAAACGTTACAAGAGGAGAATTTACATATCAGTAGGAGAATGAAGAAGAAACCCACTGAGGTACTCTGGTGCTCCGGCTGGTCACCGTCGAGTAGATGGTACGGTAGATCCTTCGGGCTCTTCTTATCAGAACCTGACCATGCAAAACCAGTGGGGTCAGACCCCAAATAGCAAGTACCACAAAGGAGGCCGAACTATAAACTTAAAACCAGCAATCATAGGCAATCAACAGGGAGAGAAAGCAACAAGTAAGGGAGGATCGAGATTCGTGCAGTACCAATGCACTCATCCCGATCATAGAAAGACAATAAGTAAATCATTATTTGCCATAAAGTAAACTGGAGAACATGTTAAATAAATAGAGCCAGGCAATATACGAAGAGAGGACGAAGGTACTGTTCCGGAAGCCAGGTTACAACCCTTAAACCAAACAAGAACCGGGATTGTAACCCTTCGCCAAAACAGAACTTGGTCTCTGATCATTTATTGCTAGAGGTGACAATCATTTAAGTGACAATCAGAGAGTGACAATACAGAGTATAATACATTAGAGTGACAATCATTGCAACCATTATCCTGGAACAATTAGGGACTGGATCTAGATAAGACTTAGACTGGGAAGGTGATATACGATGGGATAACCATGGGACTATTCAGATAACCAGGTTACAATCCGTAAACCAAACAAGGACCGGGATTGTAACCCTTCGCCTGAACAGAACTTGGTTTCTCCTACCATTTATCGGCAAGGTAAAATAAGAAATCAGGACATGTAACAATCATGTACAAGATCAAGACAAGACTAGACAGATTGAATTCCATCCAACAATCATGGCCAAGCAATAAGTACGGTTTGATACTTTAACTAACTAGGGTTATCACAAGCCTAGTTACTAGCAAGATGCAAAGAGATTTTTAAGTCCAGTTACCCGCCTGCTGCTACCTGAGTGACCCCAGCAAAAAAAACAAGTATAGCAGACACACTGCAGTGAGATACATGTGTCCTAAAGAGGTGCCCCACTCGACGGTAGGCTGAAAATGTGCTCATCATGACAGATAGCACCAAGTCCCATGTATATATGTATAAGGCCGGGATTAAAGGGGCAACAGGTAACTGGAAAAGTCTCTTCATGAACTACTGTATTATTCTAGTTATTAGCCTTAGCCATTTACAGTGGGTACCCCTGACCGTGGTACTCAGGGGTCCCCGTCCTAGACATGATGCAAGACAAGACGGGTTCATTTGTACAAGCACAATCGTCCACGGTGTCCAGATCATTCATACTGGTCATATCAGGTTAGCCGTCGCAAAAGCATTTCAAGGAGTATCATGTCAGGTTTATCATGTCAAGAGTGCGCCACGGCGGGCCACTATCAAGAATTATCATGTCAAGAGTGCACCACCACGGGTCACTATCATGTCATGTTACTTGTTTCTGGTTACTGGTTACAGGTCAGAGTGCACCATGACAGGTCACCATCGTGTCAAGCAATTTCATTCATTAAAGAAATAGCAAGCTATTAAGTGGGGTCGTCGTAATTTAGGCCAAGAATAAAAAATGTACAGTACAATCAGGAGCTCCATATCAAAATAAAAGAAACTTGCACAGTTAATTAATATTATATATATATTCTTGGAGCCAAGGAAAAACTCTACAACTTTTATGTTGGGAGTGGGAAGAAATTCTGACCATAATTCAGGCAAATAAAATATTTAAACAATCAAAGTGAACCCCATGCGGCCCAAAAATGGAAGAACATACATGCGGCCAAAGAGAGTGGGAGAGCCACCCATGCGGCCAGCCAAAGCTTATGCGGCCAGAAAATAACTGAAGGGGCCATGCGGCCAGCAAGAAATATTCATGCAATCAGAAAAGACAAAGAGAGTGGGACCCGCAATAAATACAAGCATCCACTCAAGCAAAAGAAAAGGGCACGTGGCCACTCAAGTACAGAGACCATGTGGGACCCAACAATTAATGCAGTAAGAAAAGGTTCACGTGGCCAAGCAATGATGACAAGTATTATAATATATCATGCAAATATATGCAGCTCAAGAAAGCCATACGGCCAATATTAAATGCAAGGTCCAAAAGTACAATGTCCATGCGGCCATGCAACAGATTACATATAATTTAATAATACATGCAAGTGGAAGGGGCTATGCGGCCAAAATATTATAAAGGCCATGCGGCTAGGAATTAATTATGGCCATGCGGCCAAAAGTTCATATGCGGCCAAGAATATATTCCAAGGGCCCAATGCTTCTCCAGCAAACAATGCAATTGAATGCATGCAGCTTAAAGATGGATGCAAGCTAATAATTTAATTAGTGCATGCAATCAAAGCTAAAGAATTTAAAGCATGCGACTAAAGTTAATACACTTTATGCATGCAACTGAAGTTAATATACTTTATGCATGCAACTATACAAGCTTAGGCCTATGCGGCCAGGAATTGGTTTGGGGCCATGCGGCTATTACAAAGTTGCTGCATGCAACCGATCAATGCAAGGCCATGCGGCCAAAATGCTAATATGCGTGCAATTGCTAATGCTTTAAATAAAAGGCTATATATGGCTGAGTACTGTTCCATACGGCCAACTAATAAATGGCCAAAAGTAATTAAATAATGCAATTAAGGATAAAGGTCATGCGGCTAAGAATTATTGCTTGTGCGGCCAAATAATAAAGCCAATGGCCTATACGACCAAGAAATTATTGCATGCAAAATTCATGCAAGCATGCAAGCAACTAAAATAAAAGGCCATGCAATTAATTAATGCTCATGCGGCTCAGAGCTAAGAATGCTCATGCGGCTCAGCAACTCAATGTTGTATGTAGCCAAAAGTACAATTAATGGCTCCCACAGAGAACATGTCCTTGGAAAATACCATGGCCTTCATGCTCCACCAAACAACAATAGGAACCCAAATCTAGACTTCCATTGGTCAAATTTGGGTAAAAGAAATTCTCTACTACATGGGACCATCAGTTGACAAAAATATACAAGTTTGACAGACCAAAACCCATGAAAACCGAAAATACCACAAAGCTAGATCTACAACAATCCACTCGGTAAAACCAAAAACTCCAAGTTCTAAAGATGCTTAGAATCATGCAAAAAAAAAGATGGAACAAACAGCAATAAATTTGTTCAAGGTTCGGCAAGGTGTACTTGCCTCTCTTCTAATGGCTAGGGTTTGGTGGAAAAGAAATGAATGAGGGTGAATGAGGAGGGAGAGAGAAAGAGTAGCTTATATATCAAGCCCAAGCAATCTCCACCATTCATTCCTCTTCACTTCAATCTAAACCATACACCTCATCTCATAAAGAACCAACTAAACCAAACCAAGTCAAAGTGGAACCGAACCAAATAAAACCAAATCCAAGTTAAACCAAGTTATGAAATCTAACTCTTCGGAAAATTTTAAAATATCACGCAAATCAATAAATATAAAATACGGCTCAAATAAATATGTACCGTATAAAATATCGATACAGTGAGACGGGTCTCACAGTTTAAATAACCATGAAAAAGATCACAATCTTGAATTCTCAAATTTCGTTCTATTATGGAACTTTGTTCAGAATTTTGAGAACGAAACTTCTGTATTGCACGGATTAATACCCCTCTGAGAAATGAAAGGTTCTTAGACTTAGCAATTTACTGGACTAGAGTAGACCAATCTAGCAAAATAGGTCAATGGCTCATAAACTTTCTTTCTATCTGCGCCTTGGGTACTCTCTATCGCTCTTGAAACTTCATAATTGCCTTCGATTATTCATCCTTATCTTCCTGTCCTTCCTATTTTGGAGCGACGAAGGTCATGCTTATTAGAATTTACCAATATTTCTTAGCTACTTGTGTAAATTTGTTGCTTGTTAGATTTTGGGTTATTTGATGGATAGGAGAGGATTTTAGGGGCCAAAAGCAGTAGATATCTATTTTAGCAAGTAGTTGGAAGATTATAAAGTTTTAGTGACATAGCTTTGAGGGAGTAGTGTGTTCAAAGGTGGGTAGAAGTCCTCGAAGTTTCGTAGTTACAAAATGGCTAGGAGGAGGATGTACACTATTTTTGAGGAATTAAAGTTTAAGAAGATTGGGGTAATAGTAGACTTCTTTTTAAATTGAGGAATAGTTAAACAATTAGAATTTCGAGGACAAAATTATTTTTAAGGTAGGTAGATTTGTAGCTGCCCTTTCCAGAAAATTTGGAATATTATTATTATTATTTATTGTATTGGAATGATAATTTTTAGAATTTTATAAATAATTATTTAGTTAATTATTACGGTAGATAATTTTAGCCATGGCAGAGTTTTGGAGTGCATGGTGACTATAAGTCGTGGCACGGATAGGCAATAGCGTGCTTTGACTGGGGTATTAGCCCTGGTAGGGAAGGCCGAGCCATAGTGATGTCCTAACTAGGAAAACCAGGCTAAGTTGTGACATGACCATTAGAAATAGTTTAATTATTTATATTTAATATTATTTGACATTAGGAGACCCGGTTGTACTAAACCAGTCCGGACTAGACCCGTACCAAGCCCAAGCCCATGTAGTCATACTGATCTAATGAATATTTTCTAAGTATTTTTAATTAAATATTATAAATGTTATTAATAATTGATATTCGATAATAATTGCATATAAAATAGGTCCTTGCACGTTTTGGGATTATTAGACCGCACATGAAGGTATATATACACTATTATTGATTTATTGGATTTTATTATTATTATTTTATTATCAATATTATTGAGGTTATTATTATTTAATATTATTATTTTATTGGTTATATTATTTTGGTCAGATAAATGTGATAATATATATAGAGAGAGAGAGTTATATAATTATATATGTATAAATGTGTACGTATAGAAGTATATATATGTGTACGTATATATAAATATATATATAGATGTGTGTGTATGTGTATGTATACACGAATATATATGAATAAATATTATGTATGTTATAAATAAATATATCTACTATATGACCGTATGTGTATATATATATACGTATATAGTATTATGTCTATACGTAATTGTGTGTATATAAATATATATATATATATATGAATGTATTTATATAGAAAGAAATAAAAAAAGAAAAAGAAATAGAAAATAGAAAAGAAATAATAAAAAAGATAAAAAGAATAAGCCAATCCCAGCCCAAGCCGAGCTCGGGCCGGTCCATCTGCTCAAAACACCCCAACCAGCACTGTAGCAAACTCACAATTTGCTGAACGCCCGTGCGAACCCGAGAGCGGGGGGGTTCCGTACGTATACTATTGTATATATATTGTAACAAACAAAATTGAGGAAGGGAGATTCTAAAAACGCCTAAACCCTAACTTTCTTATCTCAACCTGCGCCGACAGCACTGTCCCCGGCGACCTCCCTCAGCCTAGGGTGTCGCCGCGCACGGCCACGACGGCCGACAGACGCGCGCGCGCGGATGAGGCCAGCACCAGTGACATACGGATGCGCAATTTCGTCCCGAGAAATCTCCGCGCACAGTCGACCTTTCGTCGAGCCGTTTTCTCGGGTATGTCCCCAACTTATACAAGATTATTTTCCTTCAAGTAGATCGAGTTTATATGCGTTATATTGGCCGAAAAGTCGACACGAACTTCGTCGAAAAACTGTTTTTGAACCGTTCACAGAACAGTCCAAGAGCCCCTGTTCGGAGGTCGACCACGATCGATCCAGTACGATACGAGAAAATATGGTTGAACAACTTTTTAGACAACAGGTAGGGCTTCCTAACCTATTTTGTAGATTTAATTTTCATGAAGTATACGCAGAGAAAACAGATTTCCAAAATCGAGATTTATCATTAAAAACAGTTTTCAAAATATTAAAAATTCTTCGATACGACGTGCGTCCCGCCAATCCGGGCGACATGGTCGCAAACCTGCAGCATCGAAAGGTGCGTAACGGCTTCGTGGTCGTGTGGGCTTTGACGGAATTCAAATTGGTCGCGTGTGCGCGACGAATTTGATCCGTATCCGTCGAAATTTACCGTATCGACCTCTATGCAAATTTTTTAATTAGTTTGTACACGTTCATCAGATCTAGACAAAACTTACACCAACAGGACCGTATCATTTTTCTGGTCCTGTATGCCAAGTTTGGTCTAATTCTGAAACAGTTGATCGAATCGCCGTTTTGTGGGCCCCACGGTCCGATTCAACGGACGATTTTGTGCACGGCCTGCCGAAATCCAACTCTGGACATACGGTTGAGTTCGTATCAGAAAACTAGATCTGTAGACATATAGTTTGATGACTTTAGAGACCATTGACTCTGGCACGCTTTTCGGTGCAAAGCGGGTCCAACGGCGGATACCGTTTTGACCCGAAATTATCGTTTTACCCTTGTGTCCATAATTGGACTTAAGGACAGGCAATCCTAGCTAATTTGACTATTTTGAGAACATTGGTAATGTTTATTTCAGCTTCCGGCGATTGTTGTACGAGTTTTGACTATTGGGGCACACTAATTGGTTTGGATTGTCGGTTTCACAAGCAAAGGACCACAGGCGAGTACAGTTTATTGTCTGTATTTCGATATTGATCTTTACTATATTTTATTGATTGGCCATTGGTTATGTGATTTCTTTATACTCTATTATAAATTGTTGAGTCGAGAATGTGAAGTACCAACGATGTGTGATCTAACCTTAGACAGTGTAGACAGTGATTTATTATTACAAAGTAGACAGTGTAGACAGTGATTTATTATTGCAATTAGACAGTGTAAACAATGATTCATTATTTCAAAGTAGATCATGTTTCTTTATTGCATTATTTGATGTAGACAGTGTAACTTTATACAATATAGACAGTGTAACTTTAGACAGTGTAGACAGTGTAACTTTAGACAGTGTAGACAGTGTAACTTTAGACAGTGTAACTTTAGACAGTGTAGACAGTGTCGTGTAATTGTTCTGAGACCGATCACATATCAAAGGTACTTCTACGATTGGGAAGGTATTTTGTTTATTTATTTGTTACTGATTTTCCGTCTTTACTGTTTATTTTCAAAACTCATGATTGATGTCTAACCTTTGTTTTATAGTCATTTTCATTTATTGAAATCGTATTCAGTGAATTGTGCTCGTTTCATTCCTGACTGAAAACCAATATTTTTCAGGTTAGCCGTGGATTCACTAAGCATGAGAGATACGGGGGTACTTGCAGACAAAAGCCTAGAGACTAGCTAGATAGTGGAGTTGTAGTCATTCAACTATTTGTATAAGTTTATATTTTTCTGCAAATATAAAACTTGTGAATATTGTATGTTAAATTAATTATGTGAATGAGCATTATTTGTGATTTTGATCTTCATAGCCGTGACAGCGTTCTACCGCCGATTCTGCGACGTAGGCTGGCTTGGACACGTCTCGTATCCGTTTTAAAAAAAGAAAACAGATGCGGGTCGTGACACCTTCTTCACCTTTACCTGATGATAACCTGACCTCAGATCAATCTTCGAAAAAACCCGAGCTCCGCTCAACTGATCAAAGAGATCATCAATCCGCGGCAGTAGGTATCTGTCCTTGATTGTGAAGTTGTTGAGTGCATTGTAGTCGATACACATCCGTACCGACCCATCCTTCTTGGGTACAAAGAGTACCAGTGCACCCCAAGGTGAAGAACTCGATCGGATGAAGCCCTTATCCTGCAGCTCATCCACCTGCTTCTTCAATTCTACCAACTCGTTGTTGTTCACTCGATAGACATGCTGAGAAATCGGTTCCGTGCCGGGAATCAAGTCTATCGAGAACTCAACGTCTCTGTCCGGTGGAAGTCCTGGCAAATCCTTCGGAAAGACGTCCACGAACTCTGCAATCAAAGGATGTGGAACCGGCTACTCCTCGACTGAAACTCCACAGAAAAGTCCGCTTCTCTGCTCCGTCTGCCGTCAGGTGAACTCGAACTCTGGCTCTCCTGGCGCTCCGAACAGAACTCTACCCCCACGGCAATCTATGCTGGCGTTATGCTTGCTCAACCAATCTATACCTAATACAATATCGTAGTTCGGTAGTGACATTACGAGCAGACTCACCTCCAACTCCCGGCCTCCCAAAATAATACCCCGCCCTCTACAAACATCACTCACGAGGATAATACCACCCTTGGTCGTGATCTTGCAAGTCCTAGGCAATGATTCAGATACAAGGCAGTGTCTAACAGCAAATGATACAGACACAAAACTGTGGGAAGCCCCAGAATCAAATAAGGCAAAAGCTAGAATGGAGTCGAAAAGAACAGAACCTACGATCATCTCCTCAATAGCCTCTGCATCCTCGGCCGCCATGGCGAAAGCTTGCCTCTGCTGTGCTCCCCTGGCCTGCTGCTGATGCTGCACGAACCGCTGCTGCTGAGTCAGCAGTGGTCCCTTCTGCTGTCCCAATGGAGCCTTGGCTCTTGCTTCCTATGTTGCTCTGCCTGCGAAGAGGAAATAATCCCTCAGCTGATTCTCCGATGAACCGCAGAGAAGGCACTTCTCCAGCCTCTTCCTGCACTCGGTCCATCCGTGCCCCAATTTTCTATAGAAGGTACAACAAGTAGACTGCTGCCTCGGGGCCTGCTGCTGCTACCTCAGCTGTTGATGCTGAGCTGGCTGAAGTCTCGTTTGCTGGAACTGCTGCGGCTGAAACTGTCTCTGCTGATACTGCTGCTGAAAGTAAGGCCTCTTGGCCTGGCCTCTACTACTGCTGACACCGAGAGTGTCTTTTCCCCTCTTGAGCCTCAGCTCAAGGTCATCCTCCGCTGCTAGGGCACCCACCAGGATCTCCTCAAAAGTGGCACTACGGGCACTCTTGGTATAGGACTTTACCTCCTTGACTATCCCCTTCCTGAACCTGCGGGCTTTCGTCGCCTCAGAAAGCCCCTCAACAAATCTGCGCAGACGGTAGAACTCCCCGGCGTACTCCTCGACAGTCTGACTGCCCTGTACCAAAGCCTCAAACTGCATCTCGAGGGCACCAAGCGCTGCATCGGGGAAAAACTTCTCCTTGAACAGCTTCTTAAAAGCTGCCCAAGTTTGCCCAACTGTACCAACCCTCGGATCTGTCTGGTACCATGTGCGGACCAACTCCTGTATCATACTAGCCACCGCCTCAATCTACAGTCTCGCTAGAATCTCTGCTAGCCTGAAGATCTCCTCCATGTGCTCGATCCACTCATCTGAGTACAGGATGCCCTCTGTACCCCGAAAGTCTCGCGGGTGCATCTTCTGTATGCCCTTCTCTTTCGGCTAATGCTGCTGCTGACCTGCCGGAGGCTGAGCTGTAGCCCTCTCAACTATCGTCAGGGTCAGATCGATGCTCCGACTGAACTCTGTCGTCTGACGCTGCTGCTGAGCCTGCTGGGCCTCCATGAACTGCTGGAAGAAGGTGAACAGCTGTACTGCGTCGACGGTTCCTGAAGGCTGCTGCTGCTGCTGAAGCATCTCCGAAATAACTGGGCTCCGCCTGCACACTGGTGGAGGGGCTCCTCCAAAGGTAGCTGAAGCACCCAACCCAGCTGGCATAACTGGTATTGTAGTATCGGCTGCTGGCTGTACAGGAGGAGAGGTGGCAGACCTCTCTGTAGTGTCCCTCTGTCCGGGGCGATGAGATCTAGTCTCGATGACCATCCTGGAGATAAATCAAACAAGAGAATTTCTGAGAATGAGTCGAAATAGCAAATGAGGATAGTTTATATTCAAGGAAAGACAATAAGCAGCAAATTTAGATAAAAGGAATCTGATTAAGAGTTTTTTCTAATGTGATTGCGTACCTTCAAAAAAAATATCCTAATCCTACTGCAGGCTGCAGTGATACTCTAGTTCAAATACCACTGCAAATCTAGACCTGCATGGGCCACCACTAAAAATGTGTCACGACCCGCACCCAGTGTAAGGGCACGAAAAGTGGATACGCCCAGCCTACGCCGCAGTATCGATGGTAGAACGCTATCATAGGTCACATGCATCTAACAGTTTAAGGTACATTGCACAGTTATACTCTCCGAATAGAGGAATAATATAAAGTACAAATCTCAATCACAGCTAAGGAAGATCTACGATAAGATAGATAAGAATATCAACAGAATCTACAGATGAAATACGATAAAAGAGATAATCCAAAGTGTTTAAGATAAACATCTAACAAGATCCACAAATCTACATCATCACAATCTCTAATACAAATATCCAGATGAGATACAACTAAAATAAGATAACTAAACTATGGGAGTGTCGTCAGCAGGTGATGGATCCTGCTGGAAGTCCAAGTCACAGGTGTCCTGTAATGTTGTCCCGTAGTAGGTGGTACAACACGTCTCATCCTCGTCCTCTGTAATATTTTTAACAGGTCCAGTCAGGATAGGAGCGAGCACAGTACATCTCACGCAGTTCATATCATGACATGAATATAAAGCATATAATAGAGTAAGATACATAAATTGCTGAAAGAAAGGACATGAAATAAAGAGATGACTGTAATAAAAATTTCTACTATTAAGTAAAGAACTAACAGTAAACTAGTGATTTAGAGTACAAGATAGACATGTGAACGGCTTGATAATAAACATGAGAGTTTGTACATGGCTATACTACTTTGGAAATATTCACATGACTATTTCTACTCCTCCATTCCCAATCAATACATAAGGATCCGTTCAAGTTATGTTATTATACATGATTTCACATGGGGGCCCATAAATGGGTGCACATGAATATAAACATGGGGGCTCCGTGATCATGAGAGTACATGAATCATGAGAGTGCACATGAATGGTGAAAGCACAGAAATACATGATGAAAGTGAAACACATATGACATGATGTATCCGATGCTCCCGAGGGGGATAACAACGTACAAAAAGATCCATATAGTACTAATCCGTGTTAGCATCGTGACAGCATCAAGTAAAGTAATCTAGAATAAGAATATTGTCCTAGCAAGTATGAAACGGTCAGAGAATATACTCGTCTGATATCCTGAGTATCCGAAGTAAAAATATTGTCTGAGGAGAGGTGTCTGACTCCTATTTAGAACAGCACAAGTCACAACATGTCCAGAATGGTAAAATAGAACATTACAATGCAATCTACATGATGTTTGGGTCAATCTAGGCTAAAGTCAACCTTTGGTCAACTCTAGTCAACTAGACTAGTCAAACTAGGTCAAGTCCTAACCCAGACAAGTCTCACTAAGCCTAACCATGTCTATCCTAGCATTCATACAAGTCACAAGGCTACACAAGCTATCAAACACACAATTTCATGTATATATACCCATATACACATAATGTATACAAGGCATACATATAGAAAAATTATATAAGGCTATATGCCTATATACATATCTATATTGGCATACACATATATATATATATTTATCACATTTTACATATACAAAATATATATAGGCAAGCATACATATATATATATACATATTATCATGCATGAATATGGATATTTATATACTATATATATATATATATAGAGAGAGAGAGGGATAGAGTGACAGTGGTGTATATGTGTGTGTACAATGTGTGTGTGTTTATAATGTGTGTGTGGTTCAGTTTATATCACAGGTTAGGGTGTATGTGTAGCAGTAGTGTGTGCGTGTGTGTGTAGCAGTAGTGTTCTCAGGTTTAGTGAATGTGTGGGTGTGTGTGGACAGCAGTACATAGCGTGTGTTTTCAGTTTTTCAACAGTTAGATGTGTGTGTGTATACAGATTTCATCATAGGTTAAAGTGTGTCAAATGTGTGTGTAGATAGCAGTTTTTATCACAGGTTTTGAACATGTGTGTGTGTAATATAGATTTCAGTTTTAACATCATTTGCATTTCGAAAACCCCAATTACCATGCTAACATGAATCCTAAACAATGTAAACTTAATCTCAGGCATAATATATGTTCTAACATTATAAATTTAATCATCTAACAACAGTAAAAACATAATTTGAATCTCAGGAAATAATTTGACAGAACATGTATCAGACTTAGGAGGGAAATCCTAATTTCGAATTCGAATCACAGTTAATATTCTAATTAATTGGTTGGTAAACATTAGTGCACATGTGTATGTGTCATACAAGTGATATGGTATCCATAAACTGGACACAAACATGTCCAATACGAAACTAATACACGAGCATCGGAACACAGTGCACTGTCTCGTGCACAAGTTCAACATGTTCGTAGACACGACCCACGACACGTGTGTCCATGTGGTCACGTCCACGTGTAGCCTAGTACTAGGGCTACACAATGGACACAACACGAGATGTCCACGTGTCCCCGTGTCGGTGTACGAGATGCGTATCAGCGCATGTCTGTGCGCCTGTACGTGCGCTTGTAAATCCAGTGCACGAGCGAGAACGTGTCCGATACGACACAATACTTCGAGCCACTTGGGGGTCTGGTTCGCAGACACTGCCCCCACGTGTCCTTGCAGTATTGGGTCGAACAATACTGTGTCGTATCCCACAGCCCAATCGAACAGCAGGGGAAACCCTAGCTCTGCGCACGAGCGTGCTCGTGTCTTCGTATGGACACGACACGACTCGAAAATCAACTCAGAGTTTAGGGAAATCAAAGAGCACATCAAAATCAATATTTCCAATCAAAAACATTTCAAAAATCAGGTGAAAAAGTTCTCAAAGGCATTTCAACAAACACTTGTAAATGAAAACTGATACGTATCCGATACGAACACGAAACCAATGCAAAACTTTATCAAACACACACCACAGCTAGGGGACACCTAGATTTAGGCTACCATGCAAAGAAATCAAGAATTAATGATAGTTTGAGGTATTTACCTATTGAGTATCAATCACAAGAAAAAAGCCCCAAATAGGAAGGTTCCTCTTACAAGTCAAAAGCTCCAAATTGCACTAAATTTGAGATTTCTCTACATAAACAGCAAATAGAGTGTGATTAGGTTCTATTGCAAGAGACTAGAGTCAAAAATGAATTAAAATGAAGAAGTTATGGATTGATGAAGAAATGCCAATACCTCCTTCTTTCCAAAAGTTGATGTGATATAAAAAGAGGCAAGAACTAGGAAGAGATATTAAATAGGGAGAATTCCCTAGGGGCCGGCCATGTAAGGAAAGAATTAGGGTTAGGGTTGATGACTAATAGGCTTGGGCCAAGTTTCAATGCTAAATGAATCAATCTCTAAGTCAAAAACCCATGCACTTAAATCACTAAATCTCTATATGAAACTTGATTCAAATAACTCAACTTGGGTCGACTTAAGTTAGACTAGGGTCCCACCATGCTAATCAAGTCGCCATAGCTAAAGTCAACATCTAGGTTAGTCTCCATAGTCTCAACTAGCAAAGGTCAAAAATAACAACCATCACTCCAATAATTCAAAATAAATCCCAAATTTTCAAAATGACCAAAATACCCTCAAAGCTAAAATATGGTAGTGACATAGAAGAGGCAATGGAGAGGAGAGAAAGGGAGAACTCGAATATATGAAAGAGGGTTCGGCTGGTCGGGTGGATCCTGGACCGTAGGATCAAAACGGATGGATGGCTGAGAGCAACTGGAAGTTCTGGAATGACCAGACCGAATTCGGCCCGAACTCTGTGTGAGACAAAGTTCGGCCCGAGTTCTGGGTTCTGGGACCAGAACTAAAAATAGTTTAAACATTGCCAAGTTGGAGAAAATTGACATGAGTGGTAAAGATAGATAAATTTTAAAAGTAAATGGCCAAGATAGAAAATTGCAAATGTAAATTTAATGGAGTAAATGTAAATGAAGTTAGAAAAATGAATTAAACAAGTTATAAATGAAATTGAACCATGTCATAAACAAGGATTTATGACACAAATCATTACGATAAAACTTCCATGGGGTAGCTGTAGGGGCCGGATCCCAGCTAGCGGTAGTCCGAAGACTAGTGCACAGTGTCGCTTAGGCTTTTATGCCTTGTTGTCAGAAGGACCCTTTTGGCTTGTACCCATAGCAAAGTTATCATAAAAAAACATGACATAATCGATATTTACGCAGACCAATTTAATGAATAACCGTTTCATCCAAAATTCCTAATTCACGACAAAGAAAGTTGAATCACTCTTCGGATAATAGTTTAGTAAAGAAATCTGCCAACTGATGCTTAGTGTCAATAAATTCTAAATTTATAGTGCCATTTTGTTGATGATCACACAAAAAATGGTGACAAATTTTATTGTGTTTCGTGCGTGAGTGACATATAGGGTTCTTAGTAAGGTTGATGGCGCTAGTGTTATCACATAATATAGGAATGTGCATAAAAGATAGGTTGTAGTCTGTAAGGGTTTGCTTCATCCACAGAATTTATGCACAACAACGACCAGCTGCGATATATTCAGCTTCTGTTGTGGATAGTGCGACAAAATTCTACTTCTTGCTAAATCAGAAGACTAGAGCCTTGCCTAATAAATGACACGTGTCGCTCGTACTTTTATGGTCGACTTTGCATCCCGCAAAATCAGCATCCGAATAACTAATAAGGTCAAAGGATGTGAATTTGGGATACCACAAGCCCACTGTAACAGTACCCTTAAGGTATCGAAAGATACGCTTAACGACGGATATGTGTGATTCCTTAGGACTAGCTTGATAGCGAGCACACAGACAAACACTAAACATGATATCAGGACGACTAGCAGTTAGGTAAAGTAGACTACCAATCATACCTCGATACTTACGTTGGTCAACAGGTTTGTCGTTTTCATCAGGTTCCAGCTTGGTCGAAGTAGCCATAGGAGTGCTGATTGGTTTGACATTGTCAAGATCAAACTTCTTCAGCATATCCTTTGTGTATTTTGATTGGCTGATGAATGTTCCTTGCAAAGTTTGTTTGACTTGCAATCCAAAAAAATAGGTGAGCCCCCCCCCTATCATGCTCATCTCAAATTCGTTCTACATACACTTAGCGAAATCTTGGCATAGATTTTCATTAGTGGACCCAAATATGATATCATCAACATAAATTTGAACTAAAAGAATGGTGTCTTGAAAACTTTTGATAAAAAGTGTAGTATCAATCTTCCCTTTTAAAAAACTTTTATCTAGTAAGAAATTGCTTAAGCGTTCATACCAAGCTCTGTTGGCTTGTTTGAGGCCATATAGCACTTTTTTAAGTTTGAAAACTTGGTCGAGAAATTTGTGATTTTTGAAACCAGGGGGTTGTTTTACAAAAACTTCCTCCTTAATAAAACCATTCAGAAAAGCACTTTTGACATCCATTTGAAAAAGTTTAAAATTTTGAAAGTTTGCAAAGGCACAAAGCATCCGAATGGATTCAAGTCTTGCAACAGGAGTATACGTCTCATCATAGTCGATACCTTCCTCTTGGTTGTATCCTTGAGCTACTAGACGAGCTTTGTTGCGAGTGACTGAACCATCTTCATTTACTTTGTTACGAGAAACCCATTTAGTACCAATAATTGAATGGTTAGTTGGTTTAGGAACAAGTTCCCAGACTTGGCTTCTTTCAAATTGGTTGAGTTCTTCTTGCATAGCTAAAATCCAAAATTCATCATTGAAAGCTTCTAAAACAGTTTTAGGCTCAATTTGCAAAATGAAAGCAGTGCTGGCAATGGAATCTCTTAATGATGATCGAGTAATTACTCCACGTGATACCTCACCTATTACCAAGTTTTCTGGGTGTGACGGCTTGAACGTGAACTTCGGTAAGCCCTCCAGAGAATTGGTTTCAGGGGTGGTATTCATCGGCGTGGAAGTTGATGGTTCAACATCATCATCGAGGATAGCTGCTTGCACTAGTTTCCTCATCAAAAGTCACATTAGTAGATTCTTCTACAATCATTGAGCATTTGTTGAACACTCTATATCCCTTACTCTTGGCAGCATAGCTAAGAAAAATACCATCGTCAGCTTTAGCATCAAACTTGCCTAAGTTGTCTTTGGTGTTTAGGATAAAATAGCGACAACCAAACACTCTAAAATATGAGACATTAGGAGTCCTACCAAACCAAAGCTCGTAGGATGTTTTCTTCGAAATAGGTCGAATAAGTACCCTATTTAAAACATGGCAAGCTGTACTGACAGCTTCTCTCCAAAAATATTTCGAAAGTAAAAATTTATTCAGCATGACTCTAGCCATATCGCCAAGAGTCCTATTCTTCCGCTCCACAACACCATTTTGTTGAGGAGTTCGAGGACAAGAAAACTCATGATCAAAACCATTTGTTTCGTAAAACTTTTCAAAATCGAAATTTTCGAATTCGCCTCCATGATCACTTCGGATTCGAGTAATCATGTAGCCTTTTTCGTTTTGGACCTTTTTGGCAAAGATTTTAAAAACTGAAATAACATCGCTTTTGTTTGAAAGAAAGAAAATCCAAGTAAATCTAGAAAAATTATCTACTATAACAAAAGCATAGAGTTTTCCACCAAGACTGGCTACTCTACTGGGACCAAATAAGTCCATGTGCAGTAATTGCAGGGGTCTAGTAGTACTTACAATGTTTATGGATTTAAAAAAAGATTTGGTTGCCTTATTCAGTTTACATTTGACACATACCGTGTCCTTCGTGAATGTGATGTCGGGCAGACCTCTTACTAGCTTCTTTGTCGATAGCCTGGATATAGTATCCATATTGGCATAACCAAGATGCTGGTGCCACAACAGTCTTTCATCCTTGTGGGCGTAGAGACATCTTCCTGCATTGTTAGTATTTCTAGATAGATAGAAAATATGAATGTTATCTTCTTTTATCCCTTCAAAAGTAATATCTTCCGTTGCCCTATCATAAATATAGCATTTATTCTGTCCAAAGTTAATATTATATCCATGATCAGCAAGATGACTTATGCTGAGCAGGTTATGCTTTAACTCGGTTACTAAGCAGACATCCTTTATTACAGGAGAAGGAGGATAACCAATAGTACCATTACCTATGATGTAGCCCTTTAAATTGTTACCGAAAGATACATATCCTTCCCTCTTCATCGATAGTGATGCAAAAAGATTTGTGTCTCCCGTCATAAGTCGCGAGCATCCATCGAAAATCTACTTGCTTTTAGTTGAGGGAGGAAGGTCCACCTACATCACGAGTAGATGTGACCTTTGGTACCCAAGTTCTTGTGGGTCCTAAAATGTTAGTCTTCGGTATCCATGCATATAGATTAATATCAACTAATTTCCTAATTCTACTCTGTGGTGAGATATGATGTATGTAATCCACAGTATGTGCAAGTAGCATGCCTATTTGTGTTAGGAGCAGGTTGATGGTGATGTCTATATGCAGTATGGTGATAGTTGTGTGGAACAGCAGGATAGTGACTATATGTAGCAGCAGGATAATAGTTATGTCTATGTGCAGTATGGTGATAGTTAGTAGGATAGTGACTATGTGTAGCAGCAGGATAATAGTTATGAGTAGATTGAGAATGATGTCTACGTGCATGTGGTTTACGTGCTGCATGGGAGTACATGTACATATAAGCATGGTTACGTGCTGCATGTGGGTGACGTGTTTTACTATTATGAGTGGTCTTGTATTTTGTTTTATGTTTTGTGACTGTGTGATTGGGTTTGAGGTTGAGCAACCTGTTTCCCTAATCTGATCTCTAATTTCTTAGAGACAGCATTCAGTTCATTACACTTAGCATTTAGACCATCAATCTTAGCAATAGAGATCTTGTGTTTGTTCTTTTTTTCAGCAAGCTCTTTATTGAGTGCTGAGATCTCACATGTTTGCTTCTCAATAAGTGTTTCGACATCATGTAAGCTTAACTTAAGCTTGGACACCTCATCAGTGACTTTCGTAGGTGGAGTGTCTCTAACATTATCAAGTAAGGAAGAAAGATTTTGAATCTCTATTTTATAGCCTTTGATTTTCTCCTTGGCATGCTTATATTTACTAATGACTTTCTTGTGATCATTTAGTAAGTCATTAAAGGCGTCGCCAAGTTCATCAAATGTAAAGTTATCAAGAGTTTCGCTAGTTACCTTCTCGGATATTGCCATTAGGCAGACATTAGCAGTGTCTCGAGGAGAGTCGTCTTCTTCCTCAGAATCACTGGCTTCGCTTTCGTGCGAAATACTAGTGTTGGCATACTTTCTCGAAGAAGGCTTCTTGTAGGGCTTCTCATATTTATTACCTTTCTTTGCGAAGAGACAGTCCTTTCGAACGTGTCCAATCTTTTTACAGCCGTAGCAAGTTGGTTCTTTCCCGTCGTCTTCTTGTTGTTCCTTCTTCCTTCGATTGAAACGAAAGAACTTCTTGAAGTTGCAGACTAGAAGAGCTTGATCATCACCTTCAGAATTGTCGTCGCCAGTCTCTTCAGGATCAGCCCTTTGACTATGAGCTTTTAGGGTAATCTATTTTACCTTTGGAGCAGGTTCGTCGAAGTCTTTGAGGTCGAGCTCGTGGGTCATCAGCTTTTCCATAAAAGTTTCCATAGACATTTTGGTGAGATCATTGCCTTCTATAATAGCTGTTACCTTAGGGTTCCAGATCTTCGGTAGCCCCCTAAGTAACTTACGGATCTTCTCATGATTGGAGTATTGTTTGCCAAGAGATGACAGAGGATTGATAACATCAAGGAACCTTGTGAACATTTGGGTGATCGTCTTATTCGGCTTCATCTTGAACGCCTCGTATTCTTGAGTAAGATGACTGATCTTAGATTCCTTGACTTGAGTGGTTCCTTTATGCGTCACTTTTAGAAGCTTCCATACTTCGTGCAAGGTGGTGCATGTCGAGACCCTGTTAAATTCAATCTTGTCTATTGCACAAAAAAGATCATTAATAGCTCTAGCATCTTGACTTGCCTGTTTTTTTCCTCGTCAGAATATTTGTCGTTGGGTTTCTCGATGAAATCTCCCTCGACAACTATTCTGGCGGGCTTTTTGTAACCATCGGTGACAATGGTCCACTGGTCGAAGTCTAGAGACTTGAGATAGAAACTCATCATAGTTTTCCTATAGGTGTAGTTGGTTCCATCAAATAGGGGTGGCCTATGTCCCTCACTATGGTTGGAAAGCATAGGTTGTGTGGTTGCCATGGATCAGCTCTAGGATGTTAGTCCTTGTTAAGAGAACAGAGCTTTGATACCAATTGAAGAACAGGTAGGCAACTATAGAAGGTTGTGAATAGAGTTTATAACAATAATAGCCAAATAAAAATGAAACTCTTTTCACCAATAGTAAATAATCAGAGTAGTAAATGAGGAAATAAAAAGATCAAGAGAGCATACGCAAACATGGTCATTTTTAACCTGGTTTTCCTCGTAGAGGACTAGTCCAGGCCTGAGAACTCTAGCTCAGGATTAAATCCACTATTTGTGAAATAGTAGTTACACCCCGTGCTTTTTCTTCAAAAGAGCACGTCAACTTCTTACAAAGATCGTTGTGGCGATGCTTGGAATTTTTCAAGCGACTTTCTTGACTCTTGCACAAACTCCTAACTGAATAGCACTGAGCACTTTGAGTCTTAGGAAGCTTGTGGCTAGTAGATGAGAAGGTTAAGGCTTGTATGAGGCTTATAGAGAAGAGAAGAGAAGATAATTGGATGATTTAAAATGAGAGAATTCAAGGCCTATTTATACTAGTTGGGATAGGCAGAATTCGGCCAGATTCTGTATCAAGAATTCAAATTTTTGGCCATTGGACAACTAGCATACAGCAAACCCTAAAAATTAGGGTCTTGTAATTAGGGGACAGAGTTCGGCCCGAACTCTGTCTCCATAGGATAGAATGTTCAAATGGGCTTTTGTGGGCTAGTTTGGCTTGGTGGAGCTTTTGGTTTTATTTAGGGATAAGGTTTAAGCCCAGAATACCCAGTGCTACTCAGTTTACATTTAGCTAGACTCAATGAATGTAAAATAATACATACTCTAAAAACCGAGTACGCTGCAGGAGAGAGCCGACGTCCGTCCTGCACTGAGTTCTGTCTTGATGTGTCATATTGAATTATGACAAGTATCATATTGTCAATTAGTCAATATTTGGTTGACTGTGATTTGGGTCAACACTATCTAGGTTAGTCTATTCTAGGTCTAAACAATATCTATGCCATATACATAAACATTTACAACATCATAACATAGCCTATAAGGCTACACTACACACTAGGCCTATATACAATTCATAAGTACATACATGCATTCATACATGTTTGCATTCATACATTCATTGATACATATATATTTGCATTCATGTATTTATACATACATTGCATTCATGTATCCACACATTACATACATAGATATATAACATACATGTATACATTCATACATGCTTATGTTTCATACATTACATTACATTCATTCATTCATGCATTTATATATACATATTATTATACCTTACATACATTTCATTCATTACATTCATTCATATATTGATACATGCTTGCATTATTACAACTCACACACATTCATGCATTACCTATATATTAGTACATTACATTACATTAATGTAGATATATACCTAGATGCATATCATATGAAAAGGAGGAAAGGGAAAGGAAAAAAAATGTGAGGGGGCTGTAGACAGTGAAGTGTGAGTGGAAAGTGAAGCAAAACAACTAAATTGAGAATAAACTCGCAGTTATAGTCCTACATCAAGTTACAATTGTAAACTTATACACATGCATCTACATGCTTATGATCAATTCAAATTCAAAACTTAATCAAGATAAAATGATACATATATATTTCAAATTCAGTTTTAAACTTAGAACCCAAACTCAATTCCCAGGTTGGATCAAACCCCAATTTTTCAGTTTTTTCCCGTTCTCATGTTAACATTGCATTCAATCTCATAACATGTAACTAAATCCAGTTTTCATAAACAACATTCAATTTATTTTGAAAACCCAACATATCAATTACAGTTTCAGACCAACATGAACCCGAGATCAAAATCATAGCAAAAACCCAAATTAATATAGGGAATCACATGTATAGGGTGTTAGTCATGTGTGTGCACATATGGAGGGTGTCCACGTGTCCATACAGTGGACACAAGTGTCCAAACAGAGAAATTTATATTAAATCAGAAAACACAGTATCAGTGAGCTCGTGGCGCTGTGTCGGCTAGTCTAGGACACGACACACGCATCCTTGGGTCTCGTGCACATGTCAGAGGGTAGGTGGGGTATAGGACTACACGTAGGACACATCACTTTGTGTCCACGTCGTGTCTAGGGCTTACACGAACCCTTTATCAGAACACAAAATCCGCCTGTGCACAGTCAGTGTAAATCGTATGCATGCTCGATTTCGTGTCCGACACACATCCAGTCGACACAAAACTTGAGGGGGGCTTGTCAGTGGTTTCCCCCACCTCTGTGTCAAGTGGTTCGTGTCCACGTATCCAATTCGTGGAAAAAACACAGTCAGGTAGCAGGGGACTGAGACACGGTCTCGTGCTGAGGTTCGTGTCCAGATTTGGACACGAACATGGGATGAAACGTGTTCAGAGCTAAAGATTTGTGATCCTAACATATATGGCTACAAACCTATTCAAATAGAATTTAAAATAATCAAAAACAAATCCTTTGAGACATTTCATCAAATACCAAGAACAATACTCCGATACGTGTCCGATACACGTATCAAATGGACACCAAGTCCTACCAAACTACATCTACAGGTCCATGGTGCCTAGATGCATGCTATCATGAAGAGAAAACAGAAATTTAATAGGATTTGGGGGCATTACCTATTGGGAGCAAATCTCAAAGAATAGCTCTAAAGGAAGGTGTCCTCCTCCAAGTGCTATGGCCAAGTGAGCTCCACAACTTTGGTAGCTAGCCTCCAACACCTT
This sequence comes from Iris pallida, assembly GCA_029216955.1. NCBI lineage: Eukaryota > Viridiplantae > Streptophyta > Magnoliopsida > Asparagales > Iridaceae > Iris > Iris pallida. The sequence goes on along the minus strand of JANAVB010015399.1, from coordinate 818,444 downwards.
CTTCGACAGCAAGGGATTCCAATGCAAGAGACTAGGCTAAATTTGGAGGTAATTTGGATTAAGTGGGAGAAATTGGGGAAGAACTAATTAGGGTTTTGAGTAGGTATTAAAAGGAGGCAACATGAATCATATGTTGCAACTTATAGGGGGGAATTCTAGGTGTGGCCGGCCACTCTAAGGGAATTAGGGTTAGGTAATGTTTAGATGTGTGGCTAAGCTTCCTTCTATGCAAATCAAGTTAAATCAAAGGCTCAAATTAAAACTAGTGTTTTTGCTTTACTAATATCTATACAAAATATCCTACTAACATAATATCTAGATATTTCTAATCTTGGCACTTAGTAGGAATGTTCTAATCATTATTCTAACCTCAAGACTAATCTAGATTAGGCTAAACTTCTAGGTCAAGTCTCAATTAAATAATTAGCACATATTTTATTAATAAAATAAATTCAAATTCACCAAAAAGTCAAAATGACCAAAATACCCTCAAGGCTAAAAAGTGGTAGTGATAATATCGGTATTGAATACATGATAAAAAAGATACATGATACAGAATAAAGTACCCATAGAAATACGGAACACTAGAACGAGGAGTGAAACAATACGGATGACACTTATAAGATCTTCCAACTTCACTTCAGCTTTCTTGCGATACATGTCTGTAGTGAAGCGATCCCAACTTATAGGGAGTTTAGAGAGTAACTCCCACCATGAACTTGTCAACGAGAGGTATATCCTCTTCCTCTAGCTTTTGTTGAAGCTTTATAAGTACCTTCACTTAGGGCAACATAATCTTTTCGTCTTCAAAATCCATTGACATGAATTCGTTGATGAGATAAATCTTTAATATATTTTAATTGTCCTTGTACTACTTTTCTGTGGAGTCCAAGATGTCTCAAGCATTTTCTTTTTTACTGTAGGATTTACCTAAGGAATCCTCCAAAGAATTTAAGGATTAGTAACTTGTAGAGATTATTTTACCTAGTCCACTTTGTTGTGCAATTATAGCAACATTGATTACTTCAATATTGCCTATTGTTGGAATCTTTGAGTCTGTTCCAGACAGAACATATTCCACATTAACAAGTTGGAGATTAAGGATGATTTTCCTACTCCAATTGTTATATTGCTCACTGTCATACTTCTCCAGTATGTGAAAGCTTGTGTTCAGGAGACTTGTATGAACTTCGATCACATTGAATATTCTCGCATTTTATAGTTTTACAAGGAATCTCGCTTTGAGATTGTTGTAAAACTTTGTACTAGTATCGAGGACTAAACCAGAAATTGGTTGCAAATCAAAGCAAAATAGTCCGCAAACAAGCAATTTGTACTGCTATAGAAATAGCGAGCAGTAAAAACCGCTAAAGAGATGCTAACAAAAGTTAGCAAATCAGTCTGTCGGACGATCAGAACTACCGCTGTTCAAAGCGAGATTCAACAGTCGGCCCGAACTCGGTCTGGCTACTCCAGCATTGTGGCGTGAGGTTCTGGATGCTCGACACAGAGTTCTGGCCGAACTCTGTGTCGTCGGGGGCTGAAGCGGATTTCTGGATGAGTTTTCATCATTGGATCTAATCCAACGGTTCAGGTTTGCTGCGGGATTAGGGAGTTATATTGGGATTTCCCAACCCTAATTCATAATTGCAACGCATTGGACAACACAAGTTTGAGAGAGGAAGGAGGCAAGAGTGCCATTACAACTTCGAAGAGAAGACGGAGGATTGAAGGTCGTGTTCGAAGGAGATCGTGTTCGGATAATCTCTACTCATCGTTCTCGCTCTTCGTAGCCTTGTAATCATTGTTCTTATCTCTGAGTGTTGTGGGGATCCGATTTGGATCGGGAGGAGTTTGTAGAGGGTGTAATTCTTCTATTCCATTAGTGGAGGCTTCTCAGGGTTGGACTCCGATCGTCCCGTGGTTTTTCCCGCAAGGGTTTCCACGTCAAAAATTCTCTGTGTCTGCGTGGATTGTTTTTGTGTGCTTGTTTTGGGTTCGTGCGTTGTATTGCTCGGTCCTCTCGCAGGTACTCTCCGGTTTGGGGAAAGGTTTTCGCGTTTCTTTTCCAACAGAGTGGTATCAGAGCTTTGGGTTCAAAGGGTGTCAGGAGTTGACAGAGGAACCGGAGAGGAGAGATGGACGCGAAGCCGGTGCGCATGGTGAACCTTAATGGCACAAACTATCATTATTGGCGGAGCAAGATGAAGGATTTGCTATTTGTCAAGAAGCTGCATCTACCCGTGTTTGCATCCGAGAGGCCTAGTGATAAATCCGAGGAGGACTGGACATTCGAGCACATACAGGTGTGTGGGTACATACGGCAGTTTGTTGATGAGAACGTGTACAATCACGTTGCCAATATTGAGCACGCGAAGACGTTGTGGGATAAGCTGGAATCCTTGTATGCGAAGAAGACCGGGGTAAACAAGTTGTTCCTGATCCGAACGATGATGGGTCTGCGGTACAAGGATGGGACGTCTATTTCGGATCACTTGAGTGAGTTCCAGGGCGTGGTTGACCAGCTATCTTCTATGGGAGTCAAGTTCGACGACGAAGTTCAGGGACTATGGCTGCTGTGTACATTGCCAGACTCGTGGGAGACCGTACGAGTATCTATGATCGCTTCTGCTCCAGAGGGCGTGGTCAGTCTGGAGTTTGCCAAGAGCGGGGTGTTGAATGAAGAGATGCGGAGACGTTCTCAGGGCACTTCATCCACATCCCACCACTCAGAGGCACTTGTTTCAGAGAGCCGCGGAAGGGGCAAAAGCAGGGGTCCAGGTGGTGGCAGAGACAAGAGCAGGGGGAAGTCCAAAGGTCGTTACGAGGACTCAGAGTGTTACCATTGCGGTAAGAAGGGCCATATCAAGCGGAATTGTTTCGCTTGGAAGAGAGAGAAGAAGGGCGACAAGGGGAAGCAAGAAGAGAACACTACAGCGGCGGCCTCGGTGCATGGAGGCGATGTGATCGTCGTAGGTGATGAGGTCATTACTAACCTCGCCTGCGATGACAATTCTTGGCTGGTGGACTCAGGGGCTTCAGCACATGTATCTCACAATAGGGCACTGTTTGCCACTTACACGACAGGCGACTGCGGCGTGTTGAAGATGGGCAACGGAGATGTGTCGAAGGCGGTTGCCGTTGGAGATGTGCATTTGAGAACGAAGACGGGTGCGGTTCTTGTTCTCAAGGATGTTCGTCATGTCCCTGATATCCGTTTCAACCTGGTGTCGGTTGGAAGGTTGGATGACGAGGGATTCTTCAGTCTCTTCGGGAACAGTCAGTAGAAGCTTTCCAGAGGTTCGATGGTGATTGCTAGAGGAAGCAAGAAGTCCGGTCTCTACTATATGGAGGGGAGCGCAGAGGGGGCACAGGAGGTGAACGCAGTCAGTGATGCGTCTACCGAGTTGTGGCACAGGCGGCTCGGCCATATCAGCGAGAAGGGGATGAGCTACTTGGTGAACAGGAAAGTGATTCCGGGGCTCAGGTCTACAAAGTTGGAGAAGTGCACGCACTGTTTGGCTGGGAAGCAAAATAGGGTGTCTTTCCAAAGTCACCCAAGTTCGAGGAAGCCGGCGTTGCTCGAGTTGATTCACTCGGATGTCTGCGGTCCTATGAAGGTAAAATCTCTTGGTGGTGCTTCTTACTTTGTAACCTTTATTGATGACTGTTCCAGGAAGGTTTGGGTCTATGCCTTAAAGACCAAGGATCAGGTGCTGCCTACTTTCAAGGAGTTTCAGGCCTCTGTTGAAAGGGAGACGGGCAAAAAGTTGTTGTGTGTTCGGTCCGACAATGGTGGCGAATACATCGGTCCCTTTGATGCGTATTACAGAGAGCAAGGGATACGACACCAGAAGACTCCGCCAAAGACACCTCAGCTCAATGGTGTAGCGGAGCGCATGAACAGGACACTGATGGAGAGGGTGCGGTGTTTGCTGTCAGAAGCAAACTTGCCGGGCAGTTATTGGGGTGAGGCTCTTCTCACAGCTGCTTATATTATTAATTTGTCTCCTAGTGCTCCTTTGCAGGGTGATGTGCCTGACAAAGTATGGTACGGCAAAGAGCCGTCATACAATCACCTGCGGGCGTTTGGTTGTAAAGCCTTCGTGCATGTACCGAAGGACGAGAGGACCAAACTTGAGCCGAAGACGAGGCGATGCGTCTTTGTCGGCTATGGTCGGGATGAGTTTGGTTATAGACTCTACGATCCAGTGGAAGGAAATCTCTACAGAAGCAGGGACGTGGTGTTCGTCGAGGATCAGACCATGACCAACACTCAGGATTCCGAGACGCCTTCTGAGGCTGAGGAATTGCCTGAGTTAGAGTCATTTCGCTTCGAGCAGTTTCCAGAGGACATCGCAGAGGATCCAGTTATGGGGGAGCCGGTACATGGAGTTGCTCCCAACCTTGATCATCAGCCTGCTGATGGTGGTCAGGGTGTCCCTCAGGAGGATGAGCATGCCGGAGAGGTAGTTCCTGAAGGGGAGGAGGCTGTCGGTATACAGCCAGCACCAGTGGCTCCACTGAGAAGGAGTGACAGGGATCGTCGACCATCTACGAGATACTCACCGGATGAGTATGTGCTATTGACTGACGGGGGGAGCCCGAAAGTTTCGCAGAGGCTATGGAAGACGAACACAGGCAGGAGTGGATGGTGGCTATGCAGGAGGAGATGAGTTCCTTGCACACCAATTCCACTTATGATCTGGTGCGGTTGCCAAAGGGCAAGAAGGCTTTGAAGAATCGATGGGTGTTCAGAGTGAAGCAAACGGAAGATGCTACTCGCCCTCGATACAAAGCAAGGCTGGTAGTCAAAGGCTACGGTCAGCGGAAAGGCCTGGATTATGATGAGATCTTTTCGCCTGTCGTCAAGCATTCGTCTATTCGGGTGGTGCTAGCATTAGCAGCCAGTTTTGACTTGGAGGTCGAGCAGATGGACGTGAAGACGGCATTCCTCCACGGTGATCTTGAGGAGGAGTTGTACATGGAGCAGCCAGAGGGATTCTGCGAGAAGGGCAAGTCACATTTGGTCTGCCGGTTGAGGAAGAGCTTGTATGGTCTGAAGCAGGCTCCGAGGCAGTGGTACAGGAAGTTCGAGTCGTTTATGGAGGAGCATGGTTATGCACGGACGACGTCGGATCATTGTGCATTTGTGAGGTATTTTGCCGATGATGATTTCATCATTTTGTTGCTCTATGTTGATGATATGCTATTAGTGGGTCGGAATGCCACTAGGATAGCGGAGTTGAAGCGCCAACTGGGCGCGGCCTTCTCTATGAAGGATTTGGGCGCAGCGAAGACTATTCTTGGGATGGAGATCAGCCGAGAGAGAGAGTCCAAGCTGCTACACTTGTCCCAAAAGAAGTACATTCACCGGGTACTTCAGCGTTTCGGGATGGACGGGTCGAAGAAAGTGAGTTCCCCCCTCGCGGCTCACTTTAAGCTCACTGAGGAACAGTGTCCATCTACCGAGGACGAAAAGGAAGATATGGAGCGAGTTCCATATGCCTCAGCTGTGGGAAGCCTGATGTATGCTATGGTGTGTACGAGGCCAGATATTGCTCATGCAGTTGGTACGGTTAGCAGGTATCTTTCAAATCCTGGAAGGGTACATTGGAGTGCGGTCAAGTGGATTCTACGTTATCTTCAGGGCACTGCTGGTTGGAGACTTTCTTTTGGTGGTGACGAGCCGAAGCTGGTTGGGTATACCGATGCTGATATGGCTGGAGATGTAGACACGAGGCGATCGACTTCGGGCTACGTAATGATGTTTGAAGGAGGAGCGGTGTCGTAGCAGTCACGGTTGCAGAAGTGTGTTGCCTTGTCGACGACGGAGGCGGAATACATTGCGGCGACGGAGGCTTGCAAGGAGCTGTTGTGGATGAAGAAGCTGTTGCAGGAAATAGGACTGAAGCAAGAGCAGTATACTTTGCTTTGCGACAGTCAGAGTGCTATCCACCTTGTGAAGAATCAGACGTTTCATAGCCGGTCCAAGCACATCGAGACCCGGTATCATTGGATACGGGATGTGGTTGAGAAGAAGGACGCGGAGGTTGAGAAGGTTCATACAGATGACAACGGAGCTGATATGTTCACGAAGATTCTACCAAGGGAGAAGTTTGAGTACTGCAGGCAGGTCGTCGGGATGACGACATCCTCCCCATAGTTGTGAAGGGGGAGATTTGTTGGAGTGGGTGGGGTTCCCAACCTATGTGGAGAAGACCCCGGAGTGCGACGAGCGCCGTTTGTGTGTCGAAGAAGCTCGGGAAGTAGGCGACGCGGAGTCGCTGCTGCTGTTACTGCCCAGAGGGAGGTTCTGGAACAGGGGATCCGAGTTCGGGCCGAACTCGGTCCCATGGCGAGTTCGGGCCGAACTCGGTCTGGCCACTCCAGCATTGTGGCGTGAGGTTCTGGATGCTCGACACAGAGTTCTGGCCGAACTCTGTGTCGTCGGGGGCTAAAGCGGATTTCTGGATGAGTTTTCATCATTGGATCTAATCCAACGGTTCAGGTTTGCTGCGGGATTAGGGAGTTATATTGGGATTTCCCAACCCTAATTCATAATTGCAACGCATTGGACAACACAAGTTTGAGAGAGGAAGGAGGCAAGAGTGCCATTACAACTTCGAAGAGAAGACGGAGGATTGAAGGTCGTGTTCGAAGGAGATCGTGTTCGGGTAATCTCTACTCATCGTTCTCGCTCTTCGTAGCCTTGTAATCATTGTTCTTATCTCTGAGTGTTGTGGGGATCCGATTTGGATCGGGAGGAGTTTGTAGAGGGTGTAATTCTTCTATTCCATTAGTGGAGGCTTCTCAGGGTTGGACTCCGATCGTCCCGAGGTTTTTCCCACAAGGGTTTCCACGTCAAAAATTCTCTGTGTCTGCGTGGATTGTTTTTGTGTGCTTGTTTTGGGTTCGTGCGTTGTATTGCTCGGTCCTCTCGCAGGTACTCTCCGGTTTGGGGAAAGGTTTCCGCGTTTCTTTCCCAACACATATTACATATACAAGACTTAACATTTTAGATGTATTATAATTGGATTTGTTTATGAATATAATGCATATTGTTTAGAAATATAGTTCCTTATCTATGTGCAATCACAGTCAAATTAGGTGGTTTAAGTAATATAGTCTGCCAATTTTACAAAAAAAAGAGATTTTTTGAAAAAGAATATCCACTCAATATTTCAATTTCATTTTGTTTTTCTAAAATAATTCATAAAAACCCTAGGAAGGAAGAACACACTAATAGTTAGTCATGTGTTGCACCCTCACGCGTATTGTATATAACACATACACCGCAAAACACAACTAAGACCTTGGAAGCACGGACACTCCAAAACTATGCACGGAGCCACACGTATCGAACACAACCCAAACACTCCAAACTATACTAGGACACACCAAATTGATTGTCGTGTCCGTGTCACCTTGTCCTTACCGTATTGTGTTGTATATGTCCATGCATCATCACAGATCAGGACAAGCCGAAGTTGATGTCGTACTTCATTGACTACATTATGTTGTTTCGTAACCGTGTCCGTGGAACATAGATAAAAGCTAACCTAGGAAGAACAGACATTCCAAAAATGGTAATAGTATGTTATTGCGTCCTTGCCTGATCTGTATCAGACACCTCAAGGACATGCCACCAAAAACAGTATTTCAATGGTTATAATGTTTGTGTCATGTCGGATCCTAGCTGTATCCGTGCAATGTAGGAACTAAACAAGCAATGCATTGCTTTTCCACCAACGATCTCAGGTATCATGCAAACGTGTAATCTGTTTGGGAAAAAAAAATTTGAGGGAAAGGAAAATAAAAATGAAGGAGAGTAAAATGAAGTTAAAATTAATTTTTTCTTCACTTGTTTGGATAACCAAAAAAAATAGGAGAAAGAAAATGTTGAGAATCAATAAGGGACTTTTAGTCCCACATCGGAATATGTTGTATGTAGAGGAGCTAGACTCCCTATATATAGTGAAGTAGTCCATCAATAAAATTATCAATCAATTATTTTCTACATGGTATCAGAGCCATAACTCTCTCTCTCTCTCTCCACAAAATTCCCCCCCCCCCCCCCTCTCCTATAACCTAACCTGCTGCCCCCCTCCGCTCGACCCCATCCTGTAGCAGCCTCCCGCCCCCCCCCCCCCCCCCCCCCCTCATCCAGCCCCGACCCCCCCTCCTGTAGCAGCCCCGACCCCCCCCCCCCTTAGCAGCCTCCCGCCCCCCCCCCCCCTGTCGCTGCCTCCCGCCCCCCCTCCTGTAGCAGCCCCGACCCCCACCCCCTGTCGCAGCCTCCCGCCCCCCCCTGTAGCAGCCCCGACCCCCACCCCCTGTCGCAGCCTCCCGCCCCCCCCCCTCCTGTAGCAGCCCCGACCCCCCCTGTAGCAGCCTCCCGCCCCCCCTCCTCCAGCCCCGCCCCCCCCCCCCCCCGCACCCCTTCAGGAACGCCCCCCCCCCCCTTTTTTCAGGAACCCCATCCAGTCCCCCCTGCAGAACCCCCCCGACCCCCCCCCCCCCCTCTCCCGCAGCCGCCCCATCAAACCCTAACCCTAACCCTAGCTTTTTGCCATGGACACCCTAACCCTAGACTTAGCAGCCCCATCAAACCCTAACCCTAGCTTTTAACAAAAAAAAAAACAAAAACAAAAACAAAAAAACAAAAAAAAAAACAAAACGGCGTATTTCGAATAGAGACGGCTGTCAAATCTTTATTTGCACCAACTCTGTTCCGTGCTTACGCCGTTTGGAACTAACAAATGCTTTATTTGTTATTCCTTCTTCACATCGGGATCTATGCAGAGACTGATCATGTCTTTTCTGGTGTCCTGACGTGTTCACTTTACATGCGCGCGCCGGTGCTGGCCAAGTTAGTAGCGCATTAGTAAAGTCTCTGGCGTTGAAGAAGACGACGTCGACGACGAAGACGACGACGTTGGGTCAGTTGCCGACTCCGACGACGACGAAGAAGACGACGAATTGAGTTCACAGTTGAAGACGCCATGGATTCGATCAGTGGCAAACTGACGGCCGATGAGATGAAGGCCTTGGTTGATGATATCTTATCCAAGAGATTAACCGAGGTAACCCCACGTGTGATCCATACTAATGTGGATCCGTCGCCTTACAAAATGGAGAAGCTGGAGAAACTGGAGACGAAGTTGGAAGGAACTTCCAACTACTTGAAGTGGTCGCGGTAGGCGATGCGGACACTGAAGGGACGTGGCTTGGTTGGCTATGTCACTGGCCACGCCAAGGCGCCAGCCGATCACTCCACCAAGGAGTTTGCTGTGTGGGAGATTGTCAACAACGTCGTGGCTGGGTGGTTGACTGCCTTTTTAACCGACCAGGTGTCGGGCAATGTCGAGGCTATGGAGGCTGCTGCTGATATATGGCAGACTCTCAAAGATATGTACTCCGGCTCCGGCAACCCTATGCGAGTCTTTCAACTGCAAGATGAACTCGATAGGGTGGCCCAAGACGACCGTACCATCTCTGAGTACGCGGCCCTGTTGAAGAAGTATTGGTCTGATCTGGATCATTATGATCCTCTTGGGATGGAAGATGCACAAGTCGAACCAGCCTTCGCAAAGTACTTTCAGACGTTCCTGGCTTATATTTCCCGGCAGCGTATGATGAAATTCCTGAAGGGACTACACCCTGTATTTGAGCAGCGACGGAATATCCTCCTTTCCCAACCCACGCTCCCGACCTTGGAAGAAGCTATCGTTGTCATGACACAGGAAGAAGCTCGACTGAAGTTGATGCCCAACAAGGGCTCCTCCCAGGGGGAGCCAACCGCGGTTGAAAAGTCTGCCCTTGCTGCCTTCAATCAACCTCCATCTATGGGTGGTGTTTGTCACAATTGTGGTGACTCCGGACATTACATCCGATTTTGTCCAAAACTCTTACGCAATCAGTCTACTGATCGAGGACGGGGTCGTGGAGGCCGACGTGGTGGTAGAGGAGGATATGCTGGTCGAAGGGGCGGCCACAAAGCAAATCTGGCGGAAGAAGGGGGAGAGCATCACCTGGCTGAAATAACCCCGCTTGAGCGGGAGTTCCTTGAGAAGTTGCGTGGCACAAAGCTGGGTTCGGCTGACAGTCCTGGGGCGTCTTCAACCTCTGGAGATCACTTCACTTGCTTTGCCCAAACCAACACCGATGATTCTGTATGTACTCTTGCATCTATCCATCAGCCGGGATGGATTATGGACTCTGGGGCATCTCGCCATGTCACGGGGTCCCGTGGTGCATTTCGGGAATATACTCCCCTACCATTGCCGGAGAGTATTCAGACCGCTGATGGTACATCCAGCCCTGTAATGGGTAAAGGCACTGTCGCATGCACCCCTTCCATCACTCTAACCAATGTCCTTCATGCTCCATCTTTTCCTGTCAACCTTCTATCCATTAGTGCCATTATACTTGATCTTAACTGTACTGTTTCCTTTGACATTCCTCAGGTGACTTTTCAGGAGAAAGGGACAGGACGACGACTTGGGACTGGCACATGGCATAAGGGGCTGTGGTATTTAGACAGGATTGGACTGGACAAAGCATTGGCATCCTTGGTTGCAGACGAACCACCAGAAGCTTCCTGTCGCAGTGTTGAAGCCGACTTGCTACTCCACCACCAGCGTGTCGGTCATTCCTCTTTTCCGGTTATTGATCGAATGTATCCGTCCTTATATCAAAGGGCTAATAAAGAGAAGTTATTTTGTAATGCTTGTGCTTTGGGAAAACATACCAGAAGCTCGTATGTGAGCACAGGGAATAGGAGTTCAGCTGCTTTTGACATGATACATTCAGACGTATGGGGCCCTTGTCCTACAACCGGGAATAACGGTTTTCGATGGTTCGTCACCTTTATTGATTGTTATACCCGTGTGACATGGGTCTACCTTCTGAAGAATAAAAGTGACGTCCTTGAGGCCTTTCAGGACTTTCATCGACGAGTGGAAACACAATATGGCGCTAAAATTAAGTGTTTTCGATCCGACAATGGGACGGAGTATACGAATAAGCGGGTTGCTGTGTATTTTTCAACTCATGGAATACTTCATCAAACTTCATGTGCTTATACTCCGGCTCAAAATGGTGTGGCGGAACGAAAGAACAAACACTTGCTGGAAGTTGCACGGACGATGATGCTGGCTATGAATGTCCCGAAGCACTTATGGGGGCAGGCTATATTGACGGCCTCTTATCTCATCAACAGAATGTCATCTCAGGTATTGGACTGGAAGACACCATTGGAGATGCTTACTGGAGCTAATACATACAATGTTCCACCAAAAGTTTTTGGATGTGTATGCTTTGTCCAGGATAATCGGCCAGGCGTTGGCAAACTGGATCCTCGGGCAGTTAAATGTGTCTTTGTCGGTTACACGGCGACTCAGAAGGGTTATGCCTGTTGGAGTCCAGTCGAGCGGAAGATGTTTGTCCGCATGGACGTTACTTTCAGAGAACTCGAACCATACTATGGTTCGGATGAAGGTTCCGCATTTGGTGACACACCTAACACAGATGGTGTTCGATGTGAGAGGGAGATAATAAGCCCAAATGTGGTCGTCGGATCGGTTCCGTGTCCGGTTGTAGAAAACTGGACGAAAGGGGGAGAGCATAGTGACTCAGATACAGAAAATGAAGAAGAAGATCCATATGTTATGCAGGGGGAGCAGCAGACAAGGGAAAAGGAGCTCCAAGTCTACAAAAGAAGACAACAGAAGTCCAGTACTGTGCCTATGCCATGCCCTGTGCCTACTGTACCAAGTCCCTTGTCTACTCCTGCTCCAACTCCTGAAGATTTTGCCCCCGCACTGAATCACTCGGATTCTGATGCGGATCTCTCCGACTCGGATGGTACGATCTCTCCACCACCTATTGCTCCCTTAAGGAGATCTTCTCGCATCAATGCGGGTAAGGCTCCTGCTCGTTTTGATGATTACGAACATGACATTGCCAACTTCTTGTCTTATTCTAACATTTTTTCGAATTATCGAGCCTTCATTGCATCGTTAGACTCTACTTCGTTGCCCAAGTGTTGGCAGGAAGCAAAGAAAGATCCAAGGTGGAAAGCTGCAATGATGGAAGAACTTGGAGCACTGGAAAAAAATAAGACATGGGAGCTGGTTCCATTACCCAAAGGAAAGAAAGCTGTGGGATGCAAATGGGTGTACACAGTGAAAGAGACGCCAGAAGGAAAAGTAGAGCGGTACAAGGCGAGGTTGGTTGCAAAAGGATTCACACAGTCATATGGAATAGACTATGATGAGACTTTTGCCCCAGTAGCAAAAATGAGCACCGTAAGAACTCTGGTCTCCATTGCAGCGAACTATGGGTGGAAGCTGTACCAGTTGGATGTGAAGAATGCCTTTCTTCATGGGGACCTGCAAGAAGAAGTATACATGGAGCTCCCGCCTGGGTGCTATGCGACGGAATCAAACGGAGGGACGTCGCAAGGAAAGGTGTGTAAACTGAAGAAATCACTATACGGGCTCAAGCAATCCCCTCGAGCCTGGTTTGACAGATTCAGAAAGGCTGTTACAGGCATGGGATACCGTCAAACAAATGCAGATCATACGGTCTTCCTTCAGCATGCAAGAGGCCACATCACTATACTTGCTGTATATGTGGATGATATAGTGATCACAGGTGATGATGAAGTCGAGATCACTAAACTAAAGTCAAAACTCGCAAAGGAGTTTGAAGTGAAAGATCTAGGAGCGATGAGGTACTTTCTAGGTATCGAGGTGTGTGAAGGCGAACAAGGAATTGTTCTCTCACAGAGAAAATACACACTAGATCTGCTGAAGGAGACAGGGATGCTGGGATGCAAAGCAGCGGTCACTCCAATTGACCAGAAGTGCAAGTTGGGAGCAGAAGCAGGAGAGTCCGTTGATCGTGAAAGATATCAACGACTTGTAGGGAGATTGATTTATCTGGGACACACTCGCCCTGATATCTCATTTGCGGTGAGTGTAGTGAGTCGCTACATGCATGATCCAAGAAAGGGTCATATGGAAGCAGTATTTCGGATCTTGAGGTATCTGAAAGGAACGCCGGAAAAGGGGCTATGGTTCAAGAAGAATGGACGCATAGAAGTTGAGGGATACTGTGATGCAGACTGGGCGAGCTGCATAGACGATAGAAGGTCTACCACGGGATACTGTGTTTTTGTAGGAGGAAATCTGGTCTCATGGAGAAGCAAGAAACAGTCTGTGGTAGCACGGTCGACAGCTGAAGCAGAATACAGAGCAATGGCTCTGGGAGCGTCAGAGTTGCTATGGGTGAAAGCATTGCTGACAGAGTTGAAGCTGGATAAGGGAGCACCATTGCGTCTTCTGAGCGATAGTCAAGCTGCAATAAGTATAGCTAACAATCCAGTTCAGCACGACAGAACGAAGCACATCGAGATTGATCGATTCTTCATCAAGGAGAAGCTGGAACAAGGGATACTGAAGATTGACCATGTCCGCTCAGAAGAACAAGTTGCAGACTGTCTGACTAAGGGTCTTAGTTCATTAAGTCTGTCGAAGCTATGTAACAAGATGGGGATGATCAATATCTATCGCCCATCTTGAGAGGGAGTGTTGAGAATCAATAAGGGACTTTTAGTCCCACATCGGAATATGTAGTATGTAGAGGAGCTAGACTCCCTATATATAGTGAAGTAGTCCATCAATAAAATTATCAATCAATTATTTTCTACAGAAAATTTCAAAAATAATATTTTGTTTGTTTATGGAGAAAGATATAATTACCAGTTAGTCCTTGATTTTTTTAAAATCATAATTAATACTTACTTTATTGAAGGGTAGTTGGATAATTTCTTTCACAATCCTCTCAACTCTTTCCATTTTCCTTCCACTTTTGGGAGAAAAAATTTTGAGTGGAGCCCATATGAATTTTTCTCTCAAATTGCTCTCCCTCATTTTCTCTCTTCCCAAACACCACTACTTTTGATTTTCCTCTCATTTTTTTCTCAACATTTTCATTCCCCCATTTTTTCGCTCTTCCCAAACAATACCTACAAGTTAAGCTTTAGGGAGGTAGAGCCAGTGTCTAATCGTGCCCGTGCAACATTGATTTACGCTAAAGTTAAACTTAAAGAGGCAAAGCTTCCTAACCAATGCACAATAGAAACTAGGAAAAAAAAATAGTTGGGACTAATTTTCATATATATATATATATATATATATATATATATATATATATATATATATATATGGAAATGGTAATTATGTAGAATGCTCCCGCATGAATTCGATCTCACGACCACTCGGACCGCATGCCTCACCACAATTTATATATAATATTTTTTTTGAAGCAATGGGTAATTGTGGCGAACTCGTCTCCACTAGGGCTCAAACTCCGACCACTTGGGCCGCATGCATCTCTCTTAACCACTAGGCTAGAGGTCATTTGCACCAATATATATATATATATATATATATATATATATATATATATATATATATATATTGGAAAAAGGGTAAATTTTATTCCAAGATCAACTCAAGAAATCTTACAAACATCCATAATTTACAACCCATTTAGGGTGCCATAGCGGTTAAATCAAAATCAATATTATGAAGAATTCCTATAGGAGGGGTGGTTAGCCCCTCGAAGATGCGGCGATTCCGTTCCCTCTAGACATGCCAGACGGAGGCTGCAAGCCGTAATCTGGCGGTCTTGAACCATATCTGCCCCCTCCCTCTACGGTCTCGGATCCCAGTGATGATGACTCCAATCTCTCTGCCTGTGTCGCATCCTCCCAACGCTCTGCGGCACTGCTCAGCCCAGGTATACCAGAACACTTCGCACTCAAAGAACATGGATTCATTGGCCACTTCGCAAAGTATACACTTCGGGTTGGGGACTTGGATTCCAAAAGAGATGAGTCTGTCCCTCGTCAGCAGTCGTCCAAGCAGCAACCGGTAGACACACAATTGCATCGTGCGTGCCAGCCCCTTGCACCAGATGAAGTCGTAATCCGCGCTAATAGGATAGGTACGTCGCACAAGGTTGTAGCAGCTAATGAAACTGAACTCCCCAGTGCCTCCAGTAGCTGCCTGCGGATCCCAGATCCAACAATCTACTGGCTGACTTGGATCGATACCAACCGTGCGGATAGTCTCTCCAAGCTCCAAGGTATGCCGATAGACCTCAGGTCTCCAGACTCTATCCCTGATAATATGCTGGCAAGTCAACCCCCTACCAGCCTCCCTGTATGTCTGGTCGTCCAGTATCTCAATCAGAGATTGGCGCTCTAACCATGGATCCTGCCAGAGGTCAGACCCAGCTCTATCTCTCATAATCCTCCGAATGGAGGATTTGAGAACAGCTCTGTGACGAAGGATGTGCTTGAAAGTGATAGGGTGGTTGTTGTTGAGGGAGCAGGTCCAGAAGTTACCCCTCTTCACATACAGACTAGACATCCAATCAACCCATAACGACCCACCTTTGATGAATCTTCAGGCCAGCTTCAGACCAGAGGCCTCCTTGCCACCCTTTAACCCTCCTCTGAGCATAATACACCAGGCTGTGACAATCCAGATCCCGCACATAGTTGACTGTCAGAGGTACCCCCAGATATTTCACCGGGAGGTTACCTCTATCGACGCCCAGGACTTCCGTACATTCCTCCTTCAGCGTACAAGAGGAGCTGAAGTAGACATGGCTCTTCTCACGGTTCAGTTGAAGTCTGGATAGTTTCTCCAACTCTCCCATAATCCCAGAGATCGTGGTCATCCATAAAGGGTTGGAGGAAGATCAGGAGGTCGTCAGCATAAACGAGGTGAGTAACAGGAGGATCGATCCACTTGTACAACGGGACCAGTCGCCCACTGTGAACAGCCATATCCATCAGGCAAGTGAAATACTCTATGACAAGTGTGAACAGGTAAGGAGACAGGGGGTCGCCTTGTCGGAGTCCTCGGTTGATGCGGAGAACCAATACGAAGTACCCTGGATGAGGACAGAGAAGGTAGGGGTCGAGATGCAATCCCATGGCTAATATCAGGTGGCATAGGAAGTCCCTATTGACTATGTCATAGGCCTTCCTCAGGTCTAGCTTCACACACGCCTTCTCCCCTCCTGGTTTATTGAACCCTCTCACCATCTCATGCGCCAGAAGACTGTGCTCTGCAATCGATTTTCCCTTGATAAAAGCCACCTGGTTCGAAGAGACCAGATCCTGCATAATCCCCTCCATGCGCCGGCACATAAGGTGCGTAATTATTTTGTAAAGATAATTACAGCACGCTATGGGTCGAAAGTCCGCCAGCGAGGTCGCTCCTTCTTTCTTCGGCACAAGGGTCAGGAAAGTATGGTTGAGCTCCTTCAGCAACTTTTTATCCGAAAAGAACTCCTGGACCGCCTCGAGCACCGGTATCTTCAGGGCATCCCAGTGGCGTTTGTAAAACCCTCTGCCAAAACCATCCGGTCCCGGGGCTTGTTTGGTTCCGCCATCTTGATGATAGCCTCCACCTCCTCTATAGAGACCGGCGCTAGTAACTGGCTATTTCCATAGGGCGTCACCAGCTTCTTTGTAATGATATCCGAAAATACAGAGAGATAGTCAGTCTGAAAATATAACTCTGAGTAGTACCTGACAGCCTCCTCTTAGATCTTTGACGGCTCTCCAACCAGTCTACCCTCGCCATCAAGCAGGTAAGAGAGACTGTTCCTATGTTGTCTGGTCCGCATCACGTCATAGAAGAACTTGGAGCAACGATCACCCTCCTTGAGCCAGGAGCATTTAGCGCGCTGGGCCGCACTAATCTCCTTCTGCAGCCGGAGGATGTTGACTTCCCCAATCAGTTCCTTCTCCCGTGCCGCTAACGACCTATCCAGTATATCAGTTTGCATGGAGTTCTGAATGGCCATGAGTTCTGCCTCCTTGTCTTCCAGGGAAGGCCTAGGGAGACTCTTCACCCAACTCCGAATAGCCTTCTTCGTACTCTTGACGATGTGGACCATGCGGTACTGTGTCGTGCCCTCCTGCTGGCTCAGAAGACCCTCTCCAACAGCCTTCAAGTAACCTCTAGAAAGAAACCAGTTGTTGTTGTAACGGAAAGGGCGCGACTTCAAAGTAGGCCGCTCTGTGAAGCCAACCCTGATAGGAAAATGATCGCTCGTTGTAGAAGCATGGAAAAGAGGATATTGCTTTTAGTCCCACATCGGAAAGTAAAAGAAGAAAGGGCTCATTCCATTCCATATATAGAGCCCCCTTGCCTCCTTTGAAAAGGGCACCAAAATAAAAGGAAGAAAATATAAGGGAGCCCGTGTCCAGGTAGCCCGTTCGAGCCACAAAAAGTTACAACAGTACCTCTTCTTCTGGATCGGCTACAAGTACTTCACTTGCCATCTTGGCAAGGATAAAGTTGGATCCTGAGTACCATGCGCCTTTACGGGCTAGTATGAAAAAATCCAAGGCAGCAACTTGGACTCTTCTTACTACGTACCTTCGGGTGCTAAGTCAAAGAAGTCTAGGGCAGTGCGGGCTCAACAAGCCCAGTCAACTGTCCAATCTGCTGACCGTCAGCGGGCACCGTTAACTGTTACACGGGCCCCTGATGGAAAGTTGTACAGAACCTCCCGTGTCCAGCCCTCTGCGACAAACAGACAGGGTAGGTCCCAAAAGTCTCCCTACAACGATCGAGAGCAAGTGCTTAACTAGCCTCAGACCAGGGAGCAAATATTCCCAAAAATCCCCCTACAACGATCGAGAGCAAGTGCTTTTACTAGCCTCAGATCAGGGAGCAAATATGATACCTACGCATCCGGGCGCTCGGGATACCCGGGCCCACAAAACGGATGCAAAGGTAGATCAATCTGCTCTTGACTTGCGAGAGGTGGTCATTCACAAACACAAGGAGACAGAAGCAACCTTGGCGTACGATGAGCCCTTTCCAGGACATCACTGCACCCAAGTCGCCATTAACTGCTGCTGCCACAAGACAGTGGCTCCACCACCAAGGCAGTCTGTGTTCCAGCGACCGCAACCTGCTGCGCCTTTTCAACATCATCTCGGAAGCATGATGCCAATTGAAGACTTCGTAACGGCCTACTATCAACTAGACGCATTACTCAGATGTCTCAGTTAGGCGCATTGTCTCAGCCCGGCGCATCACAATCTTTTAAGGGAGTTCATCATCAAATCTTCTTCGAACAAGGAGATCCATAATCCGAAGTGCCAACACTCGCCAAGGAGGAAGATCTGTCAAATTCATCTTCATTGAGAAGTCAAAAGAGAGACAAACAAAATTCTCTCAAAATCGTTGCTGACCGAATAGGCGTTATGCGGCCAAGTTGATCCAGGCCGCAGAAGGAAGAGCCGCATGAGCCTTATGCGGCTAAGTTGATCTAGGCCGCAGAAGCAAGGCTCCTGGAGATCCCATACGGCCAAGTAGACTCGAGCCGCAGAAACGAGGCTCCCGAAGACTCCATGCGGCCAAGTATCTTCAAGCCGCATAAACAAGGCTCTTGGAGACCCCATGCGGCCAAGTGGACTCGAGCCGCAGAAGCAAGGCTCCTGGAGACCTCATGTGGCTAAGTGGACTCGAGCCGCAGAAGGAATGCTCCCGAAGATCCCATGCGGCCAAGTGGAGCCGAGCCGCAGAAGCAAGCCTCCTGGAGACCTCATGTGGCTAAGTGGACTCGAGCCGCAGAAGCAAGGCTCTCGAAGAACCCATGCGGCCAAGTGAAACCAAGCCGCAGAAGGAATGCTCCTGAAGATCCCATGCGGCCAAGTGGAGCCGAGCCGCAGAAGAAAGGCTCCTAAGGCCACTATGCGGCCAAAACGATTCAGGCTCTACTTTGTGGGGGGGACACATGACAATTTGACCAAGTCTTAACCACCCAGATTTGCTACAACAAAGAAATCTCAACAACCCCCACCAGCTGGCGGCCCAAGATCGAGTCTTCGTGTGCTGTTACAGACACGTAGCCACGTGGCCCTTTATGCGGTCCAAAATCTGTTTTATGCAGGAATCACTATAAATAGCAGGGTACCACACCCATGCTAGAGGTTGGCAATCAAAGGCTGACAAATTTCTTCAAGAGCAAAGATTGTGTCCGATAGTCCAAGGAGTAAGGCAGAGTTTCTACACTTTTCCGAGCCTCCATCGTCACCCTCCGGAATCAAAAACTAAACAATTGTACTTAGATTGTTTCCTAGGATTTCTTTTCAGGCTTTCTTTTGTACAAGCGAGTTTGCAATCAAGTTCAATTCCTCTGTAATTTGTGTGCTTGATATTTTAATGGCAAATACTCGTCCCAGCAGTCAGGCCCTCTACCACAGAGTTTGGGAAGCGGCGGAACCACTCCCCATTACCCAGAGCTCTGTCCAGCTGACAAGCAACTCTGTTGTTGACAGTTTTGTTATGCCAAGTCCAGATGTGCCCAGTACGCTCCAAGCCCTTTAGGTCCGACTGAAGAAGACACCTCTGAAAATCATACAGGATCTGATCTGGAACAGGTCTGCCTCCCACCTTCTCCCTTCTGTGAAGGAGGGCGTTGAAATCCCCCATCAAGAGCAGAGGAAGGTGCAAGGAGTCAGCAGTAGTAGCCACTCTGCCAATATCCCTCCAAAGGCCCTCCCGACGTTGTCTGTCGTTGTGGCCATAGACCGCCCCAGCAAAAACCGAAAACCACCCTTGTTAGAGAAGGAAATAACAATCAGCTGCTCCGACATCAGGACCAGATCCTCGTCCCAGATGTTGCTATTTCATCTAACCCAGATCCTAGCCATGTCGCATATCTCCAAGTTATGAAGCTGGACCCAATTGAGTGGAGTCCGACGAGAGCGTCCTCTCCCTTTTGATCTTGGTTTCCAGAAGCACTAATATGTCACACTTCTCTCTATGTAGCACCTCACTAATCTCTCTCTATCGCCCTAAGGAGCAAGCACCTCGGACGTTCCAGGCAATTACCGCCATTAATTATTATGAGGGTGGGCCCCCTGAAACCCTTCTGGACCAGTACCCGGGGGTGGTACCACGTCCGACGCCGCCACGTCCTCCTCCAATCCAGGAGTAGCAGTTGTTAGGTTTATATACTAAAAGCATCACTTTTGTAGTAACCTTATTTCCATAAATTTTGAATGAGAATCATATGGGCAAATGTTTGCATATTGTATTTGTTGCAAGTGTTAATGCAAATGTCTGATATTCTATATTGTAGATAATATGGTGTGTGGTGTCACACAGAAGATCATATTATCAGTTCCCTATGGAGTATATAAATAGTTCACAACCTAGATGGACTTGGACAATCTATTGGAAAGGTTGTAGTGTAATCTGGTATTAGTCTATCTTGACTATAGGTTTACACTAGTACACTTTGTGTGTATTGAACAGGACCACTTGAGGTTGTTCTCTTTGTACTGACTACATAAGAGAACAAACACCTCTGTTATTATGGATGCTTGTGCTCTTAATCCGGATATAATAACGGACATGTATATGCAGTGTGCATTACTTTGACTCATAAAAGAGTGAGATTCATTATGGATCAACAACCTCTATGAATTGGATAATAACATTGTATGTATGATGGGCTGTTGATTATAAATGGAATTCATGTCCCGATACATCGGGTTGATGATGTCCCCTTAAGGAGCTCATAAGGATTGTCATGTAAACCCTGCAGGTGGATTATATGCGACATGACAAATAAAGTTGAGCGGTACTACTTAAGGATAAAAGATGTTGAATCAATATAGTTGTCAGTAACTTAATTTGATCGACGGACATACGATATCTTAACATGGGGAGCCAAACGAGCATATAATAAAAGGAGCCCACAAACATAATTTGGGATTAGGAAGGTAGTGCAACAATAGCTCATTAGTGGACCGAGCTATTGTGAATGGGCCTGGATTGTGTGTTTGGGCTGAACACGGGATATCCAGATCCGTTAGGAGGACTAACCCTAATTTCTCCTCATGGTCCCTGCCGTAGCCTATATATATCCTCTATTCTCTGGCCGCCAGATTACTGATCAGAATTCTGAAACTTTCTCTAAATTCGTGATTCACGTAAGGAGAGAAAGAGAGGGCTGCCAAGGAGAAGAAAATGTTGGGAGATCGTCGCCCACACGACGTCCAACTCGAGGAAGGAATACGTGCAGAAGATCTTGGGGTCGTCCGCTCGAGATTGCCAGGAATTACTTGTCTCCTTTCCGCCGCAGGTATAATTCGTGAACCCTAGTTTCCACCTATGAAGGGTTAGAACACGTATTAGATCTGTTTAACTTTCTATCAATCAATACGCACACCAAAGGAAGGGTCCTGGGAATCCCCAGTTCCATCAATTGGTATCAGAGCCACTTTGGATCTACGTATTGATTGATACGTCCATGTTGTCCAATAAAACCTGCGCTGTGTAATAGTCGGTAGATGTAGATCTGTTCTAAATCGGTTTTGCAGGCATCTTAGATCCAACTATTATGGTCCAATGCATGTTTTTTATTGTGTTGTTTAAACCACGGACATGTCGTGGATGTTGTTGTTGCTGTGGAAGTAATTAAAATCATGAGGGTTGATCGTGCTTATTATTTTAATTTTTCAATCTAGATTATGTGTGAACTCCTTCGGGAGGCATAGGATTGATGTAATTTTAATTATTTTTGATCAATCGTGATGGCGGTGGTGGCTGTTTCTGACGTCGGACGAGATGCTGGTTTTAAGCAGTCCAGAGGCAGACAGATGATTTTCGATGAAGGAATCGACAGCCAAAACCTTAAAAAAAAAATTAGGGCGCTGCCCCGAACCCCGCGACCTGACCAGGCAGGTCGAATCCCGAATAGATCTGTGCAGCGCCAGATTTTGGATTCGGATAGTTGAGGACGGAGCAGCAACGATGACCATAATAGTTTGATATTTTCTCTTATTTTTGTCATTTTGCTTTTTCTGATTATGCATGTTTATTATTGTGATGATGTTTTTTTTTGAAAAACTAAGCCTACATTAATAATGGACAACATGGACATAATATCAACTAGTAGAAAAACCCTCATTGTTAAATAACTAAGTGGGAGAGGATATTTATTTAGTATAAATCCTATGGTCTCCATTACTGGTTTGTAGGTGATGTAATTATACTTGCGCGTTGGCTTTAGTGCTTTCCTCCATATCGGATGAGTATAATTATGGATCACCAGTACAAACTTCCTTAGGAATAATTGTAGAAAGTTACCTAGTATGTGTTCACTTCTCCATCTCAAGGAACTCATTACAAGGTAATGGACTTAGTATTAAGTAATGGTATACACTTAGATACAAATAATGGTATCCTCCCCATCGGAGTCACTGCTATTATTTGTATGACCAGAGCAAGACCAGCATATTAATTTTATTTGTCATAAAGTTATGTTGACATGATAGTAAAATTAATAAGAAAAACCTACTTGAACAAAGTTGAATTTGTATACGTCCAAACTATCGTGGCATACTAAATTCATGGTGTTCAAGGTGTTGGTGAATTTCTTATTATTGTTTTGAGGGAATCAATATTTAGTTAATTCAAAAAGTTTTTTTTGTCCTACATAATTTTATTTATGTGATTCTCAGGATTTCAAAAAAATGGGTTCTTTCAGTCCACTTATGGTGATTCTTAAAGAAAACAAACTTACTGGACCTAATTATATTGACTGGAAACTTAATTTGGACATTGTTCTGACTGCTGAGGAGTACAAATATGTACTTGTTGAGGAATGCCCACCTAAGCCTGATGCTAACTCTGATGAAGAGGTTAAAGAGGCTTATAAGAAGTGGAAAAAGGCAGATGAGATGGCGCGGTGTTACATTCTGGCATCTATGTCAAATGTACTGCAACATCAGCATCAGGCCATGGCCACTGCTTATGACATGATGTATAACCTCAAGGAACTCTTCGGACATCAGAGTAGAGCAGCTAGGCAGTTTGCTATGAAATGTTTGATGAATACAAAAATGGCTGAGGGTACACCAGTAAGGGATCATGTTCTCAAGATGATGGATCATCTGAATGAGATGGAGATCCTTGGAGCTGAAATCGATGGGGAATCCCAGGTCGATATCATTCTCGGGACTCTGCCTAAAAGTTTTGACAATTTCTGCCTTAATTACAACATGAACAAAAGGTTGTATAGTTTGGCAGAACTTGCAAAAGAGCTACAGGATGCTGAATCTCTCTTTAGGCAGAGTGGTCATGTTTTTGTTTCTGAAAAGGCTTCTACTTCTAAGCCAAAAGGCGGTAAGAAGAAGAATAACATTCAGAAACAGGCAAACTCAGCAAAGAAGGGCATGGGACCTCAAGGCGCGGTGAAAAAGCCGAAAGGCAAATGTTTCAAGTACAAAGGGTCAGGACATCGGAAGACTGATTGTCCACTTCTCAAACAAGGGAACAAAGAAGGTATATCTCATTTACTAGTAGTTGAAACATGTTTAGCGGTGTTATCTACCGGCACCTGGTGTGTAGATACATGAGCCACTAATCATGTCGACAATACATTGCAGGGGTTCCAGGAAACCAGACGGCTCAGTGATGGAGAGATATGCTTGTTCATGGGTGATGCTACAAAAGTATCGGTCGTTGCATTAGGAGATGTTACTTTATCTTTTGGTAGAAATAAGTCTTTGACATTGAGAGATTATCTTTATGCACCTTCACTTAGAAGGAATTTAGTTTCTGTTTCTATATTAGTTAAGGATGGATATTCAGTTTATTTTAATGACAATATTGTTATTAGAAAGAATAAACATTTTATTTGTTCTGGTGCATTGGTTGATAATTTGTATGTCATTAATCCTATTTCGCCCACAATGCAACTTATGAAAATGAATAATATGTCATCTAACTTAAATAAGAGGAAAGGACCTTCTTGTATGAACCAAACATATCTTTGGCACTTGCGATTGGGACATATTAACCTAAGAAGGATTCAAAGACTGGTTGAAGATGGACCTTTGAGTTCATTGGAAGTGGAGGCACTACCAGTCTGTGAATCCTGCTTGGAAGGTAAAATGACCAAAAGGCCTTTTACGGCAAAGGGGTATAGGACCAAAGATGTGTTGGAATTGGTTCATTCTGATTTGTGTGGACCCATGACTATCCAAGCTAGAGGTGGCTTTGAATATTTTGTCACATTTATTGACGATTATTCAAGGTATGGATACATTTATTTGATGCGCCGTAAGTCTGAGTGCTTTGAGAAATTCAAAGAGTACAAGGCTGAAACGGACAAACGTCATGAAAAATGTATCAAGTCATTACGATCAGATCGTGGTGGCGAGTACCGCTTTGGAGAGTTTAGGGATTATTTATCAGAGGCTGGGATTGCATCCCAATTGACTGCACCTGGAACGCCCCAGCAGAATGGTGTAGCCGAAAGAAGGAATAGAACTCTTATGGAGATGGTTAGATCAATGATGAGTTATTCGGATTTGCCAGATTCGTTTTGGGGATATGCCTTAGAGACTGCAGCTTATATTTTGAACTTGGTTCCTTCTAAGTCAGTACCTCTTACTCCCACAGAGCTGTGGATTGGACGTAAGCCTAATCTGAAACATGTTCGCATTTGGGGTAGTCCAGCACATGTGCTGAATGGGAAAGCAGATAAGTTGGAATCTCGTACAGAAGTACGCTTGTTTGTAGGCTATCCAAGAGGAACGAAAGGAGGTTTATTTTATAGTCCTAAGGATCAAAAGGTCATTGTTAGCACCAATGCCCGATTCTTAGAGGAAGACTATGTGATGAACCATAAACCCACAAGTAGAGTTGTTCTAGAAGAACTGAGACGTGAGACACCAAGTACTTCAGTACCAACAGTACAAGAGGATGAACCACAAATAACTGTACAACGTGTCACAAATGTTACACCACAACCGATAGTGCCTCGTCGTAGTGGGAGGGTTGTGATACAACCTGATAGATATATTTTCTTGGGAGAGTCGTCAGACTTCGTCCCCGAGGAACAAAATTATGATCCCTGTACCTACAATGAAGCACTCCAAGATAAAGATGCAGAGTCTTGGCAAAAAGCAATGATATCTGAAATAGAATCTATGGATTCTAATCAGGTCTGGGAGCTTGTAGAACCACCCGTTGGTGTAAAAGCCATTGGATGCAAGTGGGTCTATAAGAGAAAAAGAGGATCAGACGGTAAGGTTGAAACCTTTAAAGCTCGGCTTGTAGCAAAAAGTTTTACTCAAAGAGAGGGTATCGATTATGAGGAAACCTTTTCTCCTGTAGCCATGCTTAAGTCTATCCGGATTCTTTTATCTATTGCAGCTCATCTCGATTATGAGATTTGGCAAATGGATGTCAAGACAGCTTTCCTTAATGGAAGTCTTGAGAAAAACATCTATATGAAGCAACCAGACGGGTTCATTGAAAAGGGCCAGGAGCATCTTGTTTGTAAGCTCAAGAAGTCCATTTATGGACTTAAGCAAGCTTCCAGATCTTGGAACATATGTTTTGATCAGGTGATAAAATCCTATGAATTTAATCAATGTCAGGATGAATCATATGTATACAGAAAGTGTGACGGAAACGTGGTGGTGTTCCTAGTACTTTATGTGGATGACATCTTGCTCATTGGAAACAATGTGAAAGTGTTATCTGATGTAAGGGTATGGTTATCCAAACAGTTTGATATGAAGGACTTGGGAGAAGTAGGTCACATTCTTGGGATCAAAGTTCTACGAGATCGCAAGAAAAGGATGTTGGGCTTATCCCAAGCTTCCTATATCGATACTGTACTAACTCGTTTTAGTATGCAAAATTCTAAGAAAGGTTTCTTACCTTTTAGACATGGAATTGCTCTATCAAAGGAGCAGTGTCCGAGGACACCTAAAGAGATAGAGAACATGAAGGCAGTTCCTTATGCTTCAGCAGTAGGAAACTTAATGTATGCAATGCTATGTACGAGACCAGACATCTGCTTTGCCGTAGGCATGGTCAGCAGATATCAGTCTAACCCATGACAAGAGCACTAGACTGCCGTAAAGCATATTTTGAAGTATCTGAAAAGGACTAAAGAGTATATGCTAGTTTACCAGGCAGATAGTTTAGTTTCCTTGGGGTATACAGACTCAGATTTTCAGTCAGATAGGGATTCCAGAAAATCTACCTCAGGTTATGTGTTTACTTTGGGAGGTGGAGCCATTGTGTGGAGGAGTATCAAGCAAAAATGTATTGCTGATTCCACCATGGAAGCCGAGTATGTGGCAGCCTCTGAGGCAGCCAAAGAAGCGGTTTGGCTTAGAAACTTTCTGTTGGACTTGGATGTGGTACCTAGTTTGCCTAAGTCTATTACACTTTATTGTGATAATAGTGGTGCAGTTGCAAACTCGAAGGAACCACGAGCCCATAAGACAGGCAAACACATTAGGCGCAAGTACCACCTGATACGAGATTTCGTAAAGAAAGAAAAAGTTGCTATGATCAAGATAGCATCAGCCGACAACCTAGCTGATCCTTTTACAAAGAGCTTACCAGCTAAGGCTTTTGATAGTCATGTTGAGGGAATGGGAGTCAGATGTGTAGCAGCATGACTTTAAGTATAAGTGGGAGATTTGTAACAGTATACTGAAAAGCAATGCTTTGAGTATAAGTGAGAGATTGTTAGGGTTATATACTAAAAGCATCACTTTGTAGTAACCTTATTTTCTTAAATTTTGAATGAGAATCATATGGGCAAATGTTTGCATATTGTATTTGTTGCAAGTGTTAATGCAAATGTCAGATATTCTATATTGTAGATAATATGGTGTGTGGTGTCACACAGAAGATCATATTATCAGTTCCCTATGGAGTATATAAATAGTTCACAACCTAGATGGACTTGGACAATCTATTGGAAAGGTTGTAGTGTAATCTGGTATTAGTCTATCTTGACTATAAGTTTACACTAGTACACTTTGTGTGTATTGAACAGGACCACTTGAGGTTGTTCTCTTTGTACTGACTATATAAGAGAACAAACACCTCTGTTATTATGGATGCTTGTGCTCCTAATCCGGATATAATAACAGACATGTATATGCAGTATGCATTACTTTGACTCATAAAAGAGTGAGATTCATTATGGATCAACAACCTCTATGAATTAGGTAATAACATTGTATGTATGATGGGCTGTTGATTATAAATGGAATCCATGTCCCGATACATCGGGTTGATGATTTCCCCTTAAGGAGCTCATAAGGATTGTCATGTAAACCCTGCAAGTGGATTATATGCGACATGACAAATAAAGTTGAGCGGTACTACTTAAGGATAAAAGATGTCGAATCAATATAGTTGTCAGTAACTTAATTTGATCGACGGACATACGATATCTTAACATGGAGAGCCAAACGAGCATATAATAAAAGGAGCCCACAAACATAATTTGGGATTAGGGAGGTAGTGCAACAATAGCTCATTAGTGGACCGAACTATTGTTAATGGGCCTAGATTGTGTGTTTGGGCTGAACACGGGATATCCAGATCCGTTAGGAGGCCTAACCCTAATTTTTCCTCATGGTCCCTGCCGTAGCCTATATATATATACTCTATTCTCTGGCCGCCAGATTACTGATCAGAAATTTGAAACTTTCTCTAAATTCGTGATTCACGTAAGGAGAGAAAGAGAGGGCTGCCAAGGAGAAGAAAAGGTTGGGAGATCGTCGTCCACACGACGTCCAACTCGAGGAAGGAATACGTGCAGAAGATCTTGGGGTCGTCCGCTCGAGATTGCCAGGAATTACTTCTCCTTTCCGCCGCAGGTATAATTCGTGAACCCTAGTTTCCGCCTATGAAGAGTTAGAACACGTATTAGATCTGTTTAACTTTCTATCGATCAATACGCACACCAAAGGAAGGGTCCTGGGAATCCCCAGTTCCATCAGTAGTATGCTGGTTCGTTGTTTGAGAGAGCACCAGGGCCTATGCCGGGTTGTCTACACAGAGCGTCTCGTTGTGTCAGACGTGCGGCCCTCCTCCCGGGGGTGTCCGTCGTACAGAGGGCCAGCACGTCTCTTCCTGCTATAAACTCTCTCCTCGGAAGTACCACCATCTCCTCGATGCTCTTGTCCCGATGCCGTCATGCATTTGGTAACCATACTCCTCTATACAGAGAAAGTGACCAAAGCCCCACTGGTGCGCACCGGTTGAGGAGAGGTAGTCAGACTCAGTCCACTGGCATCCTCCATCAGCCGGTCCTCCACCTGCACGTCCCCCTCTGCTCTCTCATCCCCGCTGGCAGTCTCCATCACCCGGGATGATCCAGGTTCCTCAGCTGACTCTGGTGGGATCACCGTCTTCTGTCCTCCAGTAGGACATGTACTGGAGAGGTGCCCGAAACAAGCAGTGTGAGCAGGAAGGTGGAACCCATTCATACTCAACTTTCTGGGTAAGGACCTCTTCAGACGGAACCTCATACTCCAATAGGCTCGAGAGCTCTCCATCGGCCCTGATCTCTACGAACATCCGCACATACATCAGCCGCGTCCGAAAGGCTGTAGCATCGTCAGCCTTGATCGGGTTGCCCACCAAGCTAGCAAGCCTCATGAGCAGGGGATACTCCAATATTTGACTGGAAACTCCGAAAAGCGGATCCAAACAGGAATAGCATTAAGGACATCATTCTCACAATGCAACTCCGGGGTCCATTCCTTCAGTATTATCAGTCTTCCGTCAAACGTCCATGGTCCTTGTGTGATCATGACAACATCTTCCGCTAGGCCAAACTTCACGTAGTAGAATCTATTCTCTCTCGCAAACACCTCCATGCTTCCTTTTGGTTGCCAAACACGGGCCGCATATGCCCGGATTTGTCCATAGAAGGGCTTGTTCCCCAGCACATATAGGACTAACGTGTTTTCCCATAAAGATGTAACCTTCGCTATCTCCTCCGCAGGGAACGAGGCTCGAAAACTACTCTCCACCTTCTTTGGTTGCACGTACGCCATTGACGAAGGGTATTTGGGTCCTACCGGCTTGCAGATATCTGCCCAGACTTCCCCATAGGGCAGGTGGACATTCCGGAAGCCCATTGGCCGCCACTCAGGGGAGGGGACCCTAGTCCAAGGCCTCCCGTGACAGGAGCACTCCCTTTCCCTTTCTCCGCCGCCGTAGCTTTAGGTCGCTACCCCGTCGCCCTGCTGCCAGCATTGGATCCTGCACGTGGGAGACCACCTAGACCTTGGGATGTCTTCCTCGTCCCTGAGCCTGCACCCGCCCTCCTGTCTGTGGTGAAACGCGTCTTAGTTTGCATCTGGCCTCTACTCACATCTTGACGCGATTCGCCATCCTTGCCTACACTCCCACCACTACGACGTCTCGTAACCGTCGTCCATCTACCATTCTCCCTCTGTCCGCCCTGAGATCCAGGTTGGAAGACCGGTGATCCCGTCAGATCTGGGTTCCAACCGTCGTTGTGAACGTTGCCCGACGTCGCCGGCGAAATCCTCGTAGCGTTTTCTCGCGGGGGTGCCAACGCGGCACCCGACGATAAGCCTCCACCGGTCAGTCTGCTCCCCGCCGACCTGCTGCTGCCGGAGCCGCCGCCTCCATCGCCGGCTCCGGCACTCCCTCTAGCCAGACCGCCCCCGCCACAGCCACCTCCGACTGTCCCCCCTCCGCCGGCGCCCGCAACCCCTCTCTGGCCATCCCCGCGCCCGCTTTTCGAGCCGTTGCCACCTGCGCCGCATCATCCCGCCGCCGTGCCGCCTCTGTCCGGCACGCCCCTGGCCGGGCCGCCGCTGGCCGCGCCGTCGTTAGCAGCGCCGGGGTTCCACGTGAGGGACCCCCTAGGGTTTTCACCCGATCGCCCGATCGCATGTTCTCCTGCTGCGATTCGATCTCCTTTATATATATATATATATATATATATATATATATATATATATATATAGTCCTAGTAGCCGTAGCTCGTTGAGAACAGTGGAGCACCCCGGCACAGTGGCACGGGTTCGAGTCCCCTTGGAGGCATGCCTCCAAGCACCATTAAGAAGTGAACATCCTCAAAAAAAAATTATATATATATATATATATATATATATATATATATATATATATATATATATATATATATATATATATATATATACACACGGAGCTCCTAGCTCAAGTGGTTAGGGAGGAGGGCTCTCCTACAGGAGGTTGGGGGTTCGAACCTCACCTTCACCCCCGGGATGGCTGGACGGCTACGGCTGCGGTCCCGGGTGGGAAAACAAGCTTCGTGTGTGTGTGTGTGTGTGTGTGTGTGTGTGTGTATATATATATATATAAGATGGTAAATTATATTGATAAAACCAAACATTATAAAACCATAATCCCGTCCAAGGCACAAAATCTAATCATCTAGGGTCAAGGGTCAAGGATATATGTATTTGCTTCTATATTTCTTTGTATAGCATATTTACTAGAGGTCAGACCCCTCAAAGATGCGTCGGTTTCGTTCTCTTCAGACATGCCACACCATCATACTGAAAATTAGTCTGTATGATACCGTCCATTTTTCTTTGTGCGCTTTAACTTCATTTAGGTCCGACGTAACATCCTATTGTATGTGGTAGCAGCCCAAAACTCGTGCGTTGTTGACTCCAGATCTTCCAAACAAAGTCACAGCAGAAAAAAGATATTCCCTGAACTCATCAATATGTCTCCACAGGTAGCACTTCTTTTTCGTGTAGTCCACACCAAACATGTTCAGATGATCAATAGTAAGCAGAACATTACGAATCATCTTATATAGACATAAGAAAATGTTGACCGTCCCTTATTTTGTTCAGACCACTTACCACTTTATATATACTAGTATATATACACGTGCGTTGCACGTATTTTATATTGTTTGAAACAATCAAATAATAACATCAGTTGCCTACATTATCTCTTGGATTCTTGTGCTTATTAACTATCATTCATTTATGAGGCTCAATTTTTAAAATGTTCTCTTTTGGCTCATCTACTATATGCATGCATGCATGCATGCATACTTTTAATACATATTTTATTACATTCTCTATTAATTTTAATTTTAATTATTATTTTTTAATTAGTAAATGTATTAAAGGATATTTTTGGAAAGAAAACTTTCACGGTGAAGTCAACTTTTGGCATTATATAATAGAATAATTCATTTGTGAGGTTCAATTTTTTAATTGTTCTCTTTTGGCTCATCTACTATATGCATGCATGCCTACTTTTAATACATATTTCATTACATCTTCTATTAATTTTAATTATAATTAATTTTTTAATTAGTAAATGTATTGAAGGGTATTTTTGGAAAAAAAAAATTTGTGGTGAAGCTAACTTTTAGCGAAATATATATATATATATATATATATATATATATATATATATATATATATATTTGTGTGTGTGTGTGTGTGCGCGCGCGCGCTCTTTTTTTTCCGTCAACTAAACATGGTAATAATTTTAATTAGCAGTCCTACAAGTGATTGCTAGTTTATCAATCAAACAAAAATATTGGCTCCGTAAACTCGATTCTAAAATATCCAGCCACCCAGCTGGAAGCGTGATGCCGGCTTCGGTATATTTTTTTTTTTTGAAGAAATGGATAATTGTGGCGAACTCGCCTCCACTGGGACTCGAACTCCTGACCACTTGGGCCGCATGCATCTCTCTTAACCACTAGGCTAGAGGTCATTTGCACCGGCTTCGGTGTATATATATATATATATATATATATATATATATATAAATCCCTGATTTTGCAGTCAATTAATTCCTCCAAAAGAGTAGAAAGAAGTAAAGAAGCTTACTTGTATTTATAAGAGTATGTAGAAGTTGAATAATTACAAGAAAACCACCACACTTCTTCTTCTCCATAATTCTGAGCAAAGAAAGATGAGGAAGAAAAGATAAAAGAGTGAAAGAAAGTTCGCCTCTCCCGCTAGAAATTATAGTGTTTTTTGATGGCAAAGTAGTAAATAACAGGTGTACCTTTTTTTCCTTGAGAAATAAATAATACTACTTGACACTTCTAGGTTCTTACATGTAGACCCCTCTCCAAACTTTAAATTCTGTAAGTACCCCAAAAATTATTTCTCTTGCATAGGCAACCTTATTATTGGCATCATTTTTGTTTTGTCATAAAATTAAGCTAATTTACTTCCATCTTGAATTTTCTTAAAAAGTAATTAAACTACTAGAAACTATACAGAAGTAGGAAAAGAAAATAAAAAAGTACTACATCAAAATTATTAACCAATAAACAATTGGTTAACGAGTCTTTTTAGACATCATGTGTTCTAATAAGAAAATTTTGAGTAAAAAATGCCAGATGTAGAGGTAAGAATAGGAGGAAGCATATTCATAAATAAGAGTTTAATCAACATGAATCTTAACTTAGCTTAAAGAAGAGGACCTCCACATGCTATTTTTTTTTCTATTCCTACCTATTGAAAATTCATGTTGACGTAATGTAATCAAGGTTGCTACTCTTTTCTATTCCAAGTTGAAAAAATAATTGTTACAGGCAATATACAACATTTCCAATATATTTATGTTAAAATTTCTTTAGTAGATGATAAATTCTAAAATAATGCTTTAAGAGGCCAACATTTAGTCCTGTGTATCTGAATCTTCCTAAAACACTTACCATAGTCAAGAATTTATTTGGTTGAGAATCCACATGCTAATCAAGACTAGTGGTTAAGACTTGAGAGAGATGCATGCGGTCCAAGTGGTCGAGAGTTCGAGCCACAGTGGAGGTGAGTTTGCCACAATTATCCATTGCTTCAAATATATATATTTTTGGAGATATTATGTATTTTATTTGGCTAATCATTAATGAATGTTCATGTCTTGGACTACTGGCACCAGAAACATTTTTTATTTAATTAAATCATTGTTCGAGCTGAAATTATTGTTCGAGCTCAGATTTATAAATTTTATTTGGTCATGATGTGTGTGGACATTAAACCTATTCAACCAAAACAAATTTAGAGAAATTTATTCGTTCATACTTTGAAGGGAAATGTATGCGCAATTAGAAATTATTCAAGGGTATAGACAGAATTAAATATTAAATTTGGTATTATTTACACATGTTATTTATTTGAAAGTGGAGTCTTTCCAGTGAGTGGACCGGACGAGTCACGTGTGTGGCCGATAATTGACCCAACATCTCCACATCTGACGGCTGAGGATGCTTCTGAATCCAATTACAGCCGTTGGATCATAAAGGGTAGGCCTTTATTTTGTCGTCCTGTTCGTGTCTGGGGACCCTTTGGATTTTTTTGAACTTTGGCAACTACTAATAATTCTTAGCCACTAAGGAATTTCAAATCTCTCTTTATTTATTTATGTCCTCCTACGTATATGATCTAGTACTAGCTAATTCATCATAAAAATATAGAGCACCCTACAATACAGACACATCGATACGGATACAACAAATAGAAATGTAGAGCTCCACAAGATAGCGACATATGGACACGAATGTAACTTTGAGCGTCGGTGATTATTCACCCCAGCAGGATGTTTCCTTATTCCGTTAATTTCATCTTCCGTCATCCACTTGCAACTCATTCTGAACGAGTACATTTATGATCTAATCAGAAACTGTTAGTGGAATTTCATAGTTGCTACTATGAAACATTTTGTGCCTTCTTCGAAGTGTTATAATTTATTTCGTTTCTCAAAATCCTCGAGGATCTCTGTCTTGCACCTTCTTCGAAGTGTTGCATAAATCAGTTTTTCATCGAAAAATCACGTCCCGGGACTAACAATCTAAAAGCTAGATTTTACAAGATGGAAAACTCTCGTGCTGCTCTCATCAATTCCAACTTTAACAAGTTAGAGAAATTCGATGGAGAGCACTACCAAATCTGGAAGAGGAAGGTTAGCCTTAATCTTCAACTTGCGAAAGTTGACCATGTGTTAACTAGGGAAGAACCAAATGTTCTAGAAACTGGATCTGCAACCGCAATTACTGTTGCTACTAAAAATCAGACCAAATGGAGAAAGGAGAATAGCCTCTGTAGGCTTCTAATCCTAAATGCTATGGAGGACTCCCTGGCGGAATCATATTCTAAGAAGACTATTGCCAGAGAGATATGGGAGTCTCTGGAAAAACTGTACGAAGATGACAAGAACATGAGCTGTAGAAGCATAGAATTTCAAGCGCATCTAAAAGTCAGAACTCCTATGCGCCCCAACACACCATGCGCCAAAGAATTCAAAGACAGAATGTTGGCACATCATTCAGAAGACAACAAGTAGAAGAGGCACATGAAGATTGATTTTTTATTCCATATAAAAAGTCTATTACATGTCCAAACTCTTTGCTACAACAAAAGTCTACTACAAAGGAAAAGCCTAAACTACAGCTAGGCGCATCACTTTGACGTCTCGGTTAGGCACATCACTCTGACGTCTCAGCGTAGGCGTATCACTCCTCCTCATCAAAGCGAATTACTTCCTTGTCAATGCACAAGTACTTCGACTAATGAAGCACTTATTGAGCAGAATGTGGGTTGGCAATCAACCCGAACCCGATGGCTCTTCCAGCATAACGAAAATCGCGGCACGACGACCCCGATCTTTGGATGCAACAGGCACCCAACGCTATCTTGTAGAAGAACACTGCCGACAAGGGGTTCGAACGTAAGCTGTTATGTCCATAGCACTCCCAACGGATCTTAGTCTTCTGAAGGAGTTCATCGTCAAAGTTTCTTCGAACAAGGAGATCCACAACCCACAGTGCCATGTCTTTCCAAGGAGAAGGTCAAGTTCATCTTCGTTGAGAAGTCGTGTGAAAAACGAGAAACAAACTTCTCTTCACAATGCTATTTATATGCCAGGACAAATCAAACCCATGCGCCAAGTGGCAACTTCTCCGAAATCAATGCAATAAACTTGCATTAATGGTGATGAAGCTGTCGCCTCAAATTCAGCTAAGTCAAAGAAATCATCAAATCGAGTCTCGAAAGACTCGACAAAGCTGACCAAAAAAAATGTGCCACGTAGCACATGCGTCTAGCAGCACCATACGCTTCGTACAGAAAGCGCCCTATGAAGCATAGACCAATGTGCCCAGTGAAACACAGACAAATACGTCCACCTGAGCTCGTCATCCATCAAGTATTTAATGCTATGTGACAGAGTCGGCAGCACGTATCTCAAGACTGAGCAGTTTACAGCTTTCACACACAACGAAGAGTCGCCGACGTCAGCCTCATCATTACTCATTTTTGTCGGTTACAGCTATGCCCCGCCACGTGGCGGCCGAATAATCACTCGCATGTGCCTCCGCAGCCATGCGACCAAAGCTCTGCATGTCCCTCGAAAGCCATGCGCCCAAACTTGTTTTTTACCCCTAAAAGTCATGGACCAAGTCTTCTCATGCGCCAAATCCTAGGCGCATCCTGACTGATCATCCCCTACCAAATTTGAGATCTTTGAGCCATGAACACGCGCCACGTGTCATTGACTCAGTTTTGCCTACGAATAGGTGCTAACGATCCAAGATCTCAGCAATAACCGAATCTCCACAACTGTCACGTGTCAGCTCCTCTGTAGCTCAACAATGAAGTTCAAACAGATTCAGCTCCAGCTCCCCGGGCGTATCATCCATGTGCCCAACAAAGTCAGCCACGTAGCGCCCCTATGTACAAGTTCTCCAGGTGCATATCGCATATGCGCATATAAGCAGATTATTCTGATGCCTATAAATAAAAGGATCATTCCTTCATTTCAAGGCCCCCCACTCTCCAGGCATGAAGTCCCACTTATTGAATATTTTTCAAACACTTCAGCATCAGAGCACTTGCAAGATTTCCAATCCTCTTCAAGTCACTACTCGTTCCAGAGCAACCCAGACCTTCAGAGAGTTCGAGATTGTCCTCAGATCGTCAACGGAGTCAAAGAATTACCACTCGCTCCATCGCATCGGTTCCCAGATAAAAACAAAAGTATACTCCTAGGATTACATATAAATCCTACATTGTACTCTGTTTTGTTTGAAATTAAATACAAAGTTTACTTCAAACTACCTTGTTTTAATAGCAAACAGGAGCAAAATATTT
This sequence comes from Iris pallida, assembly GCA_029216955.1. NCBI lineage: Eukaryota > Viridiplantae > Streptophyta > Magnoliopsida > Asparagales > Iridaceae > Iris > Iris pallida. The sequence goes on along the minus strand of JANAVB010015399.1, from coordinate 782,404 downwards.
ATCGTTAAAAATATCACAAGTTGCTCTTTGAGACGAAAAGACGATGCTACCTCAAGTGAAGGAATTCCTGAAGCTGCGTCAGAAATTGGAAGATGAGGGGATGCCCCTCAACGACAAGTTTATTGTTGGAGGGATCGTCTCCAAGCTCCCCGCTGGTTGGAGAAAATTCTATGCAAATATGCATAGAAAGAAACTGGAGATCAGTCTGGAAGATCTCTTGCAAGAAATCTACATTAAGGACCAAATGAGGGCTCAACTGAAGGTGGATGCTCTGTCCAAACAGATGGCTAATGCCAATTTGGTCCACACGAAGGAATCCAAGGGAAAGCAGGCGGCTTCCCACAACAAGAAGAATGTGAGGCCCGCCTCACTGTATCAGTATTTTATACGGATAAATATTTATTTGAGCTGTATTTCGTATTTCCTGAATTTTGAGAATATTTAAAGTTGCTGAAATTGTCATTGTACGGATTTCTGACAATCGTCGGGTGACCCGTATACTGGCTTGTTTCATTTATTTTGTTATGAATTATGACTTGGTTTTAATTTGATTTGACTTGGTTTTATTGGTTTGGTTTAACATGGTTTGGTTTGGCTTGGACTTGGTTGGTTTAGTTGGTTTCTTATGAGAGAGGTGTATAGTTTAGATTGAGTGGAGAGGAATGAATGGTGGAGATTGCTTGGGCTTGTTATATAAGCCACCTACCACTCTCTCTCCTCCATTATTCATTTCATTTTCCATCTTCATCTTCTTCTTCTTCTTTCCTTCTTCACCAAGGAGGAGAGGCAAGTACACCTTGCCGAACCTTGAACAAATTTACTTTTGATTGTTCCATCTTCTTCCTTGCATGATTCTAAGCATGTTTAGAACTTGGAGTTTTTGATTTTACCGGGTGGATTCTTGTAGATCTGAGTTTATATTATTTTCGGTTTTTCTTGGGTTTTGATCTACCAAACTTACTTGTTTTCGAAAACTAGTGGTTCCATGTTGTAGAGAATTTAATTTCATACAGTTTTGGCTTTTGTTTCGCTTGATTTCGACTTCGGATGAGGAAGTTATGGCCAAAACAATTTCTGGTCATTTCTAGGTTCATCTGCAGCATAATCAGCATGTCGCAGAAGGCGCATGTTGCAATGAAGCGCATGTCGCGGTAGCCGCATATCATGTCGCAGAAGGCGCATGTCGCAGAAGGCGCATGTTGCAATGAAGCGCATGTCGCGGTAGCCGCATATCATGTCGCAGAAGACGCATGTTGCAATAAAGCGCATGTCGCGGTAGCCGCACAGCATGTCGCAGAAGGTGCATGTCGCAGTAGGCGCATGTTGCAATGAGGCGCATGTCGCAGTAGGCGCATATCATGTCGCAGTAGGCGTATGTTGCATGAACCGCATGTCGCAGTAGGCGCATATCATGTCGCAGTTGAGCCGCATGAGGCGCATGTCGCAGTAGGCGCATATCATGTCGCAGTTGAGCCGCATGAGGCGCATGTCGCAGTAGGCGCATATCATGTCGTAGTTGAGCCGCATGAGGCGCATATCATGTCGCAGTTGAGCTGCATATGGTGTCGCGACTGCATGCATGTCGCATAATAGGCCGCATAATGCATATTTTGACTATTTCTAACTGTTATATGTTCTAAATGACTGAATTATGGCTCGAATTTCTTCCAACTCTCAACATAAAAGTTGTAGAGTTTTTCCTTGGCTTCAAGAATATATATATATAATATTAACTAACTGTGCAAGTTTCTTTTATTTTAATATGGAGCTCCTGATTGTACTGTACATTTCTATTCTTGGCCTATATTGCGACGACCCACTTGATAGCTTGTTATTTCTTAAATGAATAAAATTGTTTGACATGATGGTGACCCGTTGTAGTGCACTCCAGATTGGTAACAAGATGATTAATAATTCTTGATAGTGGCCCGTCGTGGCACACTCTTGATAAGTGATAATGATAATTCTTGATAGTGACCCGCCGTGGTGCACTCCCGACATGATAACTTGACCTGATAACTTGACAGTGAACTTGACATGATATACCTGACATGATTGTGGCCCGCCGTGGCGCACTGTTGACATGATAAACCTGACATGATATATCTCGAATGCTGTTGCGACGGCTAACACGACTTGACAAGATTGAATAACTCGGACACCGTGGACGATTGTGCTTGTACAAATGAACCCGTCTTGTCTTGCATCATGTCTAGGACGGGGACCTCTGAGTACCACGGTCAGGGGTACCCACTGAAATCGACTAAGGTTAACAACTAGAATAATCCAGTAGTCATGAAGAGATTTTCCCAGCTAACAGGCAATCCCGTTATCTGGGCGCCCCACTTGGGATCTGTAGCCTGCCGACGAGTAGGGCACACTTCCAGCACACGGTTATGTGTTGCACCCTTATTGTACTAATATTCGCCTGGATAACCTGGATGGTCTGCAGGGCTTGTGGCTGTGGAATAATCTCATTACATCTTGCTAGTAACTAGGCCTGTGATAACCCTAGTTAGTTAAAGTATCAAGCCGTACTTATTGCTTGGCCGTGAATGTTGGATGAAGTTCGATCAGTCTAGTCTTGTCTTGATCTTATACTTGGTTGTTACATGTCCTGATTTCTTACTTTATCTTGCCGATAAATGGTGGGAGAAACCAAGTTCTGTTCAGACGAAGGGTTACAACCCCGGTCCTTGTTTGGTTTACGGGTTGTAACCTGGTTATCTGAATAGTCCCATGGTTATCTCATCGTATATCACCTTTCCAGTCTAAGTCTTGTTTAGATCCAGTTCCTAATTGTTTCCAGGATAATGATTACAATGATTGTCACTCTAATGTATTGTACTCTGTATTGTCACTCCCTGTTTGTCACTCTCTGAGTGTCACTTAATGATTGTCACCTTTAGCAATAAATGATCAGAGACCAAGTTCTGTTCAGGCGAAGGGTTACAACCTCGGTCCTTGTTTGGTTTAAGGGTTGTAACCTGGCTTCCGGAATAGTACTTTCGTCCTCTCTTCGTATATTGCCTAGCTCTAGTTATTTAATATGTTCTCTAGCTACTTTATCTCACCTGTTCATATGACTACTTGCTTTGCATAACTCTTAAAAGATCGTTTGCTTAACAAGTCTACTTTTAATTGTGTTTACTAAATGCTTTACTTACTGCCTTCTTATGTTCGGGTTAAGTGCATTGGTACTGCACGAATCTCGATCCTCCCTTACTTATTGCTTTCTCTCTCTGTTGATTGCCTATGATTGCTGGTTTTAAGTACATTGTTTGGCCTCCTTTGTGGTACTTGCTATTTGGGGTCTGACCCCACTGATTTTGCTTGGCCAGGTTCTGATAGAAGAGCCCGAAGGATCTACCGTACCATTCACTCGACGGTGACCAGCCGGAGCACCAGAGTGCCTCGGTGGGCTCTTCTTCATTCTCCCACTGATATGTAAATTCTCTTCTTGTAACGTTTAGCCCCGAGCACGTGTTTAGCTCGTGTTTTGGTATTTTCTTTGATATTGTAGCCTACGGGCATAAACATGATATGTGTATTCTAGACTATAGCTAGTCCTTATCATGTATGACTAATATTCTAGCTAGTCATCAGTTGTGTGGTACTGGCTTCATGATCAGTCATGTATATATGGTTCGGGACGCCTTACTATTGTATGTATGATGATCGTACTCTTGCTCTTGTATAATTGCCTGTGATTGAGATACCTAGGATTGTTAAACCATAGGATTGACTGATGGCATGTAGAGTAACCCCCATGTCTTGACAGCTTATACGTAATTTCAGAGTATTAACGTACTTTGGAATTGCGTAGCTGGCTATGTCTGCCCCCGCTCTCCGGTATTCTGGTTCTGGGGCGTGACAAAGAAGGACCCCAATAATCTGAAAGTAAAGGGAACTTCTTTCAAGCAATAGAAGCCAAAGTCCCATCTGGCTTGCTTCAAATGTGGCAAGAAGGGCAAATTCAAGAGTGAATGCAAATCCAAGCCCAAGCAATCAGAGCAAGGTGAGCCTAGTAAGGTTTCCATGATTACTGACGTAATTGTAATGATTGCTCAGGTCACTATGGTAGGAGCTGATTCTGACTGGTGGGTAGACACTGGTGCCACATGCCATGTCTGCTCAAGCAAAGAATGGTTTACCCTATACACACCAACTTCTGAAGTTGTTATGGTGGCGAACCAGGCATAAGTTGAAGTGCAAAGGATCGGAACGGTGGTGTTGATGCTGACTTCAGGGAAGTCTCTGACGCTTCAAGATGTGAAGCATGTACCTGCTTGTAAACCCCCTAAATTTCTACTATAGTTTTTTTTTAATTTTTATAAATTTGGTAATTATTTTGGAATTTATTGCATACAAGTTCGCGTACTCATATTTGTACGTCATGCGCGAATTACGTTTTGTATTTGCTCGTCGAGTGCGAATATGTGCGAGGTACATATTTTTGTAAAACATTTTTATTGGAGATTTTATAGAAAAAATTTAGCTTCAAAAAAATACGTGATAAATGTTTTAAAATTATAAAAATGTCACATCGAGATGTGCCACAACTTATGTTTTATTGTAATAAAAGTAGTAATTTAGAAAACTATTATTTTATATTATTTGTGTGCAAGTGACATAAAATTTATTTCATGACCACTTTGATTTTACGAAAATGAGTATAATTATTTTATTGCAAAATGATATTCCAAATATTTAAACATTTACGATAATTTTCGAAATTAATTATTATTATATTTTATTATTTATTAAAATGATATTTGAAATATTGTTTGATTTAATATTTAATTAATTATTATGATTTAAATCGGAAAAGATTTTATTGACCTTATTTTAAATAGCTTTTAAATTAGAAATAAGTTTTATCTAGATTTGCTTGAGATTTAATAAATTAATTTTAAATTGATTTGAATCAATATGTGATTATCTACGGGGTTTTAAACTAATCCAAATCCTTATCCTAATGGGAATTCCCACCTCCTATATAAGGAGAGGTACTCCTCCATAATTTTCTACCATGAACCGTGCATCGTGTCTATGTCCATCCAGAATCTTATTCCAGTTATTACAAATACACCACCTCCACCGTGTCGGACACACCCGACAATACAACCCATCTCCTACTCCTCCTTGCTGTCTCCGGCCAAATCCCCAAACTCCTCCGGCTACGTCCTGCCAACCACACACCCACCGACGGCACCACCGCCACACCGGCCGAGCAACACCACACCACCACCATCATCATCATCACCACCAAACCAAACCCCCAAATTAAATATCAAAACAAAACCCATACCTATCTGCAGTCGTCGCCGTCCCCGTGCCCGCGTCTCTCAGCCGGGTCGCCACCGCCTGGAAACCTACCGCCACCGCTTCTAGGTCGCCGATGACCGGCCTCGCCGTCCTAGCCTTTCCGATTGTCGTGCCTACCCAGTGCACCACCCAAAACTCGGCACCGACGGCGCCCATCCGCCTCCCGCTTCACCTCCTCGCAGCCCCACCGGCCGTGCCTCCTCTCCGAACCGAGCCTCCGCCCGGCGCCGACCGCTCCATCCACCTCCGGTGAGACCAGCTCTCCACAACCTTCCGCCCCGAGCGCTGCCGCAGTTGGGCCTCGCCACCTCCGCCAAGGCCCGCGAGACCCCGCGCCGGCGAGCGCGTCCGTCGCGCCTTGCTGTGACTTCCATCGAGCTAGCTCTGTAAGTTGCCTCTCCTTCTTCTCTACTCGTCCCGCAGCCCCTCCCGCTCTTTCTTCTTCAGATCTATTTCTCTCACTCCCTTTGTGGATTAGAAGGAAATCAAAAAAAGAAATGCAGCAGTAACTGCCATAGTTATTATTATATAGTTATTATTTTCATTTTTATTTGCCTTTAAAATGTTTTGTGTTATTTGTTATATTATAGTATATGAGGCTATCAATTAGGTATAGATGCATACATATAGTGTTATGTTGCTACTATCTTTATTAATATTTTAATCATACTAGTACTAATACTTATTATTAGTATATATCCCTAAAACTATATATCAGCTTAAAATGTGGTTTTACATATTATATAGTAATTCAGAAAGATAGTTTAAGCAAAAAGATATATTTGATATAATTAGAGTTAATCCTAATTTAATTTACCTAAAAATAATTTTGACCCATAAGTGTATATAGTTCCAAGTTTTAAAATAATTTTCTAGTATTTTCACATATTTATTGTTACTGAAAATAATAATAATGATAATAGTTTTCCTATCTATAATTTTTGTTTTTTTTGGTTTTTTTTTGTAAAACCTAGTTTTGATTAAAATGATTTTTTTTTTGATTTTCAAGTGTTTATTTAAAATTTGTATCAAAACATATTTTTAGTATTATAAAATATTTCTAAAATTTGCATATGTATTTATTTTCACAAATTCTTTTCAAATTATCCTAGTTAATCATGACTAATCTCCACTCCTATGTTCTCGTGAAATTTGGACCATACGCAATGACCATGGCTATTGGACAAGACTGGACTTGTCAGATTTTTGCACCACACCGGACGACACACCAGGCAAGACACCTTGCCTTTACTGTTTACTTTCTTGCTCAATATATGCATGTTTTATTTCTTATCAAGTTGTTCTTTCAAAACTATATGTAGATGCAAATTACTATATTTTATGCAATTGGCTTAGAGTTAAGGGACTACCATAGGATTAGAGCATCTCATAAACTGTCACGATGTGCCACAGGTTGTGTGTGAGTTGTGAGTCGCATGTAGTTTCGGACTTGCGTACCGATCATACATCGGTGCGTACATGCCGTGCGTTAGGATGTAACTGTCAATAGATAGTGTAGAAGACTTGGCAGTTATTAAGGATCAAACAGTGTCGTAAAGTCGACACATGTATAGAATCATGGGGAGGAGGAGACAGTTATTAGCGTAGGGGCTACATGTTCAGTACACACATAGATTTGGGCCGATAGTGTCTCGTATGAGCACTACTTACTGCCCCGGGGCCGATAGTGACTTGGATGAGCGCTACTTTCTGCCCATGGCCGATAGTGTCTCTTATGAGCGCTACCTACTGCCACTCTCTCTCTCCATCTATGCTGAACACCTAAGCTCCTGCGTAGAACATTGTCTTCTAAAGTGCATTATTCCACACAGAATGGTTAGGAACCTTTACGCATGTATATTTTCTATTGAGCTCTTACTATTCAGTTTATGGTATGATATTATGTGTCATGTTACGTCCCTCTGAGGACCTGGTAATCTCTCCAGGTGTGTGTTTCATGATTTCTTGCAGGTGCTCTAGCTAAGGCCATTCCTTCCTTCGTGATGATTGCTCTTGGACTCGTCATTTGCTTTGCTCGATCAAATCATTTATTTATACTTTTCTTTTTATTTAAATTTGTTGGTAGCGGATATTGTAACGCCCCAGTCCCAAAATACTTGGGACTAGATACGTATCATGCCAGCTGTATACATACGAAGTCTACTCCAATATACGAAGACTCGTATGTATACATAAGCTGTATAATGTAGTATTCCAAGACAAACTAAATCTCATCCATAATGAAAAGAATAATAATAGGAAAATTCAACTTGAACATTTATGATACAATCGTTGGGCGGAGACAAAGTCCACTACCAACTATCTCAATGGTATAAATGCACAAGAAAGCGATCGACAAAATGATAAAATGAACCAAGCACAATTGTCTTCGAAGGAATGGAGAAGACCACGGCCTTGGCTAGAACACCTGCAGAAAACATGAACACACACCTGGAGAAAAACCAGATCCTCAGAGGGACGTAACAAGACACATAATATCATGCCATAAACTGAATAGTAGAGCTCAATAGAAAATATACATGCGTAAAGGTTCCTAACCATTCTATGTGGATTGTAATTTAGAGGACAACGTTCTACGCAGGGGCTGTCACAAGCAAGTAACAAAGAATGGCCAACAAGTAGCGCTCATCCGAGACACTATCGGCCGGGTAACACGTAGCGCTCATCCGAGACACTATCTCCCAAATGTGTAAAATAAAAGTAGCCCCTATGCTAGTAGCTGTCCCCTCCCCCCAATGATACTATACGTGTGTCGTAACCATGACACACAAACACGTGTCGTTTCCACCACACTGTTTTAATATAGATAACTGTCAAGTCTTTTAATCATGCATCTATTGACAGTTATTCCTACGCATGCGTACGGGGGATCAGCCCATACGCAAGTGACCTCTATATGATACTCACAACTCTCACACACAACTCGTGTACCATCGTGACAAGTCAATGAGACACACTAAATTTGACGGTAGTCCCTTAACTCTAAGCCAATTGTATAAAATATAGTAATTTGCATCTACATATAATTAAAAAAATAACTTAAAATAAACACAACATGCATGATATTGAGCAGGAAATTTAAACAGTAAAGGCAAGGTGTCTTGCCTGGTGTGTCGCTTGGTGGTGCGATGTTCTGTCATCCCAATACTCCAATAGCCATGATCGAGACGTAGGGGTCCGAAATCGGAAAGGAATTAAGGATATGATTAGACATTGACATGAAAGAGAAATTTACGGAGAACTACCTTATGCTATTTTAGAAAGTATCTATAATATGGAAACTAGATTTGTTTAATTAAATTTTTTTTTTAGATAAGTACTTTGAAAAATATAGAAAAATTTGTTTTTAAAATTGCAACTTAATTTTTTTTGTCAAATAGGTTTTGTAGGCCCAAAAACTATATTTTTAATTACAATATTTTTTTAGGGATATTTACTACATATATTTAAGTATAAATAACAATAATAATTTTAACAAAACTACTAATAATAATAATAATAATAAAATTAATAATAACTAGTAATAATGATAATAATATTAATAATAATAAAACCCTAAAACAATACAACCCTCTTTCTCTTTTGGTAATAATAATAATAATAATAATAATAAATTAATATATACTGTATATAAGAATAATAGATAATACTAATAATAATCATATTAATAATAATAAACAGTAATGATAATAATAATAATAAATCATATTAGTAATAAAATGTTAATAATAATAATAATATTAATAATAATAACAATAATAATAAACATATTAATAATAATAATACAACCTTAAATATAATACTGCTAATCCCCCCCAAATTTGTCCTGAGGAAGAGAGAGAGTGATCATAAGAGTAAAGAACAGGAAAGGAGAGGAGTGGAGAAAGGGAACGAGCGGGAACTCACATCGGGAGGCTCGCCGTCGGTGGCGCTCTGGGCAGACGTCGGTGGCGCGGGCACCGGAAAAGAAGACAGCGGCTGGAGGGGTTTTGGTGGAGGCGCCCCCCCACGGGGCAGCGACGACGATTTGGGTGGAGGACGCGGCGAAGCACCGGAGGGTCGCGGTCGAGGGGCGGCGTGGCGGCTTACGACAGTGGCGACGGTTAGGGTTTACGAGGTGAGTTTAGGGTTAAGATTCCCTTCTTCTTCTACTTTGGGTGTGGTTGTGTTACTTGGTCGGGGAGAAGGGGTGGCTGTGGCCGGGGATGGCCGGAGTTTGGGCCGGGAGGAGTGGTGTCGATGATGAGGGTGACGGGTGTTGGCACTGTGTGGCCCGGGCGAGGGATGAAGACAGGGCGTGGTGATGGCGAGGGCTGGGTTCGGGTCTGGTGGCTGAGGTGGTTGAGACGAGAATGATGATGGCGGAGAGGGGGATGCTGCCAGGGCAGCGGTAGACGAGGAGGATGTGGATGTTGGTGACGATGACGTGGTGGTGATGGCAGTGGTCGGATTGATGGTGATTGGGGTGATGACTTGGGCGGCCAGGGGGTTCTGGTGGTGCTGTCGGGGCCTGTCGTCGGGTTGGCCGGTGGTCGAGAGGATGACGGGGAGTCGGAGAGTGGCAGCGGTCGTAGGGTTAGATTTGGGGCCGACGTCCGGGCTGTCAGACAGGGCCAAAGTGTATTTGTACAAGAAATACATATAGTGAATGGCACGGGACACGGACACGATGCACGATGTTTTGGAGAAATTGTGGAAAAAATAGAGTTTTATGGATGAGTACCTGCCTTTTATAGGATGTGGGAATCCCCATTAGATAAGGATTGGGATGTTTAAATCCCCCATTAGATAATATAAATTTTAATTCAAATAAATCAAATCTAAATTTAAATTAAATTCAAATTTAATTCTAGATCATCTAAGCTTCAAATATAAATATAATTTATACTTTTAAACTTTTTAAATTAAAACCATAAAATCAAATTGAGATTTAAAATGGCCACAAAAATTTCAAATATATTTTCCAAAAATACCATTAATAATAATTTCGAAAATAATAAATATATTTTTAAATATCTTTTTGAATAATAAAGTATTAATAACAATAAATTCGAAAATGGAATAAATTTATATGTCTCGTATAAAATGATCATTTGCATCAAACCTCATTTTTAAATTACTATTTATATAACTTCCATGATGTAATAAAGTTTTGAAAATTCCAAATGCGACACATTTTGCAACTTTAAGTAATCGAAAATAAATATTTATTATTTATTATTTGGAAATTCAAACTTCTAAAATAAAATATTTTTACAAAATATGTACCTCGCACATATTTGCACTCGACAAGGCATATAAAAATATTGAGTTCATACGCGACGTATAATACGACAATGCGACGTACAAACATCAAGTAAAATTTTTGAAATACTCAATTATATAAAAAAAATTTAAGTAGAAATTTAGGGGGTTTACATCCTACCCAACTTACAAGAATTTCGTCCTCGAAATTAAGAATAAGTAAGGGGTGAGAAGGTACGAGGGTAAGGTAACCCAAATTATTGGGCGAGAAAATCGTGATTCCGATAACGACAAATAATTTACGATTTGGAATTGAATGAGGGTTGCTAGTCAAGGTAAAAATCATGATAGTACAATGGAAGTAGCTTAAGTGGATATTTTGGGGACTTGGGGAATAGGGCACTTCGAAGAAGATTGTATGGTAAGTGTCTAGGTTGAGGGCATGAATGATAGGAATCATTCAAGTGATTAGGGGTCATGATAGAAGATATAGGGTTGTCTAGGTCTAGAGTTGAATCATCTTCAAATTTCAAAAAAGTCATGAAAGTTGATTCTAGGGTCGAGGAAAAAGGCAAGTAGCTCAAGGCGGGGATAGTCATATTGGTTGGTCAGTGGTTAACTATTCCCAAGTATATACAATTATCATGGTCATAGGAGAATGGTTTGGTCTATCTATCAATCACAAGCTTTGTCTAGAATAGTTAAAAGACGAAAGCCAACAAGAGTCTAAAGGAGATATTTTCGAATGCTAATATGTGATTCAAAGGCGGTTGTACAATTCCAAGAGAATTGTCAAGGTAATCGCGGAGGAGACTCTAGGGACAAGTTTAACTATGTCTCTATCCACGTAGTATGATATATGAAAAGCGAACCAAGTGCACTATGGTTGATCAGACCATAATACGTCGGTTCTGATTTAGACAATGTACTAGTGGACGCCCACATGAAACATATGTCATGATCAAGCTTGATAAAGAATACGCTTGCAAAACTAAGCTATTTTAGCATCATAGGTAAATAAAATAATAAGTAAAGGGTAATGATGAAAGAAATCAATTACTCTAACATCTTATAAAATCTAAGTTCCACCCAAAATTTGGGCCTATGCAGTCGGCTTGGTTGACTAGATAAGTTAGGGTCTACTGAATTCTATGGTCCAAGTGAACCTATAAATGTGGTCCACAAAATGTTGGTTAGGTCGTGAGGTATTCTACCCAACTTACAAGAATTAAACTAATGGTGTGATAGGTCCAGCAATCAAGATAAAATGCAAGGTTAAGCATGTAAGGATTTAAGTAGAACAAAATCATATATCGGGTCAAAAGAATCGAGTCGAGGTCGAGTCTCATCTATAGTTAAAAAGTATATTGGGTTCACGGTAGGGATTAGAGTCCAGTCTTTTTGACCCGAAAATCGCAATATGAAATTAGAGCACAAGGAGACGTGTTTTAGTGGGACACAATATACCTACATGAAGGTGGAGTCGTCTACGTCTTGCATGTGAAAATTATGGGAAGGAAAAGTCTAGTGTTGCGCTCCAAATATCAAAGTCACGGTAAAGGACACAAAAGAATTTAAAATAAAAAAGTGGGAGTTCATGAGATAATGATCAATGCACAAAAATAAATGACCAAGCTAAGACATAAAATAATGATAATTCAGATTTGAGTAAATCAAGGTAAAATAAGTTAGAAATACAGTTTCTAAGGATATGATAGCCACTTAGATGGAGTATGAGAAAGTCATGATAAAATCTAGGTTTAAGGAAATGTCGAGTGAATCAAGATTGAGATATCTTCACATAGTTTGGCAGATGACTTAACTACACTCGAGTACAACTATCATGGAAATTAATGAGGAATACTTGTATCCCATTAGGGTGACTTGCTTGCTTCTTGGTTCTCTACCAATATATGATCTAATTTCAAATTTCAAGTTCCTCAACAGTTTCGAAATACTATCTCAAGATACTCCATCAAATATCTAACCATAACTTAAAGTTAACCTTTCTTTAAATAAATTCCAAGTAACCTTCATCATATCAAATGCGGCACAACTAAACTTCCATAATAAGCTATCACTTTTAAAATTTTTCAATTCTCAAATGTACCTCGAGATAAACTCTTAGCCCGTTTCATCAATCGTAATCATGTAACTCAATTTAAATCCTTTTTAAATATCCATAATCAAGGCTTTAAACTTGAAATCTAATTAACTTTTTAAATCATAGATCATATGACACAATTTAAAATTTGAATTTTTCCTTCAAAGTTGCTTTCGTATCCTCCAAATATTTAAACAAAATTTTACCATCGTTAAATAAACTTATAAATCGTACGACTCAATTTTTAACCTCAAGCTCCCTCAAACTAAACTTTCGTCTCTCTAGTCGTCTACAAAATTATAATTTAAACTCTTAAAAATCTCGAGATATCCAAACTTAAAGTTAACCGTAAATCAAGTGTCACAAAATAAGAACTCAAGATATTTCTCAAATTGATTTCATATCCCTAATAAATCATAACTATTTCACAATTTCAAAATTCATAAAAATTTTGTTTTCTCGATCTAGCTATCCTCTTGTGTATACCACCTTGTAAATTTAAAATAAAATTTAAACTATCCTTTTGATGGCAGTAATATACTACTACCCAACTTGAAATAAACTAATCCTTAAAAGTCATACTTTTAGGAAAAATAAATGCCTTTATACTCAAATATAACCTCAATGGATATTATTTGTCAATATAACCCTTCTAGCCATAGGGTTGACCAATAAGTATATAGTAGTGTAGTCATCTTTCTAACCAATGTTTAAGTACGAGATGGTAGGTGTTGGTAGAAAGAGTTCAAGCAAGATGCAAAAATCAAGGGAAGTCACGGGAGTCGGAATAGGGAAATCAAGGAAGGTCAAGGAAGGTGATCAAGTATGTGGATGAGATTCCTAGATTCTAATCCTATATTGCAGGCCTGTTCGGTACAGTCATGTAACCGAAACGGCAAACTCGACCTGCATGGGCCACCACAAAAACATGTAACGCTCCAGTCCCAAAATACTTGGAACTAGATACGTATCATGCCAGCTGTATACATACGAAGTCTACTCCAATATACGAAGACTCGTATGTATACATAAGCTGTATAATGTAGTATTCCAAGACAAACTAAATCTCATCCACAATGAAAAGAATAATAATAGGAAAATTCAACTTGAACATTTATGATACAATCGTTGGGCGGAGACAAAGTCCACTACCAACTATCTCAATGATATAAATACACAAGAAAGCGATCGACAAAATGATAAAACGAACCAAGCACAATTGTCTTCGAAGGAATGGAGAAGACCACGGCCTTGGCTAGAACACCTGTAGAAAACATGAACACACACCTGGGGAAAAACCAGGTCCTCAGAGGGACGTAACAAGACACATAATATCATGCCATAAACTGAATAGTAGAGCTCAATAGAAAATATATATGCGTAAAGGTTCCTAACCATTCTATGTGGATTATAATTTAGAGGACAACGTTCTACGCAGGGGCTGTCACAAGCAAGTAATAAAGAGTGGCCAATAAGTAGCGCTCATCCGAGACACTATCGGCCGGGTAACACGTAGCGCTCATCCGAGACACTATCTCCAAAATGTGTAAAATAAAAGTAGCCCCTACGCTAGTAGCTGTCCCCTCCCCCTAATAATACTATACGTGTGTCGTAACCATGACACACAAACACGTGTCGTTTCTACCACACTGTTTTAATATAGATAACTGTCAAGTCTTCTAATCATGCATCTATTGACAGTTATTCCTACGCATGCGTACGGGGGATCAGCCCACACGCAAGTGACCTCTATATGATACTCACAACTCTCACACACAACTCGTGTACCATCGTGACAAGTCAATGAGACACACTAAATTTGATGGTAGTCCCTTAACTCTAAGCCAATTGTATAAAATATAGTAATTTGCATGTACATATAATTTAAAAAAACAACTTGAAAATAAATACAACATGCATGATACTGAGCAGGAAATTTAAACAGTAAAGGCAAGATGTCTTGCCTGGTGTGTCGCTTGGTGGTGCGATGTTCTGTCATCCCAATACTCCAATAGCCATGATCGAGACGTAGGGGTCCGAAATCGGAAAGGAATTAAGGATATGATTAGAAATTGACATGAAAGATAAATTTGCGGAGAACTACCTTATGCTATTTTAGAAAGTATCTATAATATGGAAACTAGATTTGTTTAATAATTTTTTTTTTTTTAGATAAGTACTTTGAAAAATATAGAAAAATTTGTTTTTAAAATTGCAACTTAATTTTTTTTGTCAAATAGGTTTTGTAGGCCCAAAAACTATATTTTTAATTATAATATTTTTTTAGGGATATTTACTACATATATTTAAGTATAAATAACAATAATAATTTTAACAAAACTACTAATAATAATATCCATAATAATAATAATAAAATTAATAATAACTAGTAATAATGATAATAATATTAATAATAATAAAACCCTAAAACAATACAACCCTCTTTCTCTTTTAGTAATAATAATAATAATAATAATAATAATAAATTAATATATACTGTATATAAGAATAATAGATAATACTAATAATAATCATATTAATAATAATAAATAGTAATGATAATAATAATAATAATAATAAATCATATTAGTAATAAAATGTTATTAATAATAATAATATTAATAATAATAGTAACAATAATAATAAACATATTAATAATAATAATACAACCTTAAATATAATACTGCTAATCCCCCCCAAATTTGTCCTGAGGAAGAGAGAGAGAGTGATCATAAGAGTAAAGAACAGGAAAGGAGAGGAGTAGAGAAAGGAAACGAGCGAAAACTCACATCGGGAGGCTGTCGGACAGGGCCAAAGTGTATTTGTACAAGAAATACATATAGTGAATGGCACGGAACATGGACACGATGCACGATGTTGTAGAGAAATTGTGGAAAAAATAGAGTTTTATGGATGAGTACCTGCCTTTTATAGGATGTGGGAATCCCCATTAGATAAGGATTGGGATGTTTAAATCCCCCCATTAGATAATATAAATTTTAATTCAAATAAATCAAATCTAAATTTAAATTAAATTCAAATTTAATTCTAGATCATCTAAGCTTCAAATATAAATATAATTTATACTTTTAAACTTTTTAAATTAAAACCATAAAATCAAATTGAGATTTAAAATGGCCACAAAAATTTCAAATATATTTTCCAAAAATACCATTAATAATAATTTTGAAAATAATAAATATACTTTTAAATATCTTTTTGAATAATAAAGTATTAATAACAATAAATTCGAAAATGGAATAAATTTATATGTCTCGTATAAAATGATCATTTGCATCAAACCTCATTTTTAAATTACTATTTATATAACTTCCATGATGTAAAATAAAGTTTTGAAAATTTCAAATACGACACATTTTGCAACTTTAAGTAATCAAAAATAAATATTTATTATTTGGAAATTCAAACTTCTAAAATAAAATATTTTTACAAAATATGTACCTCGCACATATTTGCACTCGACGAGGCATATAAAAATATTGAGTTCATATGCGACGTATAATACGACTATGCGACGTACAAACATCAAGTAAAATTTTTGAAATACTCAATTATATAAAAAAATTTAAGTAGTAATTTAGGGGGTTTACAGATATCTCCGTCCAACGTTTGTACAAATGACTATTTATTCATATCATTAAACCTTCATATTTGTGGATGAGATTTGTTTTATTTGTCATGGCTTTCTACATTTCACAGCTTATGTATACATACGACGGTCCATATACTTCGTATGTATACAGCTGGCATGTCTACGTTTCTAGTCCTATGTATTTTGGGACTGGGGCGTTACATATTTTTGTGGTGGCCCTTACAGGTCTAGATTGCCGTTTCGGTTACACGACTGTACCGAGCGGGCCTACAATATAGAGTTAGAGTCTAGAATCTCAGTCACCTACTTGACATCCTTTCTTGACTTCAAATTCCGAACTCTCGTTCGCCCTCCTTGAATTACATCTTGCTTGACTCATTCTGCCGTAAATTTTTAGTTTCGTGCTTAGTGACAACTAGGAAGATGACTACACTAGTATCTGCTCATAGGTCAAACCCATGGCTAGAAGGATTACATTGGCAGTTAGTATGCATTAGACTCATATTTGAGCTATAAAGGTATTTTATTTTGAAGATTAGTTAATTCCAAGTTGGGTAGTAGCAACATTAATAACTTCGAAGGATTTTAGAACTTTATTTGATCTACAAAAGGATAGTGGGATCTATATACAATAGAGGAAGGAAGTTGATTTGATTCTTGAGTTTTGACTTTGAAGGTCTTTGAAAAATATTTATGATTCAGAAAATTTAGCTATACATCCTTGAAGAGATAAAGATAGTTGAAAAAAAATTATTTAAATATTGTTGTAAGATTGATGAGGGCAATTGATAAGGCTTGGTTTTAAATTAGGTTGTATGGTTCACAATTAATAAGTTCGTAAAATTTTAAATTTTAAGTTTGGAGTAAGGTTATTAAGAATTTTGGTTAAAAATATTTTGAAAGATATATAATCAAATTGAGGATCTACTTTAAACTCTTGTATGAATTCCGATTGTTAAAAACCTATTTAAATTTTGAGTTAAGATTTGGATTAATAATAGAAGAAGAAAAATATATGGATTTGATTTGTGACACAGTAAAGGTTTATTCGGGGTTGATTAGAAAATTTAAAAATCTTAAGTTATGATTTTGATGTGACTAGATAAGGTGGAAAGGTTAGTTTATGATACATTTTTGGAGATTTTTTGTGATATGATAAAGGTTATCTTGAGGTCGATTAAAAAAATTTAAATTTTAAGTTATAAGTATGATTGGCAGCTTAGAAAGATATTTTATTAGATTATTTGGAGAATTATATTGCAAAAGTTTTGAAGAAGTCAAATTTTTAGATTTAAATATGGATAGGCGACCAAGATAAATAAGGTAGTCCACATTAGTTGTCATATCACTCATGACCATGATAGTAGTGTATACACAAGTGTTGTTAGTCATCTCCAAGATCATGTGTTTATATTTCAATCTTGACTCACTCAACATTCCCTCAAATCTAGATCTTTTATCGTGACCACCAAATTGTTTGAAACTTGAGAAATGATTAGATTGTACCATACTATATCTAATTGGCTATCATATCTCTAGAAACTGTATAACTAATTTATTTACCTTGATCTACTAGAATCTGAATTATCTTTATTTTATGCTTTAACTTGGTCATTTATTTTGTGCGTTAATCATTATCTCATGAACTCCCACTTTCTATTTTAATTTCTTTTGTGTCCTTTACCGTGACTTGGATATTTGGAGCACAACACAAGACTTTTCCCTCCAATAAATTTCATATGTAAAACCTAGACGAGCCCACCTTCATGTAGGTATATCACGTGCTACTAAAACACGTCTTCTTGTACTCTACTTTCATGATATGACTTTTAGGCCAAAAAGACTAAACTGTAACCCTTACCATGATACCGATATATTTATCAACCATGGATCTCAACTCAATTCCTTCAACCCAATAAATGATTATGGTCCACCTAATTCCTTAAATGCTCAGCTTGTGCTTTATGTTGATTACTACCCGTGCCTTTTATTTTTGTGCCTTATCTTGATTACTTAGACCCATACCATCTTTACTCCCCATGCAACATTAGCAACTTTTACTTTCCTCCTTCCGATTAAATTGCTCCACTCATATTTCACCTTAATTCACTCGTGGTTCATGCAACTTTGTTCATTTTATGGTTTCCTCGTTTTAAGATGAGAATGGATCATGACTTCCTTTGGAGAGAAAGAGATTGGATTAGAAAACTCCATAAAGGAGATTAGTGGTATAAATAAATAAAAGAATAATAGGATTTTGAGGCATAAGTTGAAATAAGTGATAAGTGCTATTAGATGGGATTGAGGAAGGTGTATGTTTTTACAAGTGTTATGATCAAAAGTAAGTATACTGGTG
Source organism: Iris pallida (assembly GCA_029216955.1). Taxonomy (NCBI): domain Eukaryota; kingdom Viridiplantae; phylum Streptophyta; class Magnoliopsida; order Asparagales; family Iridaceae; genus Iris; species Iris pallida. Next base: position 763,738 of record JANAVB010015399.1, on the reverse strand, counting down.
ATTGACAAATTAATTCAGAATTTAACAGATGATTGAAGATGGAATTTTTTTTTACATTAATAAATGAGTATGAAATTCTTAATAGAAGGAATGGTTTTGTTTCGATGAAATTGATTAAAGGTTAATTAAAAGTTCAAGAAGGTTATAAAAAGACAAATTTGATTTAAGGAAGATACTTATATCTATATTGTGTGTTGGAGAAGTAAATTTCGAGGATCAGTAAATTAAAACTTTTGGGGCTTAATGAATTTCTATCTTTGAGATATTAGATTAGATATATGAATATAGATAGGATTCCAAATTACGTGAGAAAATTTTGGAGGTTAACTATCAAATTGAAGGGAAGAAAAGAAAAATAGATTTCAAGAAATTAAAGAACTTTGAGGAAAAAAAAGAGATTTATGGAAAAATTTAATTTTGTGGAATATGAAATTTGAAGAGACTGTATAAAGTTACTATTGATAAGATGATTAAAGATGTAACGATGAAAATTTGAATCAAGAGTATCGAGCTAGTAAATTTTTTTTGAGATTTGGAAAATTGTTGCATTTTTGTGAGCTAGCACGTCTTGGATAAATGATAACTTTTTTTTTTGAATTTAGACATTGATTGGGATGCCATGAGATTTCTCCTAGACTATACCAAATTTTTGTTTGTCTAGATTATTGTTGTTTAAATTGCTTGCGGGATTCAGTTTCCGATAAACTCTCGTGCCTATGATTTTACCATCTTGACTAATACTGCTACTATAATCTAGTTTTGCAAGCTCATTGATTTATCGAGCTTGTTCATGACTTATGCTATTGAGCGCGCTCACTAACATATTGTCTAATCAGAACCGGTGCATGATGGTCTGATCAACCAAGTGCACTTTGGTTCGCTTTTACCTATTCTTCTACGTGGATGGGATATAACTAAAACTTGGCCTCTAGAATCCCACCCACGACTGCCTTGAAAATTCTTTTGAAATTATTCGGTCGTCTTTGAACCACATATACGTAAAATCGACTTCGAACTCCTTATTGCTTTCGTCTTCACCTATTTTGGAAGGACAAAGGCACTTATACTAAAATTTTCTCTAGCCGACCTATCACTTATGACCATTGTCACCCAATGTGACTATATCTTTGTCCTAAACTCCCCGTCCTTTCCTCGACCCTACATTTATTATCACCACTCGAGTAAGGAGTGAATCAGTCTCGTAATCGTGCCCTCAACCCTACCTACTCCTAAATTTCGAGGACGAAATTCTTTTAAGTTGGGTAGGATGTAAACTCCTAAATTTCTACTATAGTTTTTTTTATTTTTATAAATTTGGTAATTATTTTGGAATTTATTGCATACAAGTTCGCGTACTCATATTTGTACGTCACGCGCGAATTACGTTTTGTATTTGCTCGTCGAGTGCGAATATGTGCGAGGTACATATTTTTGTAAAATATTTTTATTGGAGATTTTATAGAAAAAATTTAGCTTCAAAAAACTACGTGATAAATATTTTAAAATTATAAAAACGTCACATCGAGATGTGCCACAACTTATGTTTTATTGTAATAAAAGTAGTAATTTAGAAAACTATTATTTTATATTATTTGGGTGCAAGTGACATGAAATTTATTTCATGACCACTTTGATTTTAAGAAAACGAGTATAATTATTTTATTGCAAAATGATATTCCAAATATTTAAATATTTATCATGATTTTCGAAATTAATTATTATTATATTTTATTATTTATTAAAATGATATTTGAAATATTGTTTGATTTAATATTTAATTCATTATTATGATTTAAATTGAAAAAGATTTTATTGACCTTATTTTAAATAGCTTTTAAATTAGAAATAACTTTTATCTAGATTTGCTTGAGATTTAATAAATTAATTTTAAATTGATTTGAATCAATATGTGATTATCTACGGGGTTTTAAACTAATCTAAATCCTTATCCTAATGGGAATTTCCACCTCCTATATAAGGAGAGGTACTCCTCCATAATTTTATACCATGAACCGTGCATCGTGTCTATGTCCATCCAGAATCTTATTCCAGTTATTACAAATACACCACCTCCACCGTGTCGGACACACCCGATAATACAACCCATCTCATACTCCTCCTTGCCGTCTCCGGCCAAATCCCTAAACTCCTTCGGCCACGTCCTGCCAACCACACACCCACCGGCGGCACCACCAGCCAACACATCACCACCGCCACACCGGTCGAGCAACACCACACCACCACCGTCATCATCATCACCACCAAACCAAACCCCCAAATTAAATATCAAAACAAAACCCATACCTATTTGCGGTCGCCGTCGTCCCCGTGCCCACGTCCCTCAACCGGGTTGCCACCGCCTGGAAACCTACCGCCACCGTTTCTAGGTCGCCGACGACCGGCCTCGCCGTCCTGGCCTTCCCGATTGTCGCGCCTACCCAGTGCACCGCCCAAAACTCGGCGCCGACGGCGCCCATCCGCCTCCCGCTTCACCTCCTCGCAGCCCTACCGGCCGTGCCTCCTCTCCGAACCGAGCCACCGCCCGGTGCCGACCGTGCCATCCACCTCCGGTAAGACCAGCTCTCCACCACCTTCCTCCCCGAGCGTTGCCGCAGTTGGGCCTCGCCACCTCCGCCAAGGCCCGCGAGACCCCGTGCCGGCGAGCGCGTCCGTCGCGCCTTGCTGTGACTTCCATCGAGCTAGCTCTGTATGTTGCCTCTCCTTCTTCTCCACTCGTCCTGCAGCCCCTCCCTCTCTTTCTTCTTCAGATCTATTTCTCTCACTCCCTTTGTGGATTAAAAGGAAATCAAAAAAAGAAATACAGCAGTAGCTGCCATAGTTATTATTATATAGTTATTATTTTCATTTTTATTTGCCTTTAAAATGTTTTGTGTTATTTGTTATATTATAGTACATGAGGCTATCAATTAGGTATAGATGCATACATATAGTGTTATGTTGCTACTATCTTTATTAATATTTTAATCATACTAGTACTGATACTTATTATTAGTATATATCCCTAAAACTATATATCAGCTTAAAATGTGGTTTTACATATTATATAGTAATTCAGAAAGATAGTTTAAGCAAAAGGATATATTTGATATAATTAGAGTTAATCCTAATTTAATTTACCTAAAAATAATTTTGACCCATAAGTGTATATAGTTTCAAGTTTTAAAATAATTTCCTAGTATTTTCACATATTTATTGTTACTGAAAATAATAATAATGATAATAGTTTTCCTATCTATAATTTTTGTTTTTTTTTGTTTTTTTTTGTAAAACCAAGTTTTGGATAAAAATATTTTTTTTGATTTTCAAGTGTTTATTTAAAATTTATATCAAAACATATTTTTAGTATTATAAAATATTTCTAAAATTTGCATATGTATTTATTTTCATAAATTCTTTTCAAATTATCCTAGTTAATCATGACTAATCTCCACTCCTATATTCTCGTGAAATTTGGACCATACGCAGTGACCATGGCTATTGGACAAGACTGGACTTGTCAGATTTTTGCACCACACCGGACGACACACCAGGCAAGACACCTTGCCTTTACTGTTTACTTTCTTGCTCAATATATGCATGTTTTATTTCTTATCAAGTTGTTCTTTTAAAACTATATGTAGATGTAAATTACTATATTTTATGCAATTGGCTTAGAGTTAAGGGACTACCATAGGATTAGAGCATCTCATAAACTGTCACGATGTGCCACGGGTTGTGTGTGAGTTATGAGTCGCATGTAGTTTCGGACTTGCGTACCGACCGTACATCAGTGCGTACAGGCCGTGCGTTAGGATGTAACTGCCAATAGATAGTGTAGAAGACTTGGCAGTTATTAAGGATCAAACAGTGTCGTGGAGTCGACACATGTATAGTTTTATGGGGGAGAGGAGACAATTATTAGCGTAGGGGCTACATGTTTAGTACACACATAGATTTGGGCCGATAGTGTCTCGTATGATCGCTACTTACTACCCCAGGGCCGATAGTGACTCGGATGAGCGCTACTTTCTGCCCATGGCCGATAGTCTCTCTTATGAGCGCTACCTACTGCCACTCTCTCTCTCCATCTATGCTGAACACCTAAGCTCCTGCGTAGAACGTTGTCTTCTAAAGTGCATTATTTTACGCATGTATATTTTCTATTGAGCTCTTACTATTCAGTTTATGGTATGATATTATGTGTCTTGTTACGTCCCTCTGAGGACCTCGTGATCTCTCCAGGTGTGTGTTTCATGATTTCTTGCAGGTGCTCTAGCTAAGGCCATTCCTTCCTTCGTGATGATTGCTCTTGGACTCGTCATTTGCTTCGCTCGACCAATTCATTTATTTGTACTTTTCTTCTTATTTAAATTTGGTGGTAGCGGATATCTCCGTCCAACGTTTATACAAATGACTATTTGTTCATATCATTAAACCTTCATATTTGTGGATAAGATTTGTTTAGTTTGTCATGGCTTTCTATATTTCACAGCTTATGTATACATACGATGGTCCATATACTTCGTATGTATACAGCTGGCATGTCTACATTTTTAGTCCTATGTATTTTGGGACTGGGGCGTTACACTGCTATTGCAAAGTACCTGATCTCTGAAGGCCTACTCTGTAACGCAGGCCTAAGAATGGACAGCAATACTGGCCAGATGGTGATGTCCATAAAAAGAACATACTTCAGGAAAACATTTTATACCGAAGGAATGTTTAAACTTCAGCTTATAAATTAGTCTAATATAATTAATGCAATCACTCATTCTGATTATACTCTTGAGTTGTGGCATAATAGACTAGGAAATTTTCATTGTAAAGAATAAACAGAATGTCTAGTCTATGACTTATCTCCAAATATGGGAGTAAGGTAGAGAAATGTGAAGTGTGTGCTTAGGCGAAGATCACAAGGAAACCCTTTTCTCGGATTAATCGAAGCACAAATCTTCTGGGAGTGGGTACACTCCGATATTTGTGACTTCAAACAGTTCTCTACAAAAGCCGGGATGAAGTTTCATCACCTTTATTGATGACTTCTCAAAATACATGTTCGTCTACTTGCTCAAGGCTAAAGACAAAGTGTTCAAGAAGTTCAAAGAGTTCAGGGTCGAGGCTGAACGTCAAACTGGACAACAACTCAAGAGAATAAGAAGTGATCGAGACGGAGAGTATCGGTCTCATAAATTCCCATCATTCTGTAAAGAATATGAAATTATCAACGAGACTACTGCTCCGTATTCTACTCAATCTAACGGAGCAGCAGAAAGGAAGAACAAAAAGTTGACAAAAATGATAAACTCAATGTTGTTGACTGCGGGTCTTCCAAAATGCTCCTAAGGAGAAGCTGCATTTACGACACTTTTATTCTGAATAAAGTGTCACATGCAACTTCGGATGTCACTCCTCATGAACTCTGGTTCAAAGTCAGACCTAACTTGAATGTCATTCGAGTGTGGGGGTGTCTGGCATATGTAATGCTCCCAGATCTGAAGATTTAGAAGCTCGGGACAAGGACTACGAATACGATCTTCTTGTGTTATGCCAAAAAGAGTGAAGCTCGGAGATTTCTTGATATAGAATGAAATCATATCATTGAATCTCGTAACGTAGAATATTTTAAAGATAAATTTGCAAGGCACATGAATATTATTCTTGTGAATATTTCGAAGAATAATGAGGGTGCACAGAAAATTAAAGTTTATAATGAGAACATACTCCAAGAAGAAGTTGTTGTTAAGGAAACAAATATTGAACCAGAACTCGCTGAGCCATCAGCTAAGCGAGTGAGGAGATTGAAGGACTTTAGAAATGACTTTGTCACCTATCATGTGAAAGCAGATCTGCTTACCTATGATGAGGCGATGAAGACCATAGACGATGTTTTCTGGAAAGAGGTGATAGACAATGAAATTGATTCAATCACCTCTAATATTGATCTTTCTAAAGGAGCAAAACCCATCGGATGCAAATGGATCTTCAAGAAGAAGATAAAAGCAAATGGAACTATTGATAAGTTCAAGGTTAGGCTAGTAGCCAAGGGATTTTTTCAGAAGCATTAGATCGACTATTTTGATACGTATGCTCCAGTAGCCCGGATGACCACCATCAGAATGTTAATTGCTCTAGCAGCAATACACAAGTTGGTGATACATCAGATGGATGTAAAAACAACTTTTCTGAATGACGAGCTGACCGAAGAGATTTACATGCAACAGTCAGAAGGATTTGTCGTCAAGGGTCTTGGAGACAAAGTCTACAAGTTGGTGAAATCCTTTTTGGGTCTTAAATAGGCTCCCAAAATATGGCATAAGAAGTTTGACAAGGTCATTAGGTCAAATGGCTATAGGGTCAGCAAGACGGATAAATGTGTTTACACGAAGTTCGCTGATAGAAGAGGTGTAATCATTTTTCTGTTCGTAAACGATATTCTAATCCTAGGTACGGATATGGGTTGTGTCATAGAGACAAAGAAGTTCATCTCGACTAAGTTCAGTATGAAGGACTTGGGGAAAGCTGATGTGATCTTAGGCATCATGATCATCCGGAAAGAAATTGGACTAGCGATGTCACAGTCTCATTATATTGAGAAGATGATCACACGCTACGGGTACCATGGTCTTCCAGTGATCGATACGCCTTACAGGTGTGATCTGGAGCTGAAGCCTAATTCGAAGGAGAGCATCAGGCAGCTGGAGTATGCAAGCATCATCGGGAGTTTGATGTATGCTACTACTGCAACTAGGCCTGACATAGCTTTCATCGTGGGAATGCTGAGTCGGTTCACGAGCAACCCAGGTGTTGAGCAATGAAAAGCTATGAAACGGGAATGAGATATCTCAAGAAGACTCAGACATATGTACTGCACTACAGTGGAGATCCGCCTGTAGTAGAAGGCTTCAGTGATGCGAGCTGGTGCTCAGAGGTGGAGAGCAAAAGATCCACAGGTGGATTCATTTTTACAATGGATGGAGCTGTTATATCGTGGAAGTCGAAGAAGCAGACTATGCTCTCCTATTCCTCCATGTAATCTGAATTCTTTATACAAAATTCTGCATCAGAAGAAGCAGAATGGCTTCGGAAGCTCATATATGATCTTCCAGTGGTTGGGGCACAGATACCGACAATTCTGATATACTATGACAACCAAACGAATGCGATTAAAGCACAGGACAGTGCACGATCTCATCAAATGATCTCTTCAATGGGAAGAAGAGAACCGTGCGGTTAAAGCACATGACTATGCACGATCTCATCAAGAGAGGTGTCATTCAGTAATTGATGTTCGAAGTTGAAAGAACCTGGTGGATCCATTTATAAAGGGCCTCAAGCGCTAGCTGGTCGCAGACATAGCTTGTAAAATGGGCTTGAAGGCATTCTGATATTGTGTTATTGTAATCCTACCATAAAGTTTTATGTTATTGGTTCAAAGAGGAATCTACTAGATATCTAGCTTTTGGTTCAAGAAAGGACCACTAACCGAAAAAATATTAGGAACAGTGGGTACATGTTCTCTGTGGCATGGAAATGATATAGACCTACAACCACTATTGTCTAATATATATTTTCTATGGAGAACAGATTATGTGACGAGGATGGCTTAAACGCCTTAATGAGTTCTCAAGCAAAGTAAATGCTTGGTGTGCTTTACAGGAAGCACGGTAGCATAACACTACAAGGAGTGTAACTCCATGCTACAGTAGAGTGACTCCACCATGAGGTTCCCAGGTAGGTGTAATTCCTCGGCTTTGCAAGCCAAGTCACAGCGGCGTAGCACTGCAAATAGGCAGGTAGCCTAATGTTGTATGATAAAATTAAAGAGTTGTAGACAACACTACAAAGGGGACGATGTTCTCATGTTATAGTGGCATGACACCACGATGAGGTACCCAGATAGGGGTAAATCCTTTGCCTCGCAAGCCATGTCGTCGTAGCGTAACATCGCAAGGAAGCGCAAGGCTTCATGATGGATAGTTTGGCACTACATAGAGGCTTGTGATCTCATGCTACAGTAATATGACACTATGATGAGGTTCCTGGGTAGGGGTAATGCCTCGACTTTAAGCCATGTCATAACGACGTAGCACCGCAAGGAAGCGCAAGGCTTCATGCCATGTCTCTTTAATAAAGAACTCACCTATAGTGTATGGACATAGATAGCAGGTCGTCTCTTAAGTGTAAACTTATAGACGTCCAAAATTCATATACTAAAACTAGGCTGGCACAGGGCCTTTAATGTGCAGCCAGAAGCACATGTGACTACATTATGTGAGTGGAAAGAACTACAGCTTGGTACAGAATTCAAGGCTTAGTCCATTATTGTATTATAGTATGTTATTTGACCCATGCGGGAAGATTCAAGTCATCATCGACATCTATCCTAATGCATGATAGACAGTTACTGTGGAAAATACTCATACCCATATATATGGAGATATGTGGGGGATTGTTGTTAGTTTTGGCCTTTGTACTGGAAATAATAGTCCCACATTACCTGGGCCAAATGAGTGGTATCTCCATATATAGCTTTTCTTGTATTAGAGAGAAGCACATGAGGTATGAAGAGGCACATGAGTATGCCATATGGGGGTGTTTTTCTAGTAGAAAAAAGGCTAACTCAACAAATGAAGCATTAATGCTTTTTGATGCTCTTGGAATTGATTTTGGAGCTAAGCCATGTAGGGGCTTAGGGACTCGGACTTGGACTCGGACTTTGACTCGGGCTCATGAGATTTAATATAGCATTTTATTGGCACACTTTGCACTTAGCACGTCAGCATCGTCGCTAGGCCCATAGTGCGCTTAAGTTGTGCTTATTGCACGAGCCTCTGTGCAGCCGTTCGTGCGCCTGTACGCGCTATCCGATCGTGCGACCATATGGCACGCTAGTTGTCGTGATCAGATGGTGCGGCCTGATTGCATGGCAAGATGGCACGCCAATTGGCACGGCCAGATGGCGCTGCCTTAAGGCACGACAGTTGGAGCTGCAGTTGGCACAACGGTTTGTGCACAGTGCACGCGGTACACATTGTGCGCAAGTGTGCACGGGCACAGTTGGCTCAATTGGCACAGGAGGTCATACAGATGGTGCGTGCTGTGCGCCAATGGGCGCAGTCATGTTTGTGCACTATTTGAACGGTTACGTAATGTTCTGGGACAGTTTTTCCCATGTCCTAAACTTTTTGTATACCGGGTGGTTACTGCGCGCGCCTATATTTGTTTCTCTCCTCTCTCTCCATATACAGTTCATAATTTTCTTACAAAATTTCTCCAGAGTTAAGAGCAGAGAAGAGAGAAACAAAGCGAGTACGTGCCATGCGAGGAGCCAGTAGAGCAGACTATTCCGAAGTTCTTCGTCAAACTTGCTGGTTCCTGAAAGCTGATCGTGTGGGGCGAATCTAGTTTTGAGCGTCGATGATTATTCACCCTAGCAGGCTGTTCCCTCATTCCGTCTATTTCATCTTCTGTTCATCCACTTGCAACTCGTTCTGAACGAGTACATTTTTGATCTAATCATAAACCGTTAGTAGAATTTTATCGCTGCTACTACGAAACATTTTGTGCCTTCTTTGAAGTGTTATAATTGATTTTGTTTCTCAGAATCCTCCAGGATCTCTGTCTTGCACCTTCCTCAAAGTGTTGCATAAATCAAATTTTTATCGAAAAATCATGCCCCGGGACTAAAATGTTTGTGGTTGTCTAGATGACACAGTTCTCTAAATCTAAAGAACTTGGGATTGAAGGTGTAAAGAAGTTATTAATGACAACGTAATCAGATGGAAAAAAGTTCCAATAGTAGAACAAAAAACTTGTATTGAAGGAATATTTTTATACTTTTTTTTGAAGGAAAATATTTTTACACCTTCAAAAATATTTTTGCACATTCTTTGGAAATTTAGGTGTAGTTTTTATATTGTATTTAGGGATAAATATTTGGTCAAATGTCTATTTCGAAACGTCTGTTGGTCTAAGGTTTCGATTTAAAAAATGTCCATTTAAACCTCCAAATGATTGATAATGAATGATATGTCTTAGCCAACATCTATATGAATTGAGAGAAACTTTGATACAGGCGATTATATCAAAGTTTTGATACAGCCGGTGTATGGCAAGTAGGTTCCACCTCAAAAATTTTAATTGCACAATTTACAAAGAGAGGGGGATGCCCACTTGTCACACACCGGTTGTATCAAAGTTCTCTCCCAGTTTAGCTCCCTATAATACGAAATAGCCATTAAAAGATGGGAAAATAATAAGGCACAAATGATAGATGTTGGACGCAACACTAGATTGAATTTTATTACTAATAATAGTTTGAAAATTTTGGTGATGCGAAGATTTAGAGCAAATTGAGAGCAGATCTGCTGTCTCCAAATTCTATGTATCAAACATGTCTCATCTCCTATAAAAATATGTATTCCACTGATTATTTTAAAATAACACCCACAATCAGTGAGACCCATATTTTTATAGAATAAGGGACATTTGATACACAAGATTTAAGGAGAGCAATATGTGCTATTCTCGAAACAGATCTAGATGAAGGAATGATCAGAAAATAGAGATTTCTTGCAAATAAATTTGCCCTATTCTGATTTAGTAACTATTAAAAGCATAGACTTCCTACAAGTAAATTTGCTCTCTATTCTGATTATATATGTAGTATTTCAAAGACTTCCTACAAACAAGTTTGCTCTCATAATATCATGAAGCCACTCGGAGAAGAAGAAGAAAGTAAGAAGAACAACTATATTGGGGTGATGAAAATCACTATTGCTCAAAACAAGATTCATCATACCGCGATCAGTTTTTAGGAATCAGCAAGTTTTGAGTGAATTTTTGGAACGCTCATCGTTACCTCCTGTATGAACTCATCGAAATCCTTTGGACTCTGATGGTAACGGCCACACAACTCTCTTCGTCTCTCAATATCGAAGTAAGTCCTCAAAGGCGACACAAAGAGAGTATTTATATAGTTGGGTTGAAGCTCTAACCCTAATCCTGGCCGCTTACTATTTTTTTTCAACATTTACAAAAGTTGGAAAACTTTGTATTGATCCGAACGAAAAACAGGTACAAAAGAAGTCATAAATAGGAAATCTAAGTACAAATGATTCTGGAAAAGTGTGACGATGGAGATCAAATACTGTAGTGGTTCCTTTACTCCATTGACAATATGAGGACAAGAAGAAATTACTCTGACTCTTTGGATGTCTCTCTGTGGATAATCTGCGCTCGAGATGGAAATCAAGCCGAAGATCCAAAATGAAGGAAGGCTCCTTCTATTTATATGCGGGTGAAATGAACCACCCATGCGCATATATGCGATGGGCACATGGTTTTTTTGGCGGGCAGTAGCATTGTGCGCATGTGGTTCGAACTGAATCTGTTGTGACTGTACTATTGAACTACCAATGAGATGACACATGGAAGTTGTTAGGATCCAGTGTTGCTGAGATTGGCATTCGTTCAAAGGCGTGATCGAGTCAGTAACATATGGCGCTTATGCATTGCTCAAAGATCTTCATCTGTTGCAACAGAATAGATTTGATGCGCTGACTGGGACAACATGTGAGAAAACTGGGCACATAGCCTTTGGGGCGCATGTGAGGTATAGCCAAATCAAGTAACGTGGCATGGCACGGCTGTAACTGACAAATGAGTAATGATGATGCCTACATATTTGCTAACGTAGGCACATGTAGAATGGTGCTTCGTTTGCTGTGTAATCGTCAACTGTACGTTTCTTGAGGCATATGCTATACTGTGATCGAGCTACAGCTGACATCTGATACTTTGCATTAAATACTGATAGGATAGTTCTGGGTAGCCATGTTAGCGCATTGACTCTGGGGCACATTATTTTTATTTGGCCCAGTCTAGTTTAGGGGGCACATTGCCTTTGGTCAATTTCCTAAAGCGCTACCGCTGCATGTGGCACGGTGCTCGAAATAATGACTTTTGAATGGACTTAGTTAAAATTGAGGTGGCATATTCATAGCCATTAATATGAGATTCATCACATTAATTTCAGAGGTGGCAGGTTCATTGCCATTAATGTGAGATTCATCACATTAATCTCGGAGCTTTTGACTGGATGCCACTTGGCGCATGGGTCTGACTGTGCATTGGCCTATAAATAGGGGTGTTTTGAGAAAGAAAAACTTTACTCATTCTCTTTGCACCCGACTTCATATTTGAAATAGACTTAGCTTTCGATAATCGTGAGCCTCCTCCTTGGCACGTCAGTCAGCTGTGGGTTGTAGATCTCTTCATTTATAGAAGCTACTATTTTGATGAAGAAACCTATTAGAGAACTGAGATGTGCCTAGCTGACTGTTGGCAGGGTAGTTCGTGCTCGTGCAACATACTAGCTGTGTTATGTCTCGAGACAACATCGAGTGCCATGATGTTGATTACATGGTTTGGATTAATTACCAATCCAAACTCTGTTCAACCAGTGCCTCTTCAAATGATAGAAGTGCTGCATCAGCTGTCAGTGGCTAATCCATATGGGTGAAGACATGGTTAAGGCTGTGCATGCTACTAACAGCTCATCCATATGGCAGAAGATAAGGTTAAGGCTATACATGCTAGCAAAGTATGATTGAAGTGATGCCCCCACGTTGGCAGCAGCTCATACACATTGCAGAAGTGTTGCGCCTATCTTGTATAGTTAAATTAGGCTCTTAGTAGCAGATTTTCCATGTAATAAAATCCACTTTATGTAATAAATTTCCAATGAATATCAATAAAAATCTGTTTCTGCTGCTTTGGGATGCACCACCATGTGTATACTTCGGTGCATGATGTTCAGCAGTACATAGAGATGCACTTGTTTACTTTTTTCATTTTGGAGCGCATCATATTCCATGCTTCTACAAGTCCCCCTTCAAAGTTGTCAAAACTGAAACAAGTTTTGAAATACTTTGAACAAAAAGCATGTATAGTAGAATATTGGGCGCATGGATTTCTCAGCGCATGGTCTATCTGACAGATTATCAAATCTTTATTAGGATTAAAGCTCTTTGATTGCCTCGATCTTCGAAGCGACTGCTACTCGTTTCATCTCCCCATCGGAACACATGCTTTTTCGTGCCTATAAATAGGTATTTAGAAGGAGAAAGAAAGTTTTCACTTTCTACTTATGAGAAAATCCTTTGTCTTCTATTATTCTTCTCAGACTTCCTTTTTTCTAATGAGACCCTAACTCTCCTTCATGGCTCCCAAAGCTAAGGCCAATGTTTCTGCTAGTTCGAGCAAAGAAAAAGGCAAGAAGAAGGCTACTGAAGTCATCGGCGAAGAGTCGATGGTCGTCGATTGAATGCACCCCAACGTTCGCCCAGAAGTCGTAGGTGGGTTCTTTAAATACAGAGACACTTGTGCACGGTTAGGCGCATGGATGGGGGGCCATCTGGAACACGCTCCGACCAAATCCTTCATTGAAGCGCGTGGACGTGGCTAAAGAGCTATGTCCTGAAGATGCGTTGAAGCTTCACATGGTTGACGCTCATAGACTTTGTCCAAGAAGATATGCCGAAGCTCCATTCTGCTGATGCGCATGGACTTTGGTCTGGAAGATGCACTGACTGATATACTACTCTGCTGACGCATATGGACTTCGGTCTAGAGGATGCGCAGATGCACAGCTTCGCATACTTGGTAGATAACCATCATGTGCATGTTGTCAGCACGCATGAATTTAGCTTGAAAGAAGTTTTTATCTCATGCTAAGCTAGAGTTTTTTTGTCATGCACCACCAAATAATAATGCATGGTTTGAAAAAGTTACTTTTGTTTTATGATTCTACTTTTGATTTGCTTTCTTGTGTAGTGTCTATAGCTCTGCCTACTTTGGATGAGGTCTTGTTTGACTACTCCTTTTGCCAGATGGGACTGACTTTAATGAGGAGGTTGTCAACCCTGCAAAGGTCTCCATCATGAGGGACTAGCCATAGAAAAGGATAGCTTTGATGAAGGCACAGTCTTTCGCCTTTCTCTAGTACATAATGGATAGGGATAGGATCTCTGTGGCCAGTAATACTGATGTCTTCTATCTGAAGCCCCAGTTTCTTTTTGGGGACATGCTGGCTTCTTATGAGGATAAGATTTTAAAGATAAAGACTGGTACTTTGATGCAAAGGACATTTGGCTGTATGTGCCAAGGTCGGAGCGTTAGATGTCGCTTTCAGCCTTCACCTGCTTGGCCTCAAAGAGGTGGATGGAATGGTAACTGGCCCCAACTAAAGGGGGAGCACTTGCGAGGTTCTTTAAGATTGACTCCAGTACTCATCAAAAGGATGTCTTTACCTACGTACGAGGTGGGACATCTTATACTTTACGGGTACTGAACCTTGGGAGTTTACTCAGCGATGTGCCTGCAGACACCTTTGCTTTCGACGCTTCTACTTTCGTAAATCGTATGCTAGAGGCAAAGGTTTCGTACCCGAAGGGTGATTTTTGGGTTGAAGGCTGGTGTCATCACGAGCCAAAATTGTAAAACCCCTAAATTTCTACTATTATTTTTTTATTTTTTGGTACCGAATTAAATTTTTATATTGTACGTCGCGTAGTCGTATTTTACGTCGTGCACAAAATTTTATTTTTGTAATTGCTCGACGAGTGCGAATATGTGTCGAGACACATATTTTAGAAAAACATTTTTATTATCAAATTTTATTTTTCTATAGGAAAGTACATTTTCAAATAGGCTTAATTGCTACTTGATACCCTCAACTATTACGCTTTTTCAAGTTGATACCCTAAACTTTTTTTTGTAACAACTTGATACCCAGATAATTTTTTGGACAATAATGCCCTTGCCCAAATTTTAAAACTACCACTCACCCCCCTACTCCAGGCCACCCCCCCTCTCCTCTCCGCACCTCCCCTCCCCCCCCGCCCCGCCTCGCCTGCACCATCCCCCTCCGCCGCCCTCGCCTGCACCCCCCCTCTGCTAGCTCCGCCGCGTTCTCCTTCGACGGCCACGGAGCCCCCGCCTGCTCTTCCCTCGGCCGCCGCTTCCTCGTCAACGCCAGCGCCCGCGAGCTCCTTGCCGGAAGCGAGGAGGGGGGGGGGGGTTCGGCCGGAAGCGAGGAGGGGGGGGTCGGTCGGAGCTAGCAGGGGGGGTGGGGGGGGGCCGGAGTGGGGGAGGGGATGGAGGGAGGGAAGGGATAAGGGCATTTTGGGGTTTTTTAAAATGTTAGGTACTAAGTTGAAAAAAAAATAGTTGAGGTATCAATCTGTTACGAAAAAAAGTTTAGGGTATCAACTTGAAAAAGTGTGATAGTTGAGGGTAGCAATTAGCAATTAAGCCTTTCAAATAATATGTGATAAATATTTTTAATTTCAAAAAGAATTATTTTATTCAAATAAATATTGGTTTGGAAAATTTTAGAGATTTGTTTATTTTGCTATGATTTAAGTATTTACCTTGATTTTCGAAATTAATTAATATTATATTTTAATATTTATGAAAAAAATATTTGGAATCTTGTTTTATTCAATATTTGATTAAATATGGTAATTTAAATTGCAAAAGATTTTATTAGCTTTATTTAAAAATATTTTAAATTAAGTATGGAATTAATTTGGATTTGGAATTGATTTGAATTGGTTTTAAATCTATTTAATTAAATGACGAATTATCTAATTAGGATTTAATTAATCCCAATCCCTATCCAACTGGGAATTCCCACCTCCTATAAAAGGAGAGGTACTCCTCCAGAATTTTTTTCATCCACAGATGTGTATTGTGTCTATGTCCACCATTCTTATTCCATATTATATAATTACATTATCCCCGCGTCGGACACACCCCGACGTCATCGAATACCCGATCCTAACCCTACCCACATCCATCAGCACCCCGATCTCCATCGCCAAATCCTACCGCATCCCCGTCACCACGATGACCACCAATCCACCACCCTACCGACATCTTCGCTGCCACGGACCACATCCCAGGCCCCAACACCACCGACACCACCACGTCATCATCTCCGTCAACCGTCCCACCAGCTTTGACCTTCCCGAACACCACACACCACCATCACCCATAGACGAAGAAAAAAAAGGGGACATGACCCTTACCTCCTCGAGTCGACGACGACCGCGGCAGCACCGCGGCGAACTCTCCGCCGTCGAGTCTTCCCAGAACCCCAGCGGCCGAGCCCCGCTGAGAACCCACGACGGTACGCCGTGCCTCCACCTTCGACATCCCGTGCCACCTCCGACGACCGTCTCCGAGCTCTCCCGCCGCCACCTCCGGCTGGGCGGTACTGTGACCACCAAAACCCTCGACTCCGTTCAGATCCGTGCCTCCTTGCTGCGTTCTCTGTCACCGACCTCCTCCCGAGAACTCCGACGAGCCCCGTCGCCGAAGCTCTGTGCGACCGTCCCTCTCCTCCTCCGCCCGGCGGAGCCCCCAAACCCAGTCGCTCGCCGCCGGATCCCGCGCCTCCGAGAGCGCAGTCCACCGCGCGGCTCCGCCACCCCTCTGCCGCGCGGCTACTCGCCGATCTTCGCCGCCACTGGTGGCCGCCCGCCATGGGCCACCCGCCGTCGCCGCCACAGTGATTCTCAGCCGCGACCTCCGGTGCGCCCAAACTCCGGAGCGCCAGGCCCCTCCCTAGCTGGACTCCGCCGACCGTACCCATCTGTGGCCGCACGCTGTTCCCCGGCGCTGACCGGATCTCCTTCGCCGGCATGAAGCCGGACCACCGCGACCAAACACCGCTGTGGACCAAGCTGGACTTGTCAGATTATCGCACACCAGGCGTAATAACAGGCAAGATACCTTGCCATAATTTACTGTTTATAAATTAGTTGCATTTTATTACATATCACTGTTCATTTATTTCTAGTTCTTGATTACTGCCTGCTCAGTGATATTAGTTGTACCTTGTTATTTACCTTTGATTGCATATGGACTTAGAGTTAAGGGACTACCACTAGCTTAGTGCATTGTATAGACTTTGATACTGTTGTGCCACGAGATATGTGAGTTATGAGTAGCATATAGTTTACGGACTTGCGTGTTGGCTGATCACTGATGCGTGCAGGACGTGCGTTAGGTCTAACTGTCAATAGTTGTGTGTTAGAAGACTTGACGGTTAGTAGTGTTACATGGTCGTGGATGCGACATGATAGGTGCATTGGGTGGGGAGAACATTTTCTTGTCGTATGGGCTTCGATTGTACTTTCCTTGTAACTCGGAAGCTCCGCTGGAGATAAGGGTATGAGCCTCTCAGGTTGGCCACTGTCATTTTTGAACGTCATGCTCTCGGTCACTGGTGCCCAAGTGGGGACTATACCAGATCCCATTACAGCCAGGGCTCATGCGACGAAAGGTTTGTTCTCACTGCATGTTCACTTTAGTTTGGTTAGATTACCTTATTAGTGTCTTGTCACTTTCTTTGATGGTGGCATATTTTATATTCAGTATTATATGGCATGTTGATGTATCTTGTTACGTCCCTCTGAGGACCTGGTTATCTCGCCAGGTGTGTGTGTTCCGTGATTTCTTGCAGGTGCTCTAGCTAAGGCCATTCCTTCCTTCGTGGTGATTGCTCTTGGACTCGCCATTGCTCTCGCTTGCTAAATTCTTTCCTTGTATATTTTTCCATATATAATTTGGTTGGTAGTGGACTTTGTCTTCGCCCAACTATTGTGTGCATGGCAAATTCAAAGTTACTTTTATATCATATTTATCTTTGTGGATGAGATTTAGTACCTTGGTTACTGCATTTTACAGCTTATGTATATATACGAGGGTCCATATACTTCGTATGTATACAGCTGGCATGATGACATTCTAGTCCTACGTATTTTGGGACTGGGGCGTTACATGTTTTTGTGGTGGCCCATGCAGGTCGAGTTTGCCGTTTCGGTTACATAAATGTACCGAACAGGCCTGCAATATAGGATTAGAGTTTAGAATCTCATCCACCTACTTGACTTCCTTCCTTGACTTCAAATTTTGAACTCTCGTTCGACCTCCTTGAATTACATCTTGCTTGACACCTTCTACCGTAAATTCTTAGTTTCGTATTTTGTAAGATGACTACACTAGTATATGCCCATAGGTTAAACACATGGCTAGATGGATTGCATTGACAATTAGTATGCATTGGGATTTTATTTAAGCTATAAAGGCATTTATTTTCCTAGAAATATGATTTTAAGGATTAGTTAATTTCAAGTTGGGTAGTAGCATATTACCGCCTCCAAAGGATAGTTGGAATTTTATTTTGCTATTACATGGTGGTATATACAAGAGAATAACTAGATCGAGAAAACAAATTATGATTTATGATTTTTGGAAATTGTGAAATAGTTTATGATTTATTGGGATATGAAACCGATTTGGAAAACATCTTTAAATTGTGACACATGATTTACGATTAAGTTCAAGTTTGGATTGAATATGTTAAAGTTTATCTTGAATTTATTAAAGTGTTTTAAATTATAAGTTATGATTTTGTAATGACTAGAGAATATGAAGGGTTTATGATTTACAGTTTGTTAGAGAGCTTGAGGTTTTAAATTGATTCTACGATTTACAAATTATAAGTATTAATTTTGAGCTTGAAGAGATAATGGTAAAAGTTTTGTTTGAAATATTTTTGGAAGATATGGAATCGACTTTGAAGGAAAAATTTAAATATTTAAATTTGCTCACATGATCTATGATTTATAAAGTTATTTAGATTCAAGTTTAAAAGCCTTGATTATGGATATTTAAATTTTGGTAAAAAAAAAAAGAAGGGAGAATTACTTTTTGTGGCTAGGCATTCACATTTGAAGGATATATGATTAAATTCTGGAGTTATTTGAATGTTCCATTCTGTAATATGAAATTCGGTTGATAAACTCATTAAATGATGAGTTTAAGGTTTGGAAAAAAAATGATGATGATGAATTTATTTATTCGATTTGCAAATTACGAGGATCGTTCGAGATTGATTAGAGATTTAAATTGTGATTAAAGTTGACAGTCTAAGATAATTGAAATATTGGCGAAGTATCTTGAAAAATTTTATTGAGAAAATTTCGGGGAACTAGAAATTTTAGATTAGATCATATATTGGTAGAGGATCAAGAGCAAGTAAGGTCACCCTAGTTAGATTGCCATACCACCTATGATTATGATATTGCATATACACAAGTATAGTTAGTCATCGACTAAACCGATGAGCATATCTTTGACTCGCTCGACCTTCCCTCCAAGCTAGATCTTTATTCGTGACCATCTAATTGTTTGGAACTTAGAAGTGATTAGAACCATCCCCTTGACCATACCCTCATCTAGGAGACTAATTTCTCTCCAGAAATGGTGTCTCTAACTTATCTTAACTTGATCGACGAGATTTTCTAATTATCTTTATGTCGTGCTTAACCTTTTATTTTGTGCATTAATTAGTACCTTATGAAAACCCACTTTCTATTTTGATCCTTTGGCGTTCCCTATCGTGACTTTGATATTTGGAGCACAACACTAGATTTTTCCTTCCCACAAATTTCACGTACAAGACCTAGACGAGCTCACCTTCATGTAGGTATATCATGTCCCACTAAAACACGTCCCCTTGTACTCTATTTTTATGGTACGACTTTTGGGCCATAAAAACTCAACTATAACCTATACCATGGTACCGATATACTTTTGACTATATATTTGGACTCAATCACGACTCCAATCTTCGGCCCGATTGCGATCTACCAAATCCGTTAAATGCTTAATCTTGTGTTTTTATCTTGACCGCTTAACCCTTGTCATTTTATTTTTTTGTATTATCTTGATTTACTTAGACCCATATCATCTTTAGCTCTTCAATATTGCAATGCTTACTTTTTCCCTTCTCATTAAATTGCTTGTCGTATTTCACCTTGATTCCTCTATGGTTTATGAAATTTTGCTCATGTTATGATTTCCTTGCTCGAAGAAAAATGTGATCATGACAATCTTGGGTTAGCAGAGGTTAGATTGGGGAACCTCACAACATGGGTAAATAATGTAGTAATAATTACGAGATTATGAGGTATAGATGGGACATAAATGAAAGTGTGCGATAAAACTGAATAGATGAGGTAAGAAATGATATATTATGTTTTGACGAAACACTCAAGGATAAATAGACTTCTCGGATTTCAAATTTTGTTTTAAGGTAACTATATATCGAGTGGAAAATCTTCTAAGGTGTTGGTGGTTTAAGAACCAAATAAATATATAAAATTTGGGGATGCAAATTTTTGGATAAAGGCAATGTTGACGTTATGAGGATATTAGCTTTCAAGGATGACCAATTGTTGAAGAAAGAAACATGTACATATTTGATTAAGTTCTAAGATGATCATGAATACGAATTTAAGATGAGTTTCAATTCTACCATCAAAGAGATGAGATTGTTGAATTCAAATTTTCGAGAGAGTGACTAATAAGTATTTTAGAAAAATTTGCAATTATGATGATAAAAGATTGAGTTATGAAGGGATACCATTAGTTTTCGAGATTTATCGAACATTGAAGTGGACTTTTATTTTGGTACCTATGGATGCAGTATACATTGACCAATAAATACAAATTTGTAGAAACTAGATTTTAACTTTTACTTTGGCCAATTGGTTAAAGGTTTGAAATTTTAATTTTAGAAGAAATTATGGCTTGGAAAGATATATATAAAGTGAGCTAGTATAATGGAGATTATGGAATTCAAAATTTGAGACTATTTGAAAATTACATGACGAGATAGAGGAAGCTAGAATAAAATTTTACTCATATTGGTTTTTGGTAACGAGACGTGGTACGAAAGAAATTAATGGAAAGATCGATTTATGATAAGATAGAATTACATGAATATTGAAATCAAAGGATTAAGAAGATTATTACCTACCTATGAGGTTGTCTTTCTTAGGTTAATGTTAAGGTTGATTGAGCTTAGTCATTGATCGATTGTCATGTGCATGATCGTAATCTAAAACCATCGAAATTGTTATTCTAGTCGATCGAATGACACGTTGCCATTGAAATGTCACTCGCCTCCTCGGCGAATATTACGTTTGCATTCTCGTGATCTCGTATATCTATTCGAACAAATTCTTACCATCCCCTTCGCCCTACCTATCATAATTTTTCCTAAATTTCGAGGACGAAATTCTTTTAAGTTGGGTAGGATGTAAAACCCCTAAATTTCTACTATTATTTTTTTATTTTTTGGTACCGAATTAAATTTTTGTATTGTACGTCGCGTAGTCGTATTTTACGTCGCGCACAAAATTTTATTTTTGTAATTGCTCGACGAGTGCGAATATGTATCGAGGCACATATTTTAGAAAAACATTTTTATTATCAAATTTTATTTTTCTATAGGAAAGTACATTTTCAAATAATATGTGATAAATATTTTTAATTTCAAAAAGAATTATATTATTCAAATAAATATTGGTTTGGAAAATTTTAGAGATTTGTTTATTTTGCTATGATTTAAGTATTTACCTTGATTTTCGAAATTAATTAATATTATATTTTAATATTTATGAAAACGATATTTGGAATCTTGTTTTATTCAATATTTGATTAAATATGGTAATTTAAATTGCAAAAGATTTTATTAGCTTTATTTAAAAATATTTTAAATTAAGTATGGAATTAATTTGGATTTGGAATTGATTTGAATTGGTTTTAAATCTATTTAATTAAATGACGAATTATCTAATTAGGATTTAATTAATCCCAATCCCTATCCAACTGGGAATTCCCACCTCCTATAAAAGGAGAGGTACTCCTCCAAAATTTTTTTCATCCACAGATGTGTATTGTGTCTGTGTCCACCATTCTTATTCCATATTATACAATTATATTATCCCCGCGTCGGACACACCCCGACGTCATCGAATACCCGATCCTAACCCTACCCACATCCATCAGCACCCCGATCTCCATCGCCAAATCCTACCGCATCCCCGTCACCACGATGACCACCAATCCACCACCCTGTCGACATCTCCGTTGCCACGGACCACATCCCAGGCCCCAACACCACCGACACCACCACGTCATCATCTCCGTCAACCGTCCCACCAGCTTCGACCTTCCCGAACACTACACACCACCATCACCCATAGACGAAGAAAAAGAAGGGGACAGGACCCTTACCTCCTCGAGTCGACGACGACCGCGGCAGCACCGCGGCGAACTCTCCGCCGTCGAGTCTTCCCAGAACCCCAGCGGCCGAGCCCCGCTGAAAACCCACGGCGGTACGCCGTGCCTCCGCCTTCGACATCCCGTGCCACCTCCGGCGACCGTCTCCGAGCTCTCCCGCCGCCACCTCCGGCTGGGCGATGCTGTGACCGCCAAAACCCTCGACTCCGTTCAGATCCGCGCCTCCTTGCCGCGTTCTCTGTCACCGACCTCCTCCAGAGAACTCCGACAAGCCCCGCCGCCGAAGCTCTGTGCGACCGTCCCTCTCCTCCTCCGCCCGGCAGAGCCCACAAACCCAGTCGCTCGTCGTCGGATCCCGCGCCTCCGAGAGCGCAGCTCACCGCACGACTCCGCCACCCCTCTGCCGCGCGGCTACTCGCCGATCTTCGCCGCCACTGGTGGCCGCCCGCCATGGGCCACCCGCCGTCGCCGCCACAGTGATTCTCAGCCGCGACCTCCGGCGTGCCCAAACCCCGGAGCGCCAGGCCCCTCCCTAGCTGGACTCCGCCGATCGCCCCCATCTGTGGCCGCGCGCTGTTCCCCGGCGCTGACCGGATCTCCTCCGCCGGCATGAAGCCGGACCACCGCGACCAAACCCCGCTGTGGACCAAGCTGGACTTGTCAGATTATCGCACACCAGGCGTAATAACAGGCAAGATACCTTGCCACAATTTACTGTTTATAAATTAGTTGCATTTTATTACATATCACTGTTCATTTATTTCTAGTTCTTGATTACTGCCTGCTCAGTGATATTAGTTGTACCTTGTTATTTACCTTTGATTGCATATGGACTTAGAGTTAAGGGACTACCACTAGCTTAGTGCATTGCATAGACTTTGACACTGTTGTGCCACGAGATGTGTGAGTTATGAGTAGCATATAGTTTACGGACTTGCGTGTTGGCTGATCACTGATGCGTGCAGGACGTGCGTTAGGTCTAACTGTCAATAGTTGTGTGTTAGAAGACTTGACGGTTAGTAGTGTTACATGGTCGTGGATGCGACATGATAGGTGCATTGGGTGGGGAGAACATTTCCTTGTCGTATGGGCTTCGATTGCACTTCCCTTGTAACCCGGAAGCTCCGCTAGAGATACGGGTATGAGCCTCTCAGGTTGGCCACTGTCATTTTTGAACGTCATGCTCTTGGTCACTGGTGCCCAAGTAGGGACTATACCAGATCCCATTACAGCCAGGGCTCATGCGACGAAAGGTTTGTTCTCACTGCATGTTCACTTTAGTTTGGTTAGATTACCTTATTAGTGTCTTGTCACTTTCTTTGATGGTGGCATATTTTATATTCAGTATTATATGGCATGTTGATGTATCTTGTTACGTCCCTCTGAGGACCTGGTTATCTCGCCAGGTGTGTGTGTTCCGTGATTTCTTGCAGGTGCTCTAGCTAAGGCCATTCCTTCCTTCGTGGTGATTGCTCTTGGACTCGCCATTGCTCTCGCTTGCTAAATTCTTTCCTTGTATATTTTTCTATATATAATTTGGTTGGTAGTGGACTTTGTCTCCGCCCAACTATTGTGTGCATGACAAATTCAAAGTTACTTTTATATCATATTTATCTTTGTGGATGAGATTTAGTACCTTGGTTACTGCATTTTACAGCTTATGTATATATACGAGGGTCCATATACTTCGTATGTATACAGCTGGCATGATGACATTCTAGTCCTACGTATTTTGGGACTGGGGCGTTACAAAAATGGCATGACCTGACCCGATATTAACTAAATATAAGGATGTCCTCAAGGAGCTAAGTTTGTACCATGCTATACGGGCTACTCAGTTTAGTGTAGAGATGAACCAACACATGTTCTTGGTTCTACTTGAACTGTATAACCCTCATACCCGAACATTCTATACACTCGAGGAGAGAGATGGGCCTAGCCCTTCATGAGTGCTGTCTCCAAGCTTCTATGGGGATGCAGGCCTTATGAGGAGTATACTCCTACCAACGAGGAGCTCATCGGCTTGGAGGCGAAGTAGCCGAAGATGATGAACATGTATAAGAAATTGTTGTGCCATAATCATGTATTCCAGCAAAAGGACAAGACGAGGGCTTTCCCCCATGTGACTTCTTGGAAGAATTATATTTTTATCCAACATTACGATGATCCGAAGAAGCTCCAAATTACTACCCATTCGGGTGATACTCCTGAAGATATTATCGCTCATATGGCGGATATGGGCGAGAAGAGTCCTCAAGTGGATGCGAACGGAGAGCCCCCCTCCAACACACAATTATTTTTGGTACGACATGCATAAAATTTCCTTGAAGGCTGTATTGGCCTCTAATCTAATGATATGGCTTCGAGACTATGTATTCCCTGGCGGATCAGGCTCGGTCGAAAGAGTGACCCGTAACCTCATCTTGCCTGCTGTGTCGAAGCTGACTTTTGGCCATCGTTTGGCTCTGCTTCCCGCTATGGTCTGCAACCTTCAGCGGGGTTTGCATGAATTTGTGGAGAGGGTCCTTCATCTGGAGAAAAAGAGTAAGAATTTTCCCCAGGTGGAGTTGCCTTTCCATTATTTGATGGATTGGTTAATATTGTACCAGCCAAATGTATTAAGCCCTGGGATGGAAGAGGGCCCTATTGATGGAGACGCTTTTATTCGTCGCTACCACAGGAGGAAGTGGCTCCATATCAGCGTCCCTGTGTGCCGAAAGGTTTTCTCCTATCTGAAGGGATGGGACTTTTTTAAGGTTCCCTTTTTTTACTAGGGATTTGAAGAAGACGAAGAGTTGGAGGACACAGGTGTTGATGTTTCCGATCTGCCGCCATGGACATTCTATTGGTTAGTGTATCCAGCCCTTTCACCTGGTTTATCGGAACATGAATCATGTATCCCTTGAACCGTATTTGCCAAGCCGATTTGCCTGTCAATTCGGCTACAGCCAGTTACTGATGAAGAACCCGAGCACATGTTTGGGCTATGCCGGGAGTTTGTTGGATGGGGCTCGGGCGTGGCAATATTATAATGTCGGGTGCACGAGAGCGCGTTTCATGTCGCTAGTGCGGAACCCTGACCCTCAAATTCTGTACTCCGTTGTAAAGTTTTACTACTCGACAAATACTCCGTTTCGTGGGTATAACCGAGAGATGAGCTTCATTGCTGGTACCAAGCTCGAGGCATCATTGGATATGATCAGGAAGGCTCAGACGTATCTTCCATCGGGCGCCCCCATAGCTAAAGCGGCATATGCCCTATTGGTAGACGAGGCAGAAGATCCACTGGAGGAGCCTGCAAACACCCGTTTGAAGAGGCGTACTTCAGCGAGAGCAAGTTCCCCTGCTCTAAAGAGGCCGAGAAAACTCCTAGCATCTAAGACTGCAGGAGTGGTAAAGCCTGCTCCCCTGTCCGTTGAGGGAAAGAAAGGGCGCTCCCATTAAAAGGTAACGAGTGTAGATTATAACGTCCATTAAGGGATAGGGTTTCTTCTTTCACTTATCGTGCTTTCCTTGTGTACAGGTTTTGAAGAAGAAATCCAGGCCTTCTAGGTGGGACTTAGGTGATTTGTCACACCCCAGTACCGAAATACGGAGACGGACTAGGCCAGCTACTCCATATGAGATATACAAACGTCATACGGCGATCGTGGCTGTCAAAAGACAAGGAGGTGCATGCAACAATCAAGTCTCCTATGGTCTCACAGATCATCTATGTCTCAATCATTCAGAGCAAGAAAACAGCAATTAATGAGCATATGAGATAAAGTAGTAAGGCGTCCCCGACGCTTCATCAAAATGATCATGGAGAACTAGCTTTATAAGTTAGCTAGCCCAGAGAGTCATAGACACATAATTGTATTCAGCTGCAGTCTGATTTAATTACAATTATGCAAAAGACAAAAAATCCAGATTAACCGGCTAAACAGGTGTCGGTGGCTAAACGCCAGAACATAAGTGATGAATACTAGAGTGGTGGAGAAGAAACCCACTCAAGTTCCCTGCCAGCCATACTCCTAGTATGCACCATTGATGTCAGGGAGGAAGGTCGGATCCTTATACTCTGCTACATGATCTGGCCAAACAAAACTAGCGGGGTCAGCCCCGAATAGCAAGTACCACAAGGGAGCACAAAAGGGTGAGATAAAACCCAAGCATAAAAATAATAATACTAGTAATAATAAAAGCTTCCGGTTGTAACCTCGCTCAATAGCCTGTCGCAGCATGATAGCCCAACCCAACAACCAAACAAGGACATGGGTTGGACCACGCACCATAATAGTCCATGTCCCTCGGCTACTAGCGGAAGGTGCAAGGCACACGCAAGTCATTTTTTAAGCGGCCAAATCATTCCTACGACTTTCTATATTGGCGGAGTTATCCCCGCAATAATAATTATAGGAATCTTCAGATCTTAACGTTCCAGCAGGTCTAGGAAATCCATTATATATACAAACACGTAGCACATTAATTATGCACCGGTCCCCCGTAAGGCTACCGCACTAAAACATATAACACAACACATAAGAGTCGGATATAGTCATCTACCATAGGCGGATGAAACCATATCCCTGGCAGCCAAATAGACACGTCAGGACGGAACCTAGGGCGGCTAGTATGGCATGATCTCGAGATTTTTCCCTCCCAATGCATCTACCAAATTTAGTCACGTAGTTAAACCCTAGGTTAATCTCAGAATTTCATATATCGTGGTCACATGCTCATTCCCCTAGATGTCGTACATTATACGAGTACCCCAAAAAAGGATCCGTACTGGCTCAAGGAGTCATACATAAGGATCCCTTCTTAATATAATACAACACGCAAACGCACCACGTCATTGCTACCAACCATTCACTATGTTCGTGCTGGACACTTGGATATACTAACATATATTGCATAGGAACACTTAGCACATTGGATAGCACTTCGGTGCTCATAATGGATTGTACCTCAGTACTCGCATAGGATTAACCAACACATGCATAGGTAGTCAGGTCGGAAATGAAGGTTAAGTACACAAAAATATGCAAGGAAGATCAAGAACATCCATGGGGGAATTGAAACTATCAATCGCATATAAACTCCAGTTAGAGCAAGACAGAAAGATTTTTGAAGCCAAGACAAAGATCTACAACTTTCATGTTTTGAGTTTTATAAGATTATAGCTACAAAACAGCTCAAACAGGCAAAAACAGTAAATCCAGAGAATTTCAGCGCTTGAAAATCCCAGCGCATGAAAATTCCAGCGCACGAGAATTCCAGCGCACGAGAAATCTAGCGCATGAGAATCCTAGCGCATGAAAATCCCAGCACATGAACATTTATGCGCTCGAAATTTCAGCGAACGAGAATTCCAACGCAAGAAAATCCCAGCGCATGAAAATCCCAGCGCATGAAAATTTCCAGCGCACGAAAATTTCAGCGCACGAGAATTCCTGCGCATGAAAAACCTAACGCATGAGAATTCCAGCGCATGAAAATTTCCAGCGCACGAGAATTCTAGCGCATGGATAAAACTCACGTTGCGTCTTCAGTTCATGCACATAGGGAACCTACGCGTATGACACGCACGGAGTCAAAAGGATGCGTTGCCAGGACTTCACGGCGCATGGCCTTCCGGGCGCATGAAAATTTTGGCGCATGGACAATCCCGACGCATGGGGTTCGTCGTCCCTAAACAACATGTTTAGCCATGAAAGTTCCAAAAACTTGCCATGGCCATAAGTTCCTCATCCGAACTCGAAATCAAGCAAAATAAAAGCCAAAATTGCATGAAATCAAATTCTCTACAACATAGAACAATTAGTTTTTGGAAAACAACCAAGTTTGACATATCAAAACCACGAAAATCTATTAAACCCTATTTTTAGAAACTTAGATCTATACAAAAGTAGCCATTAAAATCAAAACACCAAGAACTAAACTTGTCGAGAATGAAGAGATGAACAATCTAGACTAATAATATCAAAGAAATAACAAGAAATAAAAAATGCAAGTGGTCTCTCATTTGTGCAAGATGAACTTGCCTAAGTGGGTTGGTGGTTGAGG
The DNA here is from genome assembly GCA_029216955.1 of Iris pallida. NCBI lineage: Eukaryota > Viridiplantae > Streptophyta > Magnoliopsida > Asparagales > Iridaceae > Iris > Iris pallida. Next base: position 735,523 of record JANAVB010015399.1, on the reverse strand, counting down.
GAAATGAATGAGAGAGTGAATGAGGAAAGAGAGTGTGGAAGAGATTACTTATAGGCGTGGTGTTGGTTCATTAAAACCCTAGTCCTAATCATGCTCTAACCATTCAACTAATGACATGCTTAAGGACTACATGCAATAACTAATAAAATAATAAATTAAAGGTGCACATGTATAAATACTGTATACAGGAATAAAAAAAATGAAAATACGTATATCGGGATCGGGAAGTGACATCTCTACCCTCCTTAGAAAAATTTCGTCCTCAGAATTTTCGCCAAGACAAGATAAAGAAATCAAGGAAAGCAAGATACTAATTACAAGACTAACTACACATACAATTCCGTCAATTCTAGCAGGCATTATAGAACAATCATCCACCCTAGCGGGTACAACACAAACATGGAAACATATTACGAAGGCATAAGGACAAACATACCTTCTGAGTCAAACAAGTGCGGATATCGAGATTTAATCTCGTCCTCGTGCTCCCATGTCGACTCTCCCGGTGAGTGACGGCCCAAAGCGACGCGGACAAGACTAATAGTCCGGTTCTTGAGCACCTTCTCTCGCCGATCCAAAATAGAAATGGGTTGTTCCTCATAAGTCAGGTCGGTACCGACGACCAGCTCAGAATGATCGAGGACGTGACTCGGATTTGGGATATACCTACGCAACTGAGATATATGAAACACATCATGTACATCATGTAGCGAAGGCGGAAGGGCAAGGCGATAAGCAACATCGCCTACCCAAGTGAGAATATCAAATGGACCAACGTATCTCAGACTAAGCTTTCCTCGGGTTCCAAATCTGTTGATATCCCGAGTAGGAAAAATTCACAGAAATACTTAGTCACCAACACCAAACTCTAGAGGCCTACGATATTGATCTGCCCAGTGTCGGTGTATGTCATGTGTAACTCGAAGTCGCTCTCTGATCAACTTGACTGTCTCCACTGTCTACGTGATTATCTCTGGTCCCAACAATTTTCGTTCTTCCACATTGTCCCATACCAGAAGGGACCTGCATTTTCTTTCATATAATGCTTCGAACGGTGCCATCTGGATACTTGCCTAATAACTGTTATTGTAAGAGAACTCTACTAAATAAAGATAATCTTTCCAAGTTCTGCCGAAGTTCAAGGTACAAGCTCGTAACATGTCTTCCAATTTCTGAATGGTTTTCTCTGACTGTCCGTCCATCTGCGGATGATAGGCTATACTGAACCTCAACTTGGTACCCAAACTTTGATGCAAACTCTGCCAAAAGTGAGAGATGAACTGTGTGTCTCGATCTGATACTATGCTGACTGGAGCACCATGCTGCCTCACTATCTGCTTCATATACATTTCTACCAACTACTCAGTAGACATAATCCGGCCGTCGCTAAAGCAACATATTTTGGTCGACGGTATCTACTCTGAAAGAAAGAAAATAAGCAACCTTCGTGAGCTGATCCACAATCATCCAACTGCATTTCGACCAGTCGGGTTCTAGGTAAACCGGTCACAAAGTCCATCGTGATGTGCTTCCATTTCCACTCCAGAATAGAAAGCGGTTACAATAATCCTGCTGGCCTCTGCTACTCTGTCTTCACTTGCTGGCATACTAAACATCTGGACACAAATCTCGCTATCTCCCTTTTCATGCCATTCCACCAAAAGTGCTATTTTATATCTTGGTACATCTTTGTGCCTCCAGGATGAATGGAGTAAGGAGAACTATGAGCCTCTGACATAAGTTCCTGTCGAAGGTCTCTACTTGGTACACAAAGACAGTTTTTGAACCTAAGCGTACCATCTTCATGGATTACTAACTCCTTCCTGAGATCTGACTCACACTCTGATCGAAGCTTCTGGATCTGCGGATCCTCTACCTGGGCTATTCTGATCCTCTCCACTAAAGTAGACTGAATCTTTAAACTGGCCATAATTCCCGTATCTTGCGACAAGATCACTTTAATTTCCATTTCCTGAAGATCTTCCAAAATATGCTTCTGCGAGGTTAAAATGAATGCACCACCTCTCCTGCTCAAGGCATCTGCTACCATATTCGCCTTACCTGGATGATACTGAATATTCACATCGAAGTCCTTCAGTAACTCCAACCATCTTCTTTATCTCATGTTTAGGTCCCTCTGGGTGAATACATACTTTAAGCTCTTACGATCAGTGTAGATCTCCACTTGATCCCCATATAAGTAATACCTCCATAACTTAAGTAAAAATACCACTGCTGCTAATTCCAGGTCGTGAGTCGGATAGTTTTTTTTATGGTCTTGAAGCTGTCGAGACGCATATGTTATCACCTTACCATGCTGCATCAATACACACCCAAGTCCCTTCCCGGATGCGTCACAATATACTATAAACCCTCTTGATCCTACTGGAAGCGTCAAGATCGTGGCTGAGATTAATCTCTTCTTCAACTCTTTAAATGATGTCTGACACTCTGCTGACAAAATAAACTCTATCTTCTTGTGCGTCAAACGAGTCAAGGGTCCCAAAATCCTGGCGAAGTCTGCCACGAACCTTCTGTAGTAACCTGCCAATCCTAGAAAACTATGCACATCTGCTACTGTCTTCAAAATCGGCCAATTTTTTACTGCCTCAACCTTCTTCGGATCTACTGACACTCCTGCTCCAGAAATAATGTGTCCTAGGAACGAAATACGATCCAACCAAAACTCGTATTTACCAAGCTTCGCATAAAGTTGATGCTCCCTCAAGGTCTGTAAAACTGTCCGAAGATGTTTCTCAAGTTCTTCTTCACTACTGGAATAGACGAGGATGTCGTCTATGAACACTACTACAAACTTATTCAAATATGGCATAAAGATGCGATTCATCAAATCCATGAACACTGCGGGGGCATTAGTCAGTCCAAATGGCATCACCAGAAACTCATAATACCTATACCGCGATCTAAATGCTGTCTTGGGTATGTCCTACTCCCGGACCCTCATTTGATAATATCCAGATCGAAGATCAATCTTAGAGAAGATGCAGGCTTTACTCAACTAATCAAACAAGTCATCAATCCTTGGTAACGGATACTTGTTCTTCACTGTTACCGCATTCAACTGCCGGTAATCAATGCACAATTTACGTCGATCCATCCTTCTTGGGTACTAAAATTACTGGTGCTACCCAGAGAGATTCACTGTCTCGGATAAACTGCATCGCCTTCAGTTCTTCTTTATGCTGGTACAACTTGTCCAACTCTGAATACGACATCCTGTAAACTCTATCTACTTTAGGCTCCATTCCAGGATTCAACTCAATGCAAAACTACACATCTTTCACCGATGGTAAACTTGAAAGCTTATCTGGAAATACATCAAAAAATTCTCTGACCACTCTTTGAATCTGCTCATGTTCTGCCAATGCTGCTGCAATTATGCCCTGGGGTTGACCCTCTAATGATCGAACAAAGACGAACTCCTCAATGCCAGGTACATTAAATACTACCCTACCTTCTCGACAATCTATTATCGCATGACTGTCTTTCAAAGTTGCCCATAGGGAACTCAATCAAAGTTGCGGGCAATAATCGCCCATACACTATGACCGGACACGCTAAGCACACTCTGCTAACTCCTACGAGCCTATTACCAGTGAATATATTCATCCTCTCTGGCAATGCTTCGAACTCCAACCCAATACGTGTCACAAATCGTGCAGATATAAAAGAGTGGGTAGCCCCCGAATCAAACAATACTACTGCAAGAAAAGAGGTAACAAAAATATTACATGCAACCACATCGCCTGAAGCTAGTGTATCCTCCAGTGATAAGGTAAAGGCATGGCCTTGGCCTTGTTGAGCTCCCTGCTGCTATCTTCCTTGACCATTCTGTTGTTGTGGCCTCTGCTGGCCTCCCCGGTTCTGTGCCTGGCGAAACATCTGAGCCTGCGTCGGCAGACGCTGGGCTAGCGGCCTTACGACCAATGTTGGTCCTCTGTTCGATGCTTCCCCCAGAGCTAGCAATGTCGAAAACTGCTGAGCTGGCCCTCCTAGCCTCTGCATCATAGGACAATTGGCAATCCTATGGTCTGGACTGCCACACCTCATGCATAATCCATTAGCTGAACGACACACATCCCTAGTGTGCCCTTCCTTACCGTAGTAAATATATCCAATAGGTGCCCCCTGGCACTGCTGCTGGTTCCTCGGCTGCTGATGCCGAGCTGGTGCTGTTATCTCACATATCATCGTCATCCACGTCACTCCTAACTCATGAATATGGATGCCGGGTGCTAGTGCCGATGTTTGCTGTACTTCTCCTCTGCCCCTACTCTGGGAATGAGACCTCTTCTGGCCTCCAGTCCTAGTTTCCAACCTTTGTTGGGTAAGCTCATGCCTCCGTGCTGTCGTTAAAACAGTATCAAAAGTCTCATAGTCGTGCCCTTCTACTAGCTGTAGAATCTCCAAATGAAGTCCCTGCTAGAATCTCATAGCCTTCTCTGGCTTTGTAGCTACCATCGTTGGTGCAAACTGACTCAGTCTGCAAAACTCTGCTGTATATCCATCCACTGTCTTACCAGCCTGCTTGAGACTGATAAACCTCGGTTGTATCTCATACCGTACTACCACGCCAAAGTACTTAGCCTTGAATCTGGTACTGAAGCTATCCCAAGGAACATGATGCCCTATTCCAACCTCTTCCGATGTCCACCAGTCGCGGGCGAGATCCTGAAGTAACAGTCTGACTTGGTCAACCTTCTCTTCTGCTGGAACCTTTGTTGCTGTCAATATGGCCTCAATATCCTGAATCCAAGCATCTGTCGTGATGGCATCCTCCGTGCCGTCAAAATACCTCGGGTTAAGTCGATAAAACCTTTTCGATGCTCCCGAATCATTCCTGACACTCCTCTCAAGGGCTAACTGTACCCCTGATTCAGTAACACATTCAGTTCCTGCTGCTTGGTCTGCTGTTACTGATGGGCTGCCACCTGATGTTGCCGAGTGGCCAAAAATCCTCAGATGACCTCCAGGAGCGCTACAGCATCGGGCACCGTCGCGGCTGCCGGTACCGCTGGTGGTATAGGAGTTTCTAGAACCTGCGGTACCACTAGCTCTGGTATCACTTCCACTTGGATCTGGTCAGGAGAAGGTATTCTTTTCTGCTGTTGCTCCATCGAGCCATGCTCTATTGGATGTTCCTCCATGTTGGCCTCGCCAGCTACTAAGAAAGAAGCACCCTATAGGAAAAGATACAAGATATCAAAAGACAGAACGAGGAAGATTCGAGGAAGCAATTCAAGTTATCAATCAAGGTGAGGAAGAGAAGATGGGACAAGAGATGAAGGGAACAAGTTTTGATTGAGACTCCTATAATAGTAACACCCCACAAGTCTAAAAATTAGACCTGTATGGGCCACCAATAAAACCTTGTCACGCTCCAGTACCGGAATACAGAGACGGACTAAGCCAGCTACTCCATATGAGGTATGCAAATGTCATACAGCGATCATGTCTGTCAAGAGACAAGGGGGTACATGCTACAATCAAGTCTCCTGCGGTCTCACAGAGCATCTATGTCTCAATCATTCAAAGCAAGAAAATAGCAATTAATGAGCATATGGGATAAAGCAGTAAGGCGTCTCCGACGCTTCATCAAAATGATCATGGGGAACTAGCTTTATAAGTTAGCTAGCCCAGAGAGTCATAGATACATAATCGTATTCAGCTGCAGTCTGATTTAATTATAATTATACAAAAGACAAAATATCTAGATTAACCGACAAAAAGGTACCGGTGGCTAAACGCTAGAACAAAAGTGATGAATACTAGAGTGGTGGAGAAGAAACCCACTCAAGTCCCCCACCAGCTATGCTCCTAGTATGCACCATTGACGTCAGAGAGGAAGGTCGGATCCTCAGACTCTGCTACGTGATCTGGCCAAATAAAACCAGCGGAATTAGCCCCGAATAGCAAGTACCACAAGGGAGCACAAAAGAGTGAGATAAAACCCAAGCATAAAAATAATAATACTAGTAATAATAAAAGCTTTTGGTCGTAACCTCGGTCCACAGCCTATCGCAGCACGATAGCCCAACCCAACAACCAAATAAGGACATAGGTTGGACCACACACCATGACAGTCCATGTCCCTCTGCTACTAGCGAAAGGTGCAAGGCACACGCAAGTCTTTTTTTAAGTGGCCAAATCATTCCTACAACTTTCTATATTGGCAGAGTTATTCCTGCAATGCTAATTATAGGAATCCTCAGATCGTATCGTTCCAGCAGGGCTAGCCAATCCATTATATATACAAACACGTAGCACATTGATTATGCACCGGCCCCCCGTAAGGCTACAACGCTAAACATATAACACATAGCACATAAGAGTCGGATAGAGCCATCTACCATAGGCGGATGAAACCATATCCGTGGCAGCCAACCCGACACGTCAGGACGGGACCTAGGGCGGCTAGTGTGGCACGATCTCGAGATTCTTCCCTCCCAATACATCTATCAAATTTAGTCACCTAGTTAAACCCTAGGTTAATCTCAAAATTTGACATGTCATGGTCACATGCTCATTCTTTAAGATGTCATACATTGTACGAGTACCCCCAAAAAGGATCCGTACTGGCTCAAGGAGTCATACATAAGGATCCATTCTTAGTGTAATACAACACGCAAACACACTACGTCATTTTTACCGACCATTTACTATGTTCGTGTTGGACACTTGGATGTACTAACATATATGGCGCAGGAACACTTAGCGCATTAGATAGCACTTCGGTGCTCACAATGGGTTGTACCTCAGTACTCGCATAGGATTAACCAGCACATGCATAGGTAGTCAGGTCGGGAATGAAGGTCAAGTACACAAAAATATGCAAGAAAGATCAAGAACATCCATAGGTGAATTGAAGCATTAATCGCATAAAAACTCCAGTTAGAGCAAGGCAAGAAGATTCTTGAAGCCAAGACAAGGATCTACAACTTTAATATTTTGAGTTTTATAAGATTATAGCTACAAAACAGCTCAAACAGGCAAAAACAGTAAATTCGGAGAATTTCAGCGCATGAAAATCCCAACGCATGAAAATTCCAGCGTACGAGAAGTTAAGCGCATGAAAATCCCAGCGCACGAAAATTTCAAACGCACAAAAATTTTAATGCACGAGAATTCTAGCGCACGAAAATCCCAGCGCACAAAAATTTCTAGCGCACAAAAATTTCAGCGCACGAGAATTCCAGCGCATGAAAATCCCAACGCATGAGAATTCCAGTGCACGAGAATTCCAACACATGAAAATTTCTAGCGCACGAGAATTCCAGCGCATGGATAAAACTCACGTTGCGTCTTCAGTTCATGCGCATAGGAAACCTACGCGCATGACACATACGGAGTCAAAAGGATGCGTTGCCAGGACTTCGCGGCACATGGCCTCTCAGCACATGGCTTCCCGGGCGAATGAAAATTTTGGCGCATGGACAATCCCGGCACATGGGGGTCATCGTCCCCAAACAACAAGTTTAGCTATAAAAGTTCCAAATTCTTGCCATGGCCATAAGTTCCTCATCCGAACTCGAAATCAAGCAAACTAAAAGCCAAAACTGCATGACATCAAATTCTCTACAACATAGAACAATTATTTTTGGAAAACAACCAAGTTTAACAGATCAAAACCACGAAAATCTATTAAACCCTATTTTTAGAAACTTAGATCTATAAAAGTAGCCATTAAAATCAAAACACCAGGAACTAAACTTGTAGAGAATGAAGAGATGAACAATCTAGACTAATAATATCAAAGAAATAATAAGAAATAAAAAATGCAAGTGGTCTCTCATTTGTGCAAGATGTACTTGCCTAAGTTGGTTAGTGGTTGAGGGAAATGAATGAGAGAGTGAATAAGAAAAGAGAGTGTGAAAAAGATTACTTATAGGGGTAGGGTTGGTTCATTAAAACCCTAGTCCTAATCATGCTCTAACCATTCCACTGATGACATGCTTAAAGGCTACATGCAATAATTAATAAAATAATAAATTACAGGTGGACATGTACAAATACTGTATACAGGAATAAAAAAATAAAAATACGTATATCGGGATCGAGGTGTGACATGATTCTACTGAGGTGAAGGTTGTTACCACTTCCGAAGAGCCTATTCCTTCTAGGCCTCCTGTCGTGGAGTCTCAAGAAGAGGAGGCTTAGGCAATCGAAGTCCGAGTTCAGCCTCCTTCCTTTTTCGATTTTACGAAGGATGATTTTGGCGATCTACTGGCAGCCTGCAATGTTGACCAGACGTCGACAGTTCCCTCAGGTTCCTCCTTTTTACCATATCGCAACCACATGTACATAATTTGGTGTTGACGGTGTTTTATGGCCCCTATAAGTATGCCACAGGAGGAACCTTTATCGAGGTCAGAGCAGCCTACTGTGGGGGCTGAGGTAGAAGCTTAGGGAACCATCGATAAGCACCGAGATGATTCTGAAGTGGAGGTACCATGGGCCTCCTTGGAAGCCGTAACTATAGAGGTACAAGAATCTTTGACTAAATCTCTGGCTAGAAGCGAGATGCCGCTCATGGATGCTACCACCGGGACTATCACTGAGGGAGAAGGATGTAAGCTACCGGTCAGTACTGGCAGCCAGCTCGACGTGACTGAGGAAGAAGTCTCAGTTGAGCTGAATCCCATAATAAAACCGAAGGAGCCAACTTCGATGTCGAGTCCTACCCTTGCGCCGGTACCAATGGACTCTGATACTGGTGAGATCCCTACGACAAACGGAGCTCCCGTTATATGGGACCCATCTTATGTCTCTTAGAGAACCGTATCTGGGGCTGCCCTAACAAGGGTACTGCCTTAATTGCCTCTTAGTCCTAGTATTATCGGAGGGCAATCTGGGCCGATGGATACCTCAAACCCGGAGGTACTCAGATCGGAGCTTCATTAGGAAGAAGCTGATCCAGACACATTGATGACTGAGAATTCAACTAGAGGGAAAACATTTGCTCCGTCTTTCGAGTCAAGTGTTGGCCTTCATATGGGTGTTATTTTGCAGAGCTCAGCTGTCTTTGATTCTGCTGCCCTCACAACTTCCGTAGGGCCATCGACGATGGTACCCCCAATGATACCCCTGACATTAGCCGAAGCAGACGACTACGCCCGCCTGAACATTAACACTTTCTATATTATCATCAGGCATGAGGTCGCAAGTGTTCTTGAGAGCGGTCGATCTTTATGGTGACCAGGGCTTCAATGTTGCTCTAGGTGAGGCGGTTTCGTTCCTACAAAGGTTGCGAAGCCACTGCTGATTCGTTGGAGGCATTTGTGGATGAGCTAGAGCATCGCCTTACAGAGCTTAAAGCTTTACGTGAGAATGACCTCACTATGCTGGTTGCTGAGAAGCGGAAAAGGCTTGCTATCAAGGTGTCTAAGGCTTAGTCTACCTATTCTTCCTGCAAGGAGAGCCTCGATCGTGAGGCTGTCAAAGTAGGCTCGAAGGAGTTAGAACTTGCTGATGCGGAAGAGTCTGCTGCCTGCACCCAGGAGGCCCTAGCTCAGCAGGTAATCGAGGTCCGGGAGCAAATCAAACTTCTCCAAGAGAGGGACGCCCACTTTGTGGCTGAATCTGAACGGGTGGCGGAAAAGCATATGACTCTTTATCGACGAGCGGAGGACAACGCCTGACACGCTTAGAGCATAATCGATCGGAGGGCAGAGTTAGAGGCTGCCTCTGAGAAGTTCGCCCTTTTTCAGGACGAGGCCGCACTACAGTAGGGAGCTAAACACAGGTCGCGAAGATTCGCTAGGCCAAAGCAGAATTTTTGCAGCATCGGATAGGCGAGTTGTATGCTAACATTGAACAATAGCCTTCATTGCCCCCACTTTTGCTTTTGGCTTGTTTTAAGCAAGCATTTTGATTTCTATGTAGCCTCTTCTTCCTTTTTAAAAAGAAATAAAGACTTCATGTTTTCTTGTTTATCTTTGTTGTGTTATGAGCTTTGTGATGATAAGAATCCTATCAAAGGTAATATTAACGTGATAGAGTGGAGTAGCTCTGCTGGGGATATTTCATGGAATTAACATCTATATCATGCCTAGAATTAGGCATAGATGGTAAGGTTAGATACCAAACATCGTCAGAGGTATTATGGACATGGCGGTGAAAGGTGGATCGACAGAATGTTTACTCGGATGTAATGTGAACATGGTAAACAAATGACATAGACGTCTTACTCAGAGGTTATGCAAACATGAAAAGGTATGGCTCTGTGAGGTATATGAAAATAATTCAGAGGTGATATGGATATGGACGTTTTTTTGTGGAGGTTATAGCGACACGGTAGTTGCTAGGTACAGGGTTGGCCCTGGGGTAAGCCTGACAAGCCATCGGGCTTGGGCAACCCCTCTGGTTAGGACAACCCCCCGTCCCCTAAGTCCCCACCTCTCCGTCAATTGAGTCTCTACGGTCCATCCTAAAGCCTTCATATCAGTTGAACTAGAAATCCCCCATGCCCACATTTTGTGTTCCTAATGGGAAACCCTCGAGTAGCTCTTGAGTCAGGAGTGAAACTCAGAATTCGAGCTCCACGCCACCGTCAAAACCAGCGATATCTTTTTCTGGAGTTGATATCAGTTCAACATTTTATAGCTTTCAGTTTGTTATAATTTTTTTGATATTTTTTTAAAGTGAAGGGCAAAGGGCAACCAAAATTATGTTTGGCTAGGGCAACCCAACCTCCTGCGCTGGCCCTAGCTAGGTAAGAATGTTTATTTAGAGGTAATATGGACGTGGTAAACATTTGATTTAGAAATATTTTACTCAGAGGTTATGCCAACATGGTAAGATAGACTTCTATAGGGAAGTAGAGGATGATTCAGAGGTGATATGGACGTGAATGTTTTTTACTTTGGAATTTTATGAGGAAGTGCCTTAGAACCACTAGGTTTCGAGGGAAAATTTGCTAAACTTTTCCTAGGAAAATGACAACTGGGTAGTTCAGAGGTATTTATGAACGTGAACTGTGGTCAGCGCGATATTCTTGCGACCTACACTGGGATATGGCTGCCGAGTCATTTTTAGGAGTAGTTAGGCCCTTTCTCATGCTTGTTTTTAGTTGGCTTCGCTGGGGAGATACTATTGCGAAGAAAAACTCTCCTTTTTACTGGGCCCTACTGAGGATAGAAACGTACATACTAGAACTAGACATAGTAATTTCTTAATAATTTACAATTGATCGACATCATTAGCAAATCTCTGTTAGGCTTTATGAGCCGGTAGGCGCCGTTAGAATACACCAACTCCACCACGAAGGGAACTTCCCACTTAGGATGGAACTTCCCAGTTGTCTTGTGAGTCATGACCATCGGTCTTCTTACTGATAACATGAGGTCACCAACTTGAAATGCCCTTTCCTTAACATTTTTGTTTAAGTCTCCGAAAATTCGAGCTTGGTATTACTCGATGCATTGCTGAGCTAGAGGTGCTTTTCGTCTAGTACTTCCAACTCTTGCAACTGACGGCGTTGGTTATCTTCCTCGGTCAATTAGTTTGTGATGGCTATCCGTAAATAGGGGATTTGGATTTCCAGGGGATGAACCATTTTGCTTCCGTAAACCAGAGAAAAATGGCATATTACTCGTCGGAGTTCGGACTGTCGTACGATAAGCCCAAAGGTATTCATCTAACTTCTCATTCCAGTCGCATTTATTAGATGATACAACTTTCTTGAGTAGATTGACTATCATTTTGTTGAATGCTTCTGCCAATCCATTTGCTGTTGGATTGTAGGCTATTAAAGCCATATTTTGGATTTGATTTTTATCACAAAATCGATGGAAAGTGTGACTCACAAATTGAGGGCCATTATCATGAATGATCCTGCTAGGTACCGCAAAGCGATAGATGTGGTGTTTGACAAATCTAATTATGTTGGAGGTTTTTATTTCAACTAGTAGAATCATTTCTGCCCACTTAGAGAAGTAGTCGGTAACCAGGATGAACCGATGCCCCTTTGACGATGGAGGACTAATCGGTCCAATGATGTCCATACCCGATGCTTCAAATGGCCAGGCTACAACTGTGGGGTGTAGGAACTCTGAGGGCTAATAGATGAAATCAGCATGTAACTGACATGCTCTATACTTTTTTGCGTATTCAACGACATCTGCCATCATTGTAGGCAAATAGTAGCCTATACATCTGAGTTGGTCCTACAGTTTAGGACCAGGTTGGTGGGCTCCACAAGTACCATCATGCGCTTCTCGAAGTGTATCCTTTACTTCGGTGTCTGATAGGCATCGGAGGAGAAGTCCGTCATAGGAGCGACGATGCAACATTTTAGTCGTTGTATCGTAAAAGAATCGGAGGGAGCATCTCCTAACAAAAGTAGCTTCTTTCGTGTCATCATGGAGGATTTCGTAGACTGTATAGTCTATAAATAGGAATCACCAATCCCTGACGTTGATGTTAGCGTCTGTCTGTATAGAGTAGTTCAGATACATGCATAAGTTGTTCTTGGGGCATACCAATTCTTGGCCAATCACAGTGACAGAGTACTGGGTACCGATAGAAGCTACTAAGGAAGCGGCGAGGCCAGCGAGAGCATTGGTCTCTAGGTTCTGCAGTCGAGGTACGTGTTTTATAAAAAACCCTGTAAATGTGGAGATTATGTTAACCGCCACCTGATAATAGGGGAGAAAATCTTTATGAAGGACCTCATACTGGCCTCAGACTTGATTTACTATCAAATTCAAGTCACCGTAAGCCTCTAGATAGTCAACCCCCAACTGTTTAGCGAGCTGAAGTCCAATGATGAGGGTATTGTATTCTACCACATTGTTCGTATATGTTTCCATGAGGGAGTATGCACGATTAATGACCAGGCCCTTGGGCGTAATTAAGACTACTCCCACTCCTACAATAATTTTACCCTTGGGTTATGTTCTTGAAGCATCGTCGAAGAAAATTTGCCAAACGGGCTCCTCCATGACTGTGTTGGATTTCGAGACCTCATCTGGAATACTATCTTGACGTTTCTGGCACGGGATGTTGCCAGGATATTGGCCAAAGCTTGAAGTTTTATAGCATTTTGGGGGACAAATACCATGTCGTAGGGTGATAACAAAATAGCCCATATAGCTAGCCATAAGTTTAGCGCTCCCGGCTTAGTCGTAAGAACTCTAAGGGGATTGACCCGAAAGATAACATGGATTGTCTGCCATGCCACATATTGGCGGGTTTTCTGTATGGCAAACACCAGAGCCAAGCATTCTTTCTCAACATGATTGTACCGATATTCAGCGCCAATTATTGTCCTATTAAGGTAGTAGATGGCTTGTTTGTGGCCAGCATCACTTTGTTGGGCCAAGTAGGCGCTAAGAGAATGGTCCATTGCACGAATATAAAGCAAAAAGGGTCTACCGGCGACTGGGGCCACCAAGACTAGAAGATTTGTGAGATATTTCTTGATGTCATCAAATGCTTGCTGGCATTCTTTAGTCCAGACATAACAAACTCCTTTTTATTAGTTTGGTGAAGGGTTGGCATCATTCGGAAAGATTTGTTATAAACTTCGGATATACGCCAAACGTCCTTGTAGGCCGCAAAGCTCTCTAAGATTCTTCGGTGGAGCCATGTCAAGGATAACTTTGGTCTTCTCAGGGTCAATATGAATGCCCTTAGCTATGATGATGAAGTCCAGGAACTTGCCGTTGGAAACCCCCAAGAAAGACTTGGTGGGGTTCATCTTCAATTGATGTGCTCGCATCAGATCAAACACAGTCTTCAGGTCCTTAAGATGGTCATCTTTATTTTGGCTTTTAACAGCGATGTCATCAATATAATATTCTACTTTTTTTGAAGGTATTTACATAATATGTGCTCATGGCCCGTTGATACATTGCCCCTACGTTCTTTAAACCGAAAGGTATCACTGTATAACATTAGATTCTCTTTGGAGTTCGGAATAATGTATGCTTTTCACCACCGAGAACATCTTTATTTGGTTGTAGCCCAAAAATCTGTCCATGAAAGACATATGTTCGAAGTCACAGGTATTGTCGATCATTATGTCTATAATCGGGAGGGGGAATTCATCTTTCGGGTAGGCCGTATTGAGACCCCTGAAGTCTATGTCAGACCTAAATCATCCCTATTCTTCTTAGTTATGCGAACAATGTTGGCTACCCAATCTGGGTGTTGTTCTTCGTGGATGAAACTACTGGCTATAAGCTTATTCACCTTGGTTTCAGTGGCATCCATGACATCAGGATAGAATCGTCGTTGTTGCTATTTGACAGGCTTTGCATCTGGCCGGATGTTGAGTTTGTGCATTATGACTTATGGGTCTAAACCCGACATATCTTTATAGCTCCAAACGACGACGTCGATATAATCCTGGATAAGTTGTACCAAGGATTCACATTCTTCTCATGATAAACTTTTGCTGATAAAGATAGGCTTGGGCGAAGATTCATCTCCTAGGTCGATTTGTACAACCTCATCTTCGATGAGAGGCTCTCGTTGTTCGAAATACAACTCCCATTGTAATCTCAGGTGTTGTGCCCAAGGTTCTTCTTCGAAGGATTCCAGTGCCTCATCTTTGTCCTCTGTTGGAGGGTACGTAGAAGTCATATTGATAGACAATACCTTCTTAAAAACTTGGCCGATTCTAGTATTGGAGTCCTAAGTAGAGGACTTATATGAGTGAGAATGTATCTTGGCTTCAGCTTCCAAACTTTTTGGGGTTGTTGGGGGCGTTACGTAGCCTACCCCGTGGTGAGTACAGAGGTAATAGTCCTGAGACTTCCCCTTTGGAGCGAAAAGACATAGGGGAAGGTGTCTAACTTTATCGTAGTTTAAGCCCTTACTACTATTCAAGTCATAACCCATCTTTTGGATAAGGTGTTTAGCTTGAGAAGTATAACAATAAATTTGCATCTTGCCATTATCGGGCTCTGGTGCAGCGGGAGTAAGTTTTTGGTGACGTTCCACCCGACCAAAGAGAATGAGCTTCTCGTCCTTCTTTCTTGTTGGAATCACAAAGTAAGCTCTACGGGATGGGAGGACCCGGTTTACCATTTGCAGTGAACCTAAAGAGTTGCCTAAAGTATATATGACGTTCCAGTACACAAAATTGAAATAATTCAAAGATAACCCTTTATTGATAAAATAAGAAATTTGATCTCTGGGGATTATATCATCCAATAATGGTACAACGACATGAGCTGCTATACATTCATTAGGCTTATTATCTATAACTGCTACAAGTGGAAGCTTTTGAGCTTTGCCTCGCAGTTTGACGACTAGGGGCGCCTGGGTCCCTGTAGCTGGCCGGATCTCTCTTAAAGGTGGATGTAGAACTTTTTTTGGGAGTTTAACCACAAGTGGCTCCTGTGATTTTCTTTCCAGTTTGGCCATGAGTGGCTCTTGTGTCCTCTTCGAGAGTTTAACCACTAGGGGATCTGATGTTTAGGGAGCATGCCCCTTGAGACGAACCCTTACGGGCTCATCGGAAGTAACATTCGCCTTGGACTCATTGTTGGCGTCCATGTCTTGTTCCCCTGGCGGATGACTGGTAGAGATATGCATCAGCATAATAAACTTCAATCCCTTTGAAAGGATCAACATTGGCAAACTCTATTTTGACCCGTCCATTGCTGCCAACGTACTTTGTTCATTAGTAAAGTGTGGACATGACTATCGTGTACTCATGTATCCAATGACGTCCAAGTAAGACGTTGTAGGATACATCAGTGTTGATGACATAACATGTCACCTCTGTCTGCAAGTCGCCTATTTGACACTTCATACGAATCTTGCCCAGGGGCTGCTTCTGTCTGTATTGAAGCCGCTGATCGTTGTATTAGAAGCAGACAGGTGATACATCGGTATGCCTAGAGTCTAGAGGAGGCTCCGGGGAATGATGCTAAGAGAAGATCCTGGATAGATATGAATGCAATCCACCTTAATGGCGCCGATATACCCCGTATAGTCTAGAGGTCTATTATGTTTGTTATTTTTCAGCAATATGTCCTACTGAAAGAAAGTGATATCGGGGATCATTTCAACCACACTATGGCAATACAAGCAAGCTGCAGGATCTTTTTTAGGTTGTTGGACCTGTTTGAGGAAAGAGTCAGCATGTTGAAATGCCTTGCTCAGGGCATCCCGTCTCTTTAGAGAGATGAAGAAGCTCGAAGAGTGACAACCTTGATGGAGTATTGGCAAGTTGTGCCAATATATCAAAGTTGTAAGGCTTGATTGTGCCCACTGCAGAGTTTTTCCTCAGGGGTTTGTCGAAGCGAGTCTTCTTCTGCTTCTGTTTGTCTGTCACAGGAGGCTGGGACAACCCTGCTTCCAAAGTATTGGGTGTAGCGGTCGTAGCAGGTGGAGGTGCATCCTCCTTCGGGGCCGGATTGTCTTCTGGTAGGGCAAACCAGACCGAGTCTTGCTCGCTGGAGCTTCGTTGTTCGAGGCGGAGACCATACGACACAACTTGGACTTCTTTCCCTTGGCAAGACGTATCGTAGGTTTCACCACGTCTGGAGCGAGATTAGGGTTGACCCACATGACTTTGCCTCACGGTGTCGTGAGTGGGACCAGACCCTTGTATTATCACAGGCTGGTGGGTGGTTAATTACCTCCATTGTCGCTTTAGGAATCGGGACGACGCCGTCTTGGGCTTCCGTTGTCGGGAAGCTACCAAACTGGAGGGTCACCATGTTTGCAGTTACCGTTTTGTCCTCATAGTCGAGCGAAAGGACTTTGGCGTCTATTAGCCTCTATATTTTCTTCTTCAACACGTAGCAGTCACGTGCTGAATGGTGGACGTATCGCTGGTAATAATAATACTTGGATTGTCCACCTCGTCGGGGTACTTGGGGGCAGAATTTGGAGATTATCGTCCTTCATCAGCACGTTGAAGAGCTCCATCACATCCTCGTCATTGAAGGAATAACTTTCCTTCAGTCTTGGTGCCTTTGTCAGCTTTTGGTTAACGGATGCTGAACCTTTGGATATCAACGTTTAGGGCTTCATTTTCCTTTCCGGCTTTGCTAATGTTAGCAGGGTTGCTACTGGATTGATGTTTTCCCTTTTCGTCTAGTGTAGGAAAGTTTAACCCTACCAAGTGTGTCTTCCTAGCAGTCTTTTCAGCACTGTCGATACTAATAATAAATGTCGTCCATTCTATGCACTGAGGGGAGTTGTGCCAAAGATTGATCGTCGGAAGCATGTTCTTGCGACATGAGTCCATCAGTACTAGCTTGGGAATACCAGGAGGCAACCTCAAGGCTACTTGACGGAAGCACTTGATGTAGGCACGGACTGGCTCCCTTTCTTTGTGGGCAATTTCCATGAGAAAGGTTATTGTTATATCCATTCCTCTTTTATAGAATCGAGAGAGAAAGAGTCGCTTGAGATCATCAAAGGACGAGATATAGTTGTCAGGGAGGCTACAGAACCACTCGTATGCTACCCCCTACAATGCTCCAATAAAGAGATTTGTGAGCAGTGTGTCGTCTTTTGGCAAGTGCTCCGTTATGGAGGCAAAGTATGTCAAGAAGCGACAAGAGACTTTTTTCCATCGAACGTAGTCAGGGACTATGGTTTATACTTGGAAGGGTAAACCACATTGGTCCATTCAGGGGGTATGGCTACTGAATCCCCAATTTTAGGAGAGCCTTCCGCTTGTCTTTAGCATCAAAGTGAGCCTGCAAATCCCTGAGGGCTTCGTGTATGTCATCTGATACTGGTGGGGCAGATGACTGTGGTAGAGTACGATTCTCAGTTGTAGGTGGCACCTGGGAGGGTGCATTAGACTCCCCGTTCGTCCCTGGGTCTTGGCTTGCTATAGTAGGGGCTCTTGGGGGCAGCCTATCCTTGAGCTCTAGGACCACCTGGGTCAAAGCTTGCATGGATTCAGTCAACGTCTGGAGACCTGCCTCGAGGATCTCTATACATTGTTCATGGTTTGACCCTTCACTACTTCCTGGGTTGTCACCTCCTGTTATGTATACGGACATTACGTGGGAGGAGGTGGACAATGAAGTAGACCTCTCGCTCATCATTTTAGACTCTTGAGCCTAACTGTCTTATGGGAATATGTATATATTGATGTCGTCTTCCGAATCAAGGGGGTAACTACTCCCAGCCTGTTGATAACACACACTCCCAGAGGCATTGGTGTCAGTCCCATGTGAAACCTCGTCTGGTTGAAACGACGGTTTGTCATAGAACATCGGGAACTTACTACCCCCAGCCTGTGCAGTAGTCTCCCTAGAAAAAGACTTAGCTTTTGAACGGGTGTGTTGGAACACCCTAGTGCTGGCCATATCTAGCTTAGTGCCTTGGGGCCGGCTTTTTGATGTACTGGTCGAGACAGGAGGATTCTTGGAACTCTTCTTTCGGGCAGGCGAGTTCCATGTGGAATGGCACAAGGCAACGAAAAGTTCGTCCTCATCTTCTATTGGCATCCTCCTTCCAAGACGTTATCGGATAGGGGATGCTGGCTGTAGTCGTTAAAAAATAGACTGTTTTATTGGTGGAGATGTTACTGTTTTGCTATCGCATCAGTTAATAGTGATGTTAGCACATACATGCCCTGGAACATGCATACTGTGCGTAATGATCGTCTCTCCATCTTTGATTTGTGACTAATCACGTTATGCAAGTCGTATGAAGAGAGATTCACATTTACACCCACTTCGTGTGCATGGCTAAGCCGAGCACTTGGGTGTGTATGTGAGAGTGGGGCTTTCTGATCTGGTTCCAGCGCATGAGATGCGCCCAGATCGTTCGTTGAAGACTGGTTGTGACTCAAACCCACTCTATATGCCCGACCTACGTAGGCGTATGGGTTTGATAACACAAATTTGCTCCATAACTTGGTTCCAGCGCAGGAGATGCGCTTAAGTAACAGAGAGACTTGGAGAACGGACAAAATTTTGGCACAAACATGCTTGGGTTAGTTCTGCACAACCTTTCATCAGCTACACGCATGACAGTCAGCGCATGCTTCTGGTTTATTGTAGACATGGCAGTTTGAGCGCGCATGGCCCGTGCTATTATGGACCTCTTTGTACTAGTACCCAAAGATGCATATTACTCAGAGTCCAAGTGGCAAGAAAGCCTGTCAAAGACACTAGCTTTGCCATATGTGGATAAGTTTCTGTGCCTCTCAACAGAGGCATCCTTCTTCAGTCACGTCTCCATTCGTGAGTGGCCGACTTGGGACTGGCAGTGAGCACTGTGCTTTCCAACATTATAAACCGAAGTGGATGCATCCTTAACTCTCTTGCCAGAGTTAGGGAGATGGGCCTCACAGAGGCAGCTTGTGTCAGCGCATGAGATGCATCTTTAGAGACAGGCAATGCCTCATCAACAGCAGATTGGCGTGCCATGCGAGCTTTAGGCACCCACGCCTTGTACATCTTCTTAGGCTTTGCTAGCCTTGGAGGAGACGCTGCACCATCTTCAGAGAGTAGATTTTCAAAGGCTTGGTGGTCGAAACGTACGTCCAGTATCTTTTGAGAAGACCCGAGCAAATTATCATCATATTGTGTC
The DNA here is from genome assembly GCA_029216955.1 of Iris pallida. NCBI lineage: Eukaryota > Viridiplantae > Streptophyta > Magnoliopsida > Asparagales > Iridaceae > Iris > Iris pallida. Next base: position 715,984 of record JANAVB010015399.1, on the reverse strand, counting down.
ACCACCTTCTCATCAGAGGAGAAGGAAGTCCCCAGCAGAGTTGCTAGTTTGTTCGACATGGACAAAAGTTGAAAATTTTTGTATTGACCGAATGAAAAAAGGTACAAAAGAAGTCCTAAATAGGAAATTTGAGTACAAATGATTATGGGGAAGTATGACGAAGGAGATCAAACACTGTAGTGGTTCATTTACTCCGTTGACGATCTGACGATGAGAACAAATTGCTCTGACTCTCTGGATGTCTCTCTATGGATAATTTGCACTCGAGATAGAAATCAAGCCGAAGACCCAAAATGAAGGAAGGCTTCTTCTACTTACAGGCGGATGGAATGAACCACCCATGCGCACGTATACGATGTGTGCATAGGTTTTTTGCAGGCAGGTGCGCCGCGTGTATAAGGTTCAACCTGAACCTTTTATGACTGCACTATTGGGTTGCTGAAGAGCTGATACGTGGCAGTTGTTATCTCCCAGTTGTTGCTGAGATCTTGGGTAGTTGGCACCCATTCATAGGCGTTACCGAGTCAGTGCCACATGGCACGTGTACATTGCTCAAATATCTCCATATGTTGAAACAGAATAGATTTGATACGCTGACTCAGCGTATGAGAAAACTGGGCACATGGCCTTTGGAGCGCATACTATATGTAGTCAAATCAAGCCATGTGGCGTGGCACAACTGTAACTAACAAATGATTAATGATGCCAATGTATATGTTGACGTAGGCGTACGTAGAATGGCGCTTCGTTTGTTGTGTAATTATTGACTGCACGTTTCTTGAGGCGCATATTGTATCGTGATCGAGCGACACCTAACATCTGACACTTTGTACTAAATAATGATAGGATATTTTGGGTGGCCTTGTTGGCGTATTCACAATGTGCCGCATTATTTTTTATTTGGCCCAGTCCTGTTTGGGGGACGTATTGTCTTTGGTCAACTTCCTGAAATGTTGTCGCTGTATGTGGCGTGGGGCTCGATATGGTGACTTTTGACTGGACTTAGTTAAAATCTAGGTGGCAGATTCTTTGCCATTAATATGAGATTCATCACATTAATTTTGGAGGCAGCAGGTTCATTGTCGTTATTATAAGATTCATTATGTTAATCTCAGAGCTTTTGACTAGCTGCCACTCGACGCATAGGTATGACTATGCTTTGGCCTATAAATAGGGGTATTTTGAGAGAGAAAGACTTTACTCATTCTCTTTGCACCCGACTTCATGTTCAAAATAGGCTTAGCTTTCGATGGTCGTGAGCCTCCTCTTTGGCACGTCAGTCGGCTGTGGCTTGTAGATCTCTTCGTTCAAAAAAGCTATTATTTTGATGAAGAAACCTATCAGAGAACTGAGATGCGCCTGGCTGACTGTTGGTAGAGTAATATTAACAGCGGTGGTCGTCAGAACAATTGCAAAGGCAAAGAAGCCTTAGCCATCAATATGGGTCAGTCGACACCTACAACGATGGCACCTCTACAGAGAGCACCACGTCCCAAGGAGGAGTACTCCTTTGACGAGGATGACATTCTGAGCATCTTTGATTGTCTAATCAAGAGCAACAAACTTTAACTGCCTGAAGCTGAACGGCCAGATGAAGTAGGTAAGACTGACAATCCCAAATATTGTATGTATCACAGGTTCTTGGGGCATCCAACTAGGGCGTGCTACGTACTTTAAGGAAAGATCCAGGAGTTGATCAATGCCAAAGCTATCACTCTCCAACAAGACGAGAAGACGGTGACTGCCAACGTTGTCTCTCTACAGTTCGGTGACTTTCCTGCTCAACTGGTTTCGGATGGAGTCGTCCCTATTCCAAAAGCTGCTTTGGAGATCGTCAACCTTCCGCTAGCATGAAGTGACGGTCTTGTACCTCTATTAACCGACAAAAGGGAAATCATGTGGATTCACCCTGACTTGGTCGCGATTTTGAATCTTAGACACATGCTTCTTCTAACAAGTCAAGAAAGGCAGTCAAGTACAAGTCGTGCCACATGACATCACTGGGTGGTCATCTTCCACCTTTGAATGTTATATTCATTCTATCAGCAGCTTCACCTTCTTCTTCCAAGACGGTGGTACTATCACGACCTGCACCCTGAGGAAGGGCACGAGAACGTGGGTACGTCAGGCCTACGCCACAGTGTCGGCGGTAGAACGCTGTATAGGTCATCTATAACATCTAATATCCAACAACAAGATATATAAACCTGTCATCTTCGCACAGAGGTATAATATAGCATCTCAACTCTATATCTCAATCACAAGTCTAGGGAAGATAGAGCACGATATGGAATCAGATAAAAGGAAGAAACTAAATATAAATAGAGTTAATTACACCACAAAAAATAGATGTTCAACACAATAAATACAAGTCCTGAATATAACAAAGTCTCAACTAACAATCGAAACAGTCCGATACAAACAGAAAGCTATAAATGCTAGGCTAAAATAGGCACCCTCTACTGAGCTAGATGCTCCTCGGGCTCCTGAATGTCACCCTCATATGCCCCATAGAAGGTAGGGCAGTCACCATCATCATCTGTAATATTTTCAACAAGTCCAATCAGTACAGGAGCGAGCACAATACATCTCACACAGTTCATATCATATTGGGAAATATAAAGCATGCAAAAGAGTAAGATACATGGACTGTAAAGAAATATATATAAAAATGAGAGAGATTTGATAACTGGAAATATCTATATACATGATAAGTAAGAACTGTAAGTAACCTATGATTTAGAGCATAATATGGTTATATAAATGGGTTAGGACAACGCAAGGGTAACTCCGTCATATGTGAGTGTACAATGGACATATACATGATTTCACAAGATTTCACAAGATGGAATTTTGATCACATAACCATTTTCTACTCACCCTCCCCAATCAATACACAAGGATCCAGTCAAGTTACGTTACCTTGTACAAGAGGTTTTTATCATGTTTGCTCACATGATCATGAGAGTACAAGATTGCACAAGAGTATACATGAATAGCGGTGTACATAAAATACAAGTTGTTCATGAAAAGCACATGACAACTGTATCTGATGCACCCCGAGGGGGATAACATCGTATGACAAGATCCATATAGTACCAATCCGTGATAATAACGTGACAACATCATGTAAAGTAATCTAGAGAAAGAATATAAATCCTAACAAGTATGAAATGATCAGAGAATGTACTCGCCTATCACCCTGAATGACTGAGATGAATAGATGTCCGAACTGGTGTCACAGAGTCCTATTTAGAGTAAAACAGGTTATTAAGTACTCAAATTGTAATAATGGAAATCTGCAATACAAACTACATGATACTATGTCAAACTAGGTCAAACTAAATCAAACTTGGTCAAACTAAGTCAATGGTTGACCTACAGTTGACTTTTGGTCAATTGGTCAACTCTAGTCAACTTCTAGTCCAATTTAGGTCAGATGTTGACTCTATTTGACTTTTAGTCAAAATAGTCAACCTTGGTCAAACAAGATCAAATCTAGGCCAAGTATCCTATTTTAGTCAAACTAACTATCCTAGCTATCTAACAGTAGTATCTACCATATAGAGTACTAGGATACCCTTGGTATCTATATACAAAATAGTACACTTAAATGTATGTTATACTTTATACATACAAATTTTGGTGCAAACCTTATATAGGACACACCCCTGTATACAATCATATGTAGTCATGCAATTATTTATGAATGGTAGGTAACACAATATCTTAACTGTTGTAGTATACCTATACACATATAGATATAAATCTATGTATACAATTTGTAGGCTTCACCACCTCTTCATCCCAGTTCGAAATTCTCCTACTGCACTATATGACCTTCCCTTAAGCAATGTATATGGATACATATACATATTAAATCTAGTTCAATCCAGACTTGAAAATAGTTGGGAAGCAAGAGTAGATATTTGTTAAACATTTATTAACTTATATGATACAAAGTATTAGATTTACTCACACTCTTCCTTACTCAGTCCAAGGGATACATCCACATACTCCCAAACCTCAAATTCCTCTCTACTCTGTCTAGTTTTGCCTGCAATGGCTGCATTAGCTTGCTGCAGCATCATGCAACTGCTGTTGCTGCATGCTCACTCCTAAACACTACTGCTATCCTCTTCTCCCACCCAACCTAACTCTCAATCATACTCTCTCAATTCACTGAACTCAGATTACATATATATATATATATATATATATATATATATATATATATATATATATATATATATATATATATATATATATATATATATATATATATAAACCTAAAACAGGTATATAACATATACATACACAGATACCCAATTTCGAATTACCAAAATCAAATATCAGTAAAAACCAATCGAACATCATGAAACCAAATTTGAACAACTGGACTCAGGTATCAATGTAAACTCCCTTTTGAAATCGAATTTGAACATTTGAAAACAGTAAACTACATATATCAGTGTATCAAAAGAAAACATGAAATCGAACCCAAAAAATGAATGAAAACCAAACCAAAACACTCGTGTCCTAGAGGAAATGTATGCCAACATGGGGGGGTCTAGTCGTGTCCTATTGTGTCAATTAGTGACACAAAACGTGTCTAAACAAGTGTCTGAACTGTATATCAGTGAGGGTAATACTGTGCACTGAATGAGGGCTCGTGCACATGTCTCGAGCTCTCCAGGATACGACACACGAACCCATAAGTGTCATGCACGTGTCCACTACTAGCCTAGGTCTAGGGTTTTGTGTCCCACAGCCTGAAACGTGTCCAAGTGTCATTGTGTCCGCGCACGAAGTGCGTATCTGTGGCACTTGTGTGCGCGTGTGTGCGCGTGGTCGAGACAGTACAGAATCCGTGCGAGCTCGAGAACTTCCCAACCATTCAACCATATTGACCGAAACTCAGTATACTAGGGTTGTGATCTACACACTAAGGGCTACAGAATGATGTAATTAGTTTTGAATTTTACTAAAATAATTTCCTATGTGGCATTTCATCGAACACCTATTTAAAAACACCGATACGTGTCTGATACGGACACGAAATGGACACGGTTTCCTACCAAACTTGTGCTACACCTAAGGGAATCCTAAATGGATGCATCTATAGGAAGAAATCAGGAATTTATTAGGGTTTGTAGGGTTTTACCTATTGAGATTTCAAACTCAATGAAAAGGGTCCCAAAATGAGAAGTTTTCTTCCTCGAGCGATGTCCAAACACGCTCCACTTCTTGCAAGCAAGCCCCCACTAGCCTCTACTAGTGTAGGGGAGTCCAACGCAATTCGTTTGGTCTAATTTGGTGGAGAAGTAAGGAATTGGTTAAGGTTTGGGGAAGAACACAAGTAGGAATTTATGTAGGTATTTAAAAGAGGCAAAAAATTATGAAGAGGTGATTAAATAGGGAGGGAATGGGCTTGATGGCTGTTGAAATAGTTAGGGTTAGGGTTTTAGATGAGTGGCTAGGGTTTGTCCACCCAATTCCAAGTCCTCCTATTGGTCCAATAGTCCTAAGGCTTTCTTTTTCACAAATATCCTAAGGGAAAAAATATCATATTTAGAAATATCTAGATATTGTTAATCTTGTCATTTGCTAGGTTATCCTAATCAAGATTCTAGGCTCAAGGATAATCTAGATTAGGCTAAGATTCTAGGATAGTCTCTAACAATTCAATTAGCACAATATTAATTAATCAAAATTCATTTTCATTAATAAGTCAAAAATGACCAAAATACCCTTAGGCTAAAAAGTTGTAATTAGTCATCCTAATCACATGACTAGGCTTCCTTGGTCATGGTTAGTCTCTAGGCTTACCAAAACTAGGGTTTAACTAGTTAACCATCAAAATCATAAGTCTTGGTTTTAAATAGTTTTAAATTATTTAAAAACTGCCAAAAATCATAACATGGTTTAAATAACATTATTAAATAACTAAAATATACAAAAGTTTAAAATTACCCTCATTTTAGAAACTGGGTGCTACAAGTATACCCTCAGAAAAATTTTGTCCTCAAAATTAAGATAGTCGTACTCCTTCTAGGTCAAACACCCCAACAATCACAGTCTCAAACACACAGTTCGATAATCATATGCGTCTGTCCAAAATCATGATACTCAGAACCCCCGACATGCTAGTGAGCAAGGCTACGATAATCACAGAGTCCTTAACTAAGGTACATACCTCTAGAATTATGGTATTTAAAATTTTTGCATTGCCGCATGCTTGGCCGCAAAAACCTTAAATTCCCACACCCGAGAAATACGTCCAAAATCTGACTATATGTCCTCACTATGCCAGCTAACATGACTATAGAAGACTCTAGATCCCATAATCGAGGCGACCTAGCCCATATGACTTATCTCATAAGAAAATAAATCACAATGGAACATCCGAACAAAATTTATCAACTACAAGGAACAGATAGAATCGAATTTCAAGACAGTTATAAGGAGGCAAATACGGAAATAGGATCGAAAAGATTGGAACCTGAAATCAGCTCTCCTTCTGCCTGTACATCCTCGAATGCCATGGCGAAAGCTCGCCCCTGCTGGCCTTCACTGGCCTACTGCTGATGCTGGACAAACCTCTGCTGCAGAGTCTGCAATGATGGTCCCGTCTGCTGCCCTATCGGAGCCCTAGCTTCTGCTGCTGCCTGGGCCAATCGTGCCGAGTTCTTGGGACACTCCCTCAACTGACGCTATGCTGAACCACAACGTAAACACAGGTCTTGCCTCTTCCTGCAATCATCCCATCCGTGACCTTGCTTCTTGCAGAAGTTACATATAGTGTATTATTGCTGCCTGGGTGCCTGCTGGTGAAGTACATGTCCTTAGCCCTGAAACGACTGCTGAACTGGCCTCTGCTGAATATGAGGGTGCTTGGCTGGCCCTGCACTAGAACTAGCCCCTAAGGTATCACAGCCCCTCTTCGGCTTGAGGCCGAAGTCCTCCTCAGCTATTTGTGCCTCCATCAGTGTCACGCCCCGATCCCGCTAGGGTCATCCGTCTTGCTTGGATCCCTGCGGGGTCGATCGTCCTCGCTAAGGCGTGATGCCGTGCAAGCCTAAGTTGCACTTGCACAAGGCCATGTACCTGCACAAAAACAACTAGTCAAGCAAAACACACGCACGCACCCATTAGTCAAGCAAAACACACGCACGTACCCATTGCAGAAAACCAAATGTTGGACACAGAGATTTGAAATGAAAATACTCATTTTATTCATAGCTTGATAGGAATACAAGTACAAAGCTTTGCAACTCAGATTTGCCTTATAATTTGGCTACAAGATACTCTTTGAAACACTTTTTTGAAATTTGCCACAATGCCCATACATGATATCCTTTATTACAAGCTGGAATTGAAAGACACCTTCAAAGGAAATGAAAACTAGAAACTTGCAATTGACTGAAAGTAAACTTCGAGGCGATCCACGAGCTCTACTGGGCTAGACGAGCTTCGGTGCCTCACTTGAAATCCCCCTGTCTCCTTTTGCTTTCTGAAAAGGATGCCCACAACGTGGGTCAGTACACATTATGTACTGGCGAGCGGCTTTTGGCCGAACTTGCAAATCTCTGCACTAAATCAATATGTTAAGCTAACATTTACTAGTGATCTTTCTACTTGTCTAGGTTCTTTTTAACAATTCATAAGAACATGACAGATAGAATATATCATAGTAACTTACCCTCGCCGGCAGTCATCCCTGCACAAAACCACGTTAGCACAATTTGCATAATGAGTAATTCATGATTCATTCTTGCAGATATTGAAGTTGTCATTCGGGTCATGCAGGTGGACTATTCTACATGTTGGTCCATGGGTTTTCCCCATGATTAGCCGCTGTGACTCTTTGGTTCAGCTCGTCGCTAAGGACTCAGATCGACTCCCATTTTCACATGGAGGCCCTAATCTCTCCTAGGCCGAGCGGTTCCAGGTGCCCCCAGATACCACCCGAGAGATAAATATTCCCTTGTATACAAGTTGTCCGAGACCAAATGCATGCTCTAGCCGTTCTATCAGATGAGACACACTTGGACTTATGCACAGGTATACGACACGTTTGATTCGTGCCTTCAGGTTTATCTCAACACGTACAAGTTCGTCTGTACATGTCTATATTTTCAAGCAGACTAGTGACAAGCAGATGATCACTCTTATTGAGCAGATAGAGTAGCAACACATATTCTTGCATTTGATTCAATTCAATTATCTTCTCTTATCTTTTGTGGATGTGGTATCGTTGATCATTGGAACAAGGCAACATAGTAGACTAGAGATCATTTTTCTTAGGCGTACAGATCAATGTCTGTTCGGTTGAAGCAACTCACCGAAATGAATCTTAGTAGAGAGAAGGAGGGACTTCACGCGCCGTTCACGAACAATTCACGCGGCCTACAATGGCACCAACAGTTGATTAGCATACTTCGTCTCTTTCTCTCAAGATTCGGAATGAATGCGAATGCGATGAAAGCGAACAATGAAAACCAATCATCGAAAACCAACACGAAAACGCATTCATCAAAACCAAGCAGCAAAGAGAAAACATTCAGCAAAACTCTTGGATTCATTTCAATAGAAGCCAATCCATCAATTGGAAAGGTTTATTGCATTTCATCCGTGATCAATCGATACCGGCAAAGGTTTCACCAAGGACTCAGTTCATGACTGAGTCAACAAGCCGTAGGTATTACATAGTGGACCGCAAGGAGCGGGGCACTACATAATAACCCACCGAGAAAAAGTTTTGTCCTCAAAACTTAAGATACAAACTCACCTCCACTAGTGTTGCATTCTGGGTCAAGCAACGTGGAGAGATTGAAGACGCGCGCATTAGTCCGCTGCGGCTGGTTGTGCGGATGGTCTCTAAGCGGCGGTGGGCCTGGCAGTTGCCCACGCTCTTCAGTGTCATCTTTATTCTAATCCGTTCTATTCTTTTTTGGGCAATATTTGACTGAATGGCCCTGTTGGCCACAACAAAAACAAGCGTTGTTAGCGGCACGACAGTCCTCTTTGACGTGCCCACTCTTGCCACAGTGACTGCAACTCTGGCCATTCACATAGCGACAGTCTTCTTTGACATGCCCTCGCCGACCACAGAAGCCGCATACAGGCTTGTTGTTTTGTTCCCCGTCAGTCTTTTTCTCTCCGTCATGATATCTCTTGGCGGGCTGATTCCGACTGTTCTGCGCTTTGTTGGACGCTTTCTTCTGCTCGAACTATTCCACCTGGAGTGCCGCCTCAAAGGCTTGAGAATAGGACTCGCATTCTCGATTCAGCACACTTAACTGGATGTCGTAATTCAGACCTTCCACGAATCGATTTATGCGAGTCTGTTCCGTGGGGAGCCAAGCAGCGGCAAAATTTGCCAACTTAGCAAATTCAGATTCATAGTCCTCCACGGACATATCCCCCTGTTTTAGCGTGATGAAGTCATCCTCCATCTTCTTGCTCATGGCGCGAGGCAGATATTGATCCAGAAACGCCTTCTTGAAGGAGGCCCATGAGATCTTCCCATTCCTAGCCGTTGCGAGTAGCGCCGGCTTCTTCGTCTTCCACCAATCCTTCGCCCGCAGCCGTAGGAGCATAACGACACAAACTACCTTTTTGCTACTTGGAACTCCTATGAACGCGAACAGACTCTCCATTTTATCTATCCAGTCCATCACCTTGTCGGGTGACGTCCTGCCTTCAAATTTCGGAGGTTTCGCGTCCAAGAAGTCCTTTGGCCTAAAGACAGTGTGCCTTTGCGCTGGCTGGGGCTCTTCACCCTCTACAGGTTCGATCTCGGGCGTTCCCGTCTGTTCCGTCGCTGCGGTGGCATTTTGATTTGCCGCAAGCGCCGTGACAAGCTGGGTCAAGGCATCCAACTGCTTTTGTTGGGCAGCCGCTCGGGCCTGATGAATTTGGTTGTTTTCCTCACTATCCTGCCTCTGCAGCTCCAACATTCTCATGATCCGTTCTACCGGATCGGTCGAGCCAGATGGACGAGGAGGAGCCATTTCTCTACAAAATAGTATAACTTCTGTCAGTCTCATAAAATATTATGGACTTATTGTATGGGGCATTGGTTTTCATAACCCAAAATCCGGACACTTTTGAAAGCCGTCAAAGTACTTTATATACTTTTTGAAAACGATATTTGCAAGAGGCCAAGGACGTAAAACCGTGCTCTGATACCACTTTGTCACGCCCCGATCCCGCTAGGGTCATCCGTCTTGCTTGGATCCCTGCGGGGTCGATCGTCCTCGCTAAGGCGTGATGCCGTACAAGCCTAAGTTGCGCTTGCACAAGGCCATATACCTGGACAAAAACAACTAGTCAAGCAAAACACACGCACGCACCCATTAGTCAAGCAAAACACACGCACGCACCCATTGCAGAAAACCAAATGTTGGACACAGAGATTTGAAATGAAAATACTCATTTTATTCATAGCTTGATAGGAATACAAGTACAAAGCTTTGCAACTCAGATTTGCCTTATAATTTGGCTACAAGATACTCTTTGAAACACTCTTTTGAAATTTGCCACAATGCCCATACATGATATCCTTTATTACAAGCTGGAATTGAAAGACACCTTCAAAGGAAATGAAAACTGGAAACTTGCAATTGACTGAAAGTAAACTTCGAGGCGATCCACGAGCTCTACTGGGCTAGACGAGCTTCGGTGCCTCACTTGAAATCCTCCTGTCTCCTTTTTGATTTCTGAAAAGGATGCCCACAACGTGGGTCAGTACACATCATGTACTGGCGAGCGGCTTTTGGCCGAACTCGCAAATCTCTACACTAAATCAATATGTTAAGCTAACATTTACTAGTGATCTTTCTACTTGTCTAGGTTCTTTTTAACAATTCATAAGAACATGACAGATAGAATATATCATAGTAACTTACCCTCGCCGGCAGTCATCCCTGCACAAAACCACGTTAGCACAATTTGCATAATGAGTAATTCATGATTCATTCTTGCAGATATTGAAGTTGTCATTCGGGTCATGCAGGTGGACTATTCTACATGTTGGTCCATGGGTTTTCCCCATGATTAGCCGCTGTGACTCTTTGGTTCAGCTCGTCGCTAAGGACTCAGATCGACTCCCATTTTCACATGGAGGCCCTAATCTCTCCTAGGCCGAGCGGTTCCAGGTGCCCCCAGATACCACCCGAGAGACAAATATTCCCTTGTATACAAGTTGTCCGAGACCAAATGCATGCTCTAGCCGTTCTATCAGATGAGACACACTTGGACTTATGCACAGGTATACGACACATTTGATTCGTGCCTTCAGGTTTATCTCAACACGTACAAGTTCGTCTGTACATGTCTATATTTTCAAGCAGACTAGTGACAAGCAGATGATCACTCTTATTGAGCAGATAGAGTAGCAACACATATTCTTGCATTTGATTCAATTCAATTATCTTCTCTTATCTTTTGTGGATGTGGTATCGTTGATCATTGGAACAAGGCAACATAGTAGACTAGAGATCATTTTTCTTAGACGTACAGATCAATGTCTGTTCGGTTGAAGCAACTCACCAAAATGAATCTTAGTAGAGAGAAGGAGGGACTTCACGCGCCGTTCACGAACAATTCACGCGGCCTACAATGGCACCAACAGTTGATTAGCATACTTCGTCTCTTTCTCTCAAGATTCGGAATGAATGCGAATGCGATAAAAGCGAACAATGAAAACCAATCATCGAAAACCAACACGAAAACGCATTCATCAAAACCAAACAGCGAAGAGAAAACATTCAGCAAAACTCTTGGATTTATTTCAATAGAAGCCAATCCATCAATTGGAAAGGTTTATTGTATTTCATCCGTGATCAATCGATACCGACAAAGGTTTCACCAAGGACTCAGTTCATAACTGAGTCAACAAGCCGTAGGTATTACATAGTGGACCGCAAGGAGCGGGGCACTACAATCAGTATCTGTTCGAAGGTCGCATCGCGTCGTCCGGAAGTACGAGTGTGAACCGCATGAATAAGGCCTCTCCTGAATTTGCGAGCCTTATACCCCTCATTCTGGATCAGGTCTGGAGCAAACCTACTCAAACGGAAAAACTTTGCTGTATACTCGTCCACCAATGAGTTCCCCTGCACTAATCCGACGAACTGGGCCTCTAGAGCTGTAAGAGCCACGTCGGGATAGAACTTCTCCTTGAAGAGCCGCCTGCAGTTCTCCCATGATATACCCCTCACTGACACCTAAGGATCTGTTCAGAACCATGTCAAAGCAATCTTAAAGAACTGGCTAGCCGCAGACGTCACCCAAGCCCCTTCGGGACCTCTGCTAACTCCAGGCTCCGTTGGACATCCTCCAACCAGTCATTTGCATACAGGATACCCTCGGTACCCTTGAAGTCCCTCGGGTTCATCTTTCTGAAATCTAGACATGTGCCAGGCCTCCCTTGACTCTGCTGCTGCTGCTGTAGAAGGGCCATCATCTGCATCCGTCGGTAGCGGAGGTGGCGGTAGAAGAGTCTCAGGAATGACTATGGATGGTCCCACAGCTGGAGGTGGAAGACCTCCTGGAACAGTCGCTGCTATTTCTGCCTGAAGGGCAGGAACTGAGGTGGCAGCTCCCTCGACTGCTACTCCCGTAGCCGGAGATGGAGGTCCTACTGGATCGGACCTCTCTGGAACAACACTAGATCCTGCTTCCTGAGAGCGAGTAATCGTCATCCTGAGGACAGATTGAAACAAGGATATTAATATGGCACATGATAAGGAAAATCAAGGAAGGACAATTGAATTCAAATGCAGAAGAGTTGTCATGGTAATCAAAAGTTCAAAATTTTCCTAAAATGTGATTGAGTAACTCCTATCATATCCTAGATCCTATGTCCTAGTCGCAGACTCGTAATTAGTACTCTAACCTGAGCACCATTACGAGATCGTACTAATTATGACATCGACCTGCATGGGCCACTACTAAAAATGTGTCACGACCCGCACCCTGAGGAACGGCACGAGAACGTGGGTACGTCCAGCCTATGCCGCAGTGTCGACGGTAGAACGCTATATAGGTCATCTATAACATCTAACATCCAACAACAAGATATATAAACCTGTCATCTCCGCACGGAGGTATAATATAATATCTCAACTCTATATCTCAATCACAAGTCTAGGAAAGATAGAGCACGATATGGAATCAGATAAAAGAAAGAAACTAAATATAAATAGAGTTATTATACCACACAAAATAGATGTTCAACACAATAAATACAAGTCCTGAATATAACTAAGTCTCAACTAACAATCAGAACAATCCGATACAAATAGAAAGCTATAAATGTTAGGCTAAACTAGGCACCCTCTACAGAGCTAGATGCTCCTCGGGCTCCTGAATGTCACCTTTATATGCCCCATAGAAGGTAGGGCAGTCACCATCATCATCTGTAATATTTTTAACAAGTCCAGTCAGGACAGGAGCGAGCACAATACATCTCACGCAGTTCATATCATGTTGGAAAATATAAAGTATACAAAAGAGTAAGATACATGAACTGTAAAGAAATATATATATGAAAACGAGAGAGATTTTATAACTGGAAATATCTATATACATGATAAGTAAGAATTATAAGTAACCTATAATTTAGAGCATGAGATGGTTATATAAAGGGGTTAGGACAATGCAAGGGTAACTCCATCATACGTGAGGGTACAATAGACATATACATGATTTCACAAGATTTCCCAAGATTTTATAAGATAGGATTTTGATCACATAACCATTTCCTACTCACCCTCCCCAATCAATTGTCACGCCCCAGATCCAGAATACTGGAGAGCGGGAGGCAGACACAGCCAGCTACGTATATAGAAGTGTATTCCACCTCCATATATGGTCACGGCTGTCTAGATGCATGAGGGTTTAACTACAAGCCATCAGTCTCTTATGGTCATGAACAAGCCAATTATCTCAATCTCAAGCAAATATAGCAGTTGCAAGATGTCATAGCACCAAATATACAATAGTAAGGCATCCCATACATTACATATTTAGATGATCTGAAGCTAGTCATACAAAATGTGAAGACTAGCAAGATTTTCAGTCATACATGATCAACCCTAGAATTTGTTAATCATGTTACATCCCGTAGGCAGACAAGAAATATAAGTATTCAACACGAGCTAACACTTTCTCAGCGGCTAAACGCCTCAAAAGAATAATTTATACTAGAGCGGGAAAGCAAAATAAAATCCACTAGTTGCCAAGATTACGTCTGGTGGTCACCATTTGGCTGGAATGCAGGTAGAACCTCGGATGCTGCTCTGAAATCTGGCCATACAAAACCAGCTGCGTCAGACCCCAGAAAGAGCAAATGCCACAAGGGAGGCTTCACTTAAGAACTAAAACCAGCACATGAAAACATAAATGATGATAAAAGACATGAGTTAGAGAAAATAGGGTGATAAATAATAAGATAACTAAAGGACTATTTCGGTAACCAAGTTACAACCCGTAAACCAAACAATGACCGGAGTTGTAACCCTTTATTTGAACAGAACTTAGTCTCTAACCAATTATCGATAAAGTAAAGCATACACAAGCATGTCCTAAGATAGCCATGTACTGGATCAAGACAAGACTAGACAAGATAGGACTCCATCCAACATTCACGGCCAAGCAAAGAGTACGGCTTGATACTTTAACTAACTAGGGTTATCACAAGCCTAGTTACTAGCAAGATGCAATGAAATATTTCTATGGCCACAAGCCCTGCAGACTATCCAGGTTATCCAGACACAAGTTACAAGCATTTATGGTGGATACATCGCCCAGGAGACAAATGTATCCTAAGAGAGCTATTAGGTGACTTGGGGTGCAACACATGACAATGTGCATATTACTTATTTCAAGAAGTACCCCACATGACAGTGGGCTAGAAATGTGCCGTACTCGACAGCAGGCTACAAATCCATCAGGAAGGCGCCCAGATAACGGGATTGCTTGTAGCCAAAATATCTCTCTATATGAACTACTTGATCAATCTAGTCATTTACCTAGTCAGATTCAGTATGAATCCCTGACCATGGTAACCAGGGATACATGCCCTAGACATGATACGAGATAATACTGGTAGCTTATACAAGCACATTCAATACATTCACCACGGTGTCAAGAGGAGAGTTTACTAGCATGCCAAGTTAGTCGTCACAACAGTGTTCAAGATTACATATCAAGGTTACTTGGCAGGGGTACACCACAATGGGTCACCATCAAGATTATTTATCATGTCAAGAGTGCGTCACGACGGACCACCATTCAAGAATTATCATGTCAAGGTTGCTTGTCAAGGTTGCTTGTCAAGAGTGCACCACGACGGGTCACTGTCATGTGAGACACATTAACCTATCGTGTTTATGGAACATGATTATAATTAACATGGTATAAGCATTTCCTTCAAGGACCCAAGTTACACAGAGGGTCATGAGACATAAGTATAATTGTAACAACCAAAATAGTAAAAGGGTACAAGGCTGTGGGAAGAGCCATGCGGCTCGGAAGCCAAGGGCCATGGCCTATGCGGCCAAGGATCGCCATGCGGCAAGGCTTGAAGGTAGCCAGGTGGCCAAGAGGGAACAGGCTTATACGACAAGGCTAGAGATAGCCATGCGGTCAGGAGGGAACATGCTTATGCGACAAGGATAGAGATAGCCATACGGCCGGGAGGAAACAGGCTTATGCGGCAAGGCTAGAGATAGCCATGCGGCCGGAAGGGAACATGCTTATGTGGCAAGGCCAGAGATAGCCATGCGGTCGGGAGGGAACAGGCTTATACGACAAGGCTAGAGATAGCCATACGGCCGGGAGGGAACAGGCTTATGCGGCAAGGCTAGAGATAGCCATGCGACCGGGAGGGAACAGGCTTATGCGACAAGACTAGAGATAGCCATGCGACCGGAAGGGAACAGGCTTATACGGCAAGGCTAGAGATAGCCATACGGTCGGAAGGGAACAAGCTTATACGGCAAGGCTAGAGATAGCTATGCGGCTGGAAGGGAACAGGCTTATGCGGCATGGCTAGAGATAGCGATACGGTCGGGAGAGAACAGGCTTATGCGGCAAAAAAAAGCCACAGGGGACCTGCCGCATGAAAATGCCATGCAGCAAGCACTATTCTTCTTCTCTAACTTTTCTGAGAAGAAGAACCTGGGAAGTTGGAGGTTCCCAGACTTCCCAACCTTCAATCCAAGCCCAAATTTGGACTTTCCATAGGTCAAAACAGGACAGAATAAAATTTTCCACAACATAAAACAATCAAAACTTGAAAATAATAAAGTTTGATAGATCAAAACCCAAGAAATCCAAAAATACAACAAGCTTAGATCTACAAGAAATAAACTATGGAAATTAAAAATGCTAAGTACTAAAGTGTCTTAGAATCTCGTAAGGAAGACAATGGAACAACAAAAATTGAGTTCCTCCATGAAGCAAGTTGCACTTGCCTAAGCCTCTCTTGGTAGGTGGAGAGAGTTAATGGAGGAAGAATAAGAAGTAAATGAAGAAGTGAATGAGGAGAGAGAAAGGGGTTTATAAATGGGGATGGTGGTAGGTAGGGGGTTAACTATGGAATAAACCAAGCCAACCCAAAATAAACCAAGTTAAACCATGACATGCCATGATAAATCTAAACAAGATTAAACCAAGAATTATCTAGCAAGACAAGACAAGTAAAAATACAGGACAGGATCCCGTACACGTATACTTGGAATACGTATACGAAAAATGGAGGTGATAACTCTACCCACCTTAAAAGAATTCCGTCCACAGAATTTAATCAAGAGTCTAGAGATGTCAGGGCAAGCTATAGTATGGCACAAGAAATCTATGACTAGAAACCAAAGATGTAATCAATCATGCAAGCAAAGAATTTTAATAGCGTGAGGCAGAAGGAAGATATCCTGCTAGAAAGCTCTCTGCCGGTTCTGAATCTGAGCTTGGGTCTGGGCATACTGCTGGGGTCTTTGCTGCTGAAAGGCTTGTACCTGAGGCAGCAATGGCCTCGAAGGCTGGTACTGCTGCTGCACTGGTGCTGGGGCTGGTGCCCTAACCGATGGACTGGTTAGGTTCGCTGACGATAAGCTGGCTCTACTCGGACATGACCATATCTTACGATCCGGTGCCCCACAAGCCAAACACAATCCCTGTGCTCTGTGACACTCCGAAACAACATGTCCTGGCTTCCCATAGTGAGTGCAGCCCACTACGGAAGACTGTTTCTGCTTCTGCTGCTGGGGAAATGCTGGGGTCGAATGCTGAATCGACGTAACGGAAGCCGCCCGCCTCGGAGCTCCAATGGTCAAAGCCTTGGCTGCCGGGGCTGGTGCTGATGACTGGGATAATTGTCCATAGGACCTCTTTCGTCCTTCGATTCGATCTATTATTTTTTGGGATGTATACTCATGCTTTCTTGCTGTCCTCAAGACAGCATCAAAAGTCTGATATTCAAACTGCTCTACCGCTAGAATAATCTCTAGGTGGAGTCCCTACTGAAACCGCTGCGCTCGATCCAACTCGGTTGCCACCAAGGTAGGAGCAAATCGACTCAGTCTAGAAAACTCGACCGCATATCCATCGACCGTCCTGCTCATCTGCCTGAGATTGGTGAACCTTGTCTGCAGATCATGTCGAGCCACTACATCAAAGTACTTGATCTGAAACTTGTCACTGAATATCGCCCATGGGACAAGCATCGCCAAACCCACTGCTAGCATCGCCCACCAGGTGCGGGCTAAGTCCAATAACTGTAGGTGCACTACTGCCACCTTCTCTTCCTTTGGAGTCTTGGCTACTTCCAAGATAATCTCGATGTCCTGGAGCCAGACATCAGCTGCAATCGTGTTTTTGCTGCCGTCAAAGAAGGGAGGGTCCAGGTACTTGAAATTATTGGATGCACGGTTACCTTGATAACCAACTCTGTCCATGGCTGTCTGTACTATCTGGTACAGGGCAAGTAATTCCCGGATAAGTCATACCATGGTTCTATTGTCAGGCTCTGTAGGCTGGACTGGCTGAACCGGCTGAACTGGCGGCTCATGATCTCCGGAAGGCATGACTCGGGAAGCTGCTTCTGAGTACTGAGCTTGATCCTCTTATTGCGAAAGTACTCGTTGAGCTCCTTCCGGCTAATTGGCAGGACCAGGAGCAATGCCACTAAAAACAATGACATAGGGGACTGTAACACCCAGTTTTCTAAATGGAAGTAATTTTAAAATTTTGTGATTTTAATTATTTAATTATGATATTTTAATAATAATATGATTTTTGGTGATTTTTAATCATTTTAAAACTATTTAAAAATTATAATTTGTGATTTTGATGTGCAGTTAGTGACACCGTAGATACTGTCTGCCCTAGAGCCTAACCATGTGATTAGAATTTTTTATTTATTATCTTTAGCCTAGGGATAATTTGGTCATTTTGACTTATTAGAATTATTGATTTATTTAATGGATTGACGGTTGTTGATTTTGACTTTTATTAGTTGTGACATAAGAGACTAACCTAGATGTTGACTCTAGTTAAGGTGACTTGATTAGCATGGTGAGACTCTAGTCTAACCTAAGTCAATCTAAGTTAGTCATGTAGGAATCAAGACTTGAATAGAAGGCTTAGTGAATTGGTCAATAGGCTTGAGGCTTAGGAGATTGATTTCTAGACTAGTGCTAGTTGGCCCATGGCCCATGACTTAAAACCCTAACCCTAATTTCATTCTTTATGACCAGCCACTAGGGCTCCCCTTCCTATAAAATCTCTCCTCCTATTATTCTTGCCTCTTTTATATCATTTCTTCATTTGACAAAAACCAAGGTTTGTTCCCTTCTTCAAAATTCCTATTTTATTCATTTAACATCCTTTAACATCCTAGTCATTTGCATTGGGTTCTAATTGATGTTTATAGACTGTTGGTGGAGAGCCATTTCAGTTTGGGATCAATTTGGAGCATTGGGCTATCAAGAAGAACACCCCCCATTGAAGCTTTTTTATGCTATTTGCACCTATAGGTAAAACCCCTTAAATTGTATTTTAATTCTGATTTCCTTGTATGTCAGGCTAGAACTAGGTGTCCCCTAACTGTCCATAGAATTTAGGTAGAATTCGTGTCCGTTTGGTGTCCGTATTGTACACGTATCATGACTTGTACACATGTGTTTGATGAAATGCCTGTGAGGATTCTTTTTTATTGTTTTTGAAAACTATTTGAACAAAAATGTTTTTTTTAATGTGTCTTCTGATTTTCCTAACCTAAATCCATGATTATGTGTCGTGTCGTGTCCATACGAAGGCGTGGACACGCCCCGCGCACGGCTAGGGTTTCCCCTGCTGTCCGTGTCCTAGAAATCTCTGTACACGACACATCTGGACACCAAATTTGGTGTGAGCCTTTCCTAGATGACTGACAGGTAGCTCCTAAATTTTTGTAGGGTTTTGTTTAGTGGTTTAGGAGTAATCTTGCCCGCACTGTTCGTGCATTGACAGAACACGCGCACAGACACGCGACTGACACTGATGTCGTGTCCCACCTAGACACATATTGGACCCGATTCATAGTGATAGACCCCTATATCTATCCTAGGCGAACCTATAGGCACAAGCACGTGTCCTATTTTGTGTCGTGCCGTGTCTACGAGTGATGTGCACGCGTGCACGAGAAATACTCTGACTGTGCACCGTTATTCCTATTTTGGTGACTTGGACACTTCGTGTCCACTTGTGTGGACACGAAAACACTCACCTAGACACGTACATATGTACATGATCTTTACCAACCTCTATTTTGATGAATTTTAGGATTTGGTATGTCGAGTTGGGATTGTATTGTGTCTCTGAACTGTACAATTGTTGGGTTTCTGTTTAATTATCTTCTAAATTGTTTAAAATATGAACTGCAATGATTGTTAATACATCTGAGATTACAAGGTGGGGTTTTCGAATGTATTTTTGGTGTGATTGTTGAAATTGCTTATGTTCTGATACATAACACTGAACTAGTTTTCAGAATTCCAATTGGGTGTTTCAAATATAGATTAATGATTATTGATATATAAATACATACATCCATGTCATAAATGCATGTTTACACTATTGAGAAAACTGAGAATGGATGTATCAGAAAACTGAGATGGGTTGGATTTTGGAATAATAACTGGGTTGCTAACTGCTAACCTTAGTTTACTTATGACATTTCTGGGATTCAATTAACAGAACACCTGATATTGCCTATATTTATTTCATGAGATTTTAAGGGTTAAATTCAAAACTGTATTAATGTAATAACTAAGTTCTCCCTTATGTGTGTTAACCTGAATACATGTAGCATTACTGAGTTTCAAGTATAACATGAGAATTTGTTGTATTGTTAAATGAGATGGGATTTAGAATTTGGGTTTATATTATAATTGATTCCTGATAAGAATGTAGTATAGATTGTTGGGTTACAGTGATGCAAACCTGAGATTCAATGCACTGATTGTTCACTGATTTGAATACCATTTTACTGTCATAAATCTGAGTTTGACACTCTCATGTACACACTAGCACACACCCAAAATCTGAGATTATGTTCCATGTTCACACCATGTAGACACACTTACACAAAGACTGAACCTGGGAACATATTGCTAGATACTAAAATCTTGAAACACTGTAAACCCATGCACATTGCACCCCTAAAACTAAAATCCTGAGAATAATGTAAACTGAGACACAAATTGCACTGTTTGAATAAAACTGAGATTTTGGTATATACAGACCTGATTTTTAAGACTGATGATATAGGCATGGTGTTGTATACCCTATAAAACAATTCTGAGATACCTTGATTCCTGAGTTTAGCACCCCAATTAACTAACTGTCATTACCATTTTCTGAGTTATTTCACTGTTCAGTCACATTGCTCATGTTTCCATATTGCTGTTACACTAAACTGTCACATTGCTCCCTGTTTTATGTTGTATTACACTGTTAATATTAACTGTCAACACAACTGAGTTATGTTACATTGAATTTTTTCTGAGAAACCTATTAATGTTAACTGTCATGACACATTGTCCCATTCACACACTACTATGTTTACACACACATTGATGCACACAGGACACCCTACACTATGGCACCCTCGACACACACATGTAGACACACACAATTGTACCATAGAGACTTTACCCTCTAATTGCCACTCATGCTTTGTACACTCTATGATCCCCTCTATATCTATATGTGTGTAATATATATTCCCCATGTATGTTAGTTTTATTTTGAGTTGAGTATAGAGCTTATGTTTTATTAGAGTTGGTTGCTTACAATGTATAATGCTATATATATCACATCCACACTATCTTTCCATTTTCATTTTCACTCACCCATGCCACATACACACACAAGCATGATTTCCCCCTATCTTCTATATGTATACATATGTATATATAATATATATACCAATGTGATATATGTAATATAATATATATATTGCTTTTGCCTATATAAATAGTATGTATATAGACATATAGGAATTGGTATGTATATATATGGTACTAGGTATTTGTGTTGCCTAATATATGAATTTGCCTCATGGCCTGTGTAGTGTAGCCTATGGTATCCTTTGTGTAGCCTTGTGTATGTGGAATATACACATGAGTTGGGTTATGTAAACCTGTGTTACTTGAATGGTGTGTGCTTGCTAGGATAGTTTTGGTTAGGCCTAGTAAGACTTGTCTGGGTTAGGTTGACCTAGTTTGACTAGTGTGGTTGACTAGAGTTGACCAAGTGTTGACTTTAGTTTAGTTTGACCAGACAGCATGCAGATGCATTGTATATTACATTTATCATCCCCTGTATATGTCTTGACTTGTGTTGCTCTAAATAGGAGTCAGATACCTCATCTCGGACAGTACATTTACTACAGCTATTCAGATACCAGGCGAGTACATTCTCTGATCATTTCATAACTTGCTTAGAATTATATTCCTGCTCTAGTTTTCCTTATTTGATGCTGTCACGATATTATCACGAATTGGTACTATATTGATCCCTACATTGAGATGTTATCTCCCTCGGGAGCATCGGATACATCATGTTGTGTGTTTCATGTACATCATGTATTCCTCGCTCTCATGTTATTCATGTTTCTCATGTGCTTCATGCTCGTTCATGCTCGCTCGTGTACTATCATGGGCGCTCATGTTCGGTCATGTTTCTCATGTATTTTATGTATAACCTATACTTTATGTGTAACCTTCATGGGCCTTCATGTGGAATTCATGTGCACTCAGTTCTGAGCCCTCGTGTATACTTCATGTACACCCATCTATGGGCTTTCATGTAAAAATCATGTACGTAACATAACTTGTTTGGATCCTTGTGTATTGATTGGGGTATGGGAGAGTATAAATAGTCATGTGAACAATTCCAAAGTAGTATAACCATGTGCGTCTCTTTAGTATCTTTATGTACAAATCTAGCCGTTCACATGTCGACTTTGTACTCAAAATCACTAGTCACTGGTAGCTCTCTACTTATAGTAGATATTTCCATTACAGTTCTCTCTCTATTTACATCATGTACTTTCTTTCAGTTTCATGTATCGTACTCTCTTGTATGTTTATATTTTCTAACCTGTTATGATCTGTGTGAGATGTATTGTGCTCGCTCACGTCCTGACTGGACCTATTAAAATTTTATAGAGGATGATGAGGAACCCTGTACCCCTTACTGTGGAGTTTGCCTAAATGACACTCGCGACCTGGACCCTTGGGGAGGTTCAGACAGCTGTTGAGAAGGAAACCCATGTATAGCATAGATAGTCTAGACTGTTCTTCTTTTCATGATTAGTTGTTGTCTTTGATTTTTAGAGTTGTATATTTATGGAGATGTTGAGACTTATGTTATTTCACTTTGTTGTACCTCGGTTGATGATTTCCCTATCTATTCCATCGTGCTATATTCTATCTTTATATTGTGATTGAGTTGTACCTTCTGTGATTGGCCTCCTTTTTGAGAGTATTCATATTATGTTAGTTATAGTTCATGACCTAGAACAGCGTTCTACCGCCGACACTGTGACGTAGGCTGGGCGCTGTTACGTACTCGTACCCTCACAGTGGGTGCAGGTCGTGATAAGTTTTTAGTGGTGGCCCATACAGGTCGAGTTTGTGTAGTGAAATTCGAACTAGAGTATCACTACAGCCTGCAGTAGGATTAGGATTTTTCTTGAGGTACTAAATCACATTAGGAAAGACTCTTAACTGAATTTCTGCCAACTAAATTCCTGTTGAAGATTGCTTCCTTGAAATAACTGTCCTCCCTTGAATTATCGTTTCTATCTCAGTATTGATTCCTTGTTTGATCTGTCTCCAGGATGGTGATTGAGACACGATCGCATCGCTCTGGCCCAGCAGATGCTGGTGAGTGGCCTACCACCCCTCGCCCGATTGTAGATGCTGGGACCACAGCACCCCCTATTTCTGCTCATATAGTAGCGTCTGCAGCTTTTGGGAGTGCGCCTCCACCTGTCCGGAGGTCTTCCCCCGTCATTCCGGATATGTATCAGCAGCAGTTAACTTCAGGGACGGTAGATGCGGTTCAGATGTTTACCCTTTTCCAGCGATTCTTGGAGACTCAACAGCAGATACAGCAGAGCCAGTCTACTGATTTTCGACAGAGCATACAAGATACTCACCAGTTGGTCAGGACGATAGTAGAGCTGGTGGCTGCTCAGCCACAGGGAGGTCAGATGCAGCCGTATCAGCCGAGGACTCCAGACATCCAATCCTTTAAGAAGATGGGATCCCGGGACTTCAAGGGTACAGAGGGCATCATATATGCTGATGATTGGATAGAGCATATTAAGGAGATATTCCGATTGGCACAGATACCAGCTGGATTACAGATCGAGGCAGCCGCCAGTCAGATGCAGGACTTGGCCCGTACTTGGTACCAGACGGACCCGAGGGTTGGTACAGCCGATCAGACTTGGGCAACGTTTAAAAAATTGTTCAAAAAAAAATTCTTCCCCGATACAGCACTCGGTGCCTTGGAGGCACATTTCGAGAGTTTGGTTCAAGGGAACCAGACAGTTGAGGAATACGCCGGGGAGTTCTGTCGTTTGGGTAGATTCGTTGATGATCTTACTGAGGCCGGAAAGGCGAGAAGGTTCCGCAAGGGTTTGATCAGGGAGATCAGGTCGTATACCAAGAGCGGTCGTGACGCCACCTTCGAACAGATTCTGGTAGGAGCCATAGCAGCGGAGGACGATCTTGGGCTGAAGGAAAAGAGGACGCGAGACACTCAGGGAGCTAGTGGCAGTACAGACATGGCCAAGAGGCCCCACTTATAGATTCAGCAGCAGTATCCGCAGTAGATGCCCCACCTGCAGATTCAGCAGCAGTATCAGCAGTCGAGGGTCTACTTTCAGCAGCAACAGTTTCAGGACCGTGTACCCTTTCAGCAGGTACAGCAGCCACAGAGGCAGCAGCAGGCCCCGGGACAGCAGCTTGTTATCATTTGCCCCTTCTATAAGAGACCAGGGCACGATTGGGGCGAATGCCGAAAGAGGCTGAGCAGATGTTTACTTTACGGAGGATTCGATCATCGGCTGAGAGAGTGTCCTGAGTCATTTGGACAGACAGTTCAAGGAGCAGGAGCTAGGGCTCCGGTAGGCCAGCAGAAGGGATTACCCTTACTGACTCAGCAACAGAGGTACATACAGTATCAGCAGCAGGCCAGGGAAGGCCAGCAAGGGCGAGCTTTCGCCAGACAGTCGAGGATGCACAGGCTATTGGAGATCTAGTTGCAGGTTTCGTTCTTTCGATTCTATTTCTACAATTGCCTTTTATAACTGCCTTGAAAATTTGATTCCCTCTATTCCTTGTTGATTGATCAATTTTGTTCTGTTGTTCTTGTGTTATGTTTTATTTTCTTTTGAAATAAATCCTATGGGCTAGGTCACCTCAGTTATGGGATCTAGAATCTTCGATAGTCATGTTAGCTGGCATAGTGAGGACATATAGTCGGATTTAGGACGTATTTCTCGGGTATGGGAATTTAAGGTTTTTGTTTGCCATGAAATATAAAAGAACAGAACAATTATCGGAGGACTGGACTTTTACTTCACAATACAAACTCGCTTGTACAAAGAAAGCCTAGGAACGAAAACCTAGGTACAACAATCTAAGTACAATTGTTTATTTTAGATTCTGGGGGGTGACGGTAGAGGCTCGGGAAAGCGACGGAAGCTCTGCCTTACTCCTTGGACGATCGGGTGCAGCCTTGGCTCTGTAGAAGAACTGCTGGGCATTGATGAAGAAATGCTCTCTCTTCAGGCTCTCTGGCTCTCTCTGTATATCTCTGTGTATATGTCCGTCTCTCTCTCTATCTGTCTGTGTATATCTGTATATCTTCGCAAGAGAATGGCACCCTGCTATTTATAAGAGTAGGGGGCTTTATTAGGGTTTACAATGATTGCCCATTCTTGAAAGGCGACGGCTAAGGATCAATGGATCTGGGCCGTTCATCGAGATTTGAGCAATAAATGTAATTGTATCAAATCTTTTGTGGGTAATTAATGCTGATTGACATAAATCCTTCTGATTTGTCATGCCAACCTCGGATTCTTCGACACGTGTCTTTAATTGGCTTATTTGTAAATGATCTGATTTGATCCTGATATTTTATTGGGATTTGTTGAGGGATTTCGATCAATCTGATGATGCCACGTGTCCTACTATCATGCCACATGTCATACTAGCAGAAATCTGGGCCGCAGGAGAGTTACTCCTTATTGGGCCGCATAAGAATGGCCACGTGTCAAGGCTGCCTAAGAGTGACCCCCTGACTATTTGGACCGCATGGTAATAATTTGAGCCGCATGAGTGTGGATGACCACATGAGTGAACCGCATGGAGATAGTCTTCGCGAACCGCATGGGGCTGGTCTTCATGAGCCGCATAGGGCTAGTTCTCGTGAGCCGCATAGAGCTAGTCCTCGTGAGCTGCATGGGGCTAGTCTTCGTGAGCCGCATGGGGCTAATCTTCGTGAGCCGTATGGGACTGGTCTTCGTGAGCCGCATGGAGCTAGTCTTCGTAAGCCGCATGGGGGAGCCTCCGCTTGGGCCGTATGGGGGAGTCTCCACTTGGGCCGCATACGACTGTCCACGTGTCAAGGCCGCATGATAGTTTCTGACTCTCGGGAGATCGTGTCAGAGATTTTCTTTGCTTCCCAAGGAGTTCGTCATTATGAGGGAGTCATAATGATATCTTTGTGTCAGAACTATCAGAGATGTCAGCCGTCAAGGCATTTAATACAGTAAAGAACAAACGAGAGAGCTGTTTGCGTGCCACGTGGCTCCTCTTTGAGCCGCATAGGACTTTCTTGAGCCGCATAGATCCTTGATCCGCATGGATCCTTGAGCCGCATAAATTCTCTGAGCCGTATGGGGCTCTCTGGCCGCATGGATCTTTCTTTATTATTTTACATGCTTCTACAAGACCCCTTTCAAAGTTTTCAATTTGTAAAATTGAAATACTTTTAATAAGAAGCATGGCCATGTATTCTTCTGGCCGCATATGATGTCTCGGCCGCATTGAGTCAATCAGCCGCAGGGACTTTCGGGCCGCAGGGGCTTTCGGGCCGCATAAGTATCTCAGCCGT
Source organism: Iris pallida (assembly GCA_029216955.1). Taxonomy (NCBI): domain Eukaryota; kingdom Viridiplantae; phylum Streptophyta; class Magnoliopsida; order Asparagales; family Iridaceae; genus Iris; species Iris pallida. Next base: position 689,296 of record JANAVB010015399.1, on the reverse strand, counting down.
AGGGACTTTCCGTGGGGACTTTCCGCCACGTCATCTTGCCACGTATGGAGATCTTTTGCATTAAATGCTGTTGATTTACTGTCAGTTTTGAGGTTAATTTTCGGGGCAGGATCCCAGGAGTCTGGTCTTCATTTAAGGCGGCATGCCTCGACAACTGAAGAGTTAGTTTTCGTTCTGCACGAGAATCGAAGCGCCTTAGTTTTGTTTATAAATATGGATGAGTTCAGTCGGAGGGATTTTTTTACTTTCTCCTTCGTCCCCAACTGTTACTGTCTTCCCTTTCTTTCCCCTATTTCTATTCTCCGACTGTCGAAAATGGCCCCCAAATCTTCCAAGGTCGTCTCCGCTGCTGCGAAAGGCAAGAAGACAGCTTCCTCGTCGGCCGCTGTGCCCGAAGTGCATCCTGATGTTCGCCCCGCTTTCAAGGGTAAGAAATGGATTTGAATACTTTGAACCCCAAAGACCCATGGCTCTGTTGCATAACATATGCACAAGCCTTCATCCTTCATTTTTATTGAACCGTCCAAGCTCGACCATGATGGAGCCGCATATGTTGCATGGGCCGCATGACCCTCTCATATTCGAATCGTATAGGGCATGCCCTATGTTTGAGCCACGTTGAGAAAGATTTGAGCCGCAGGAGTGCTTTCGGGTTTGAACCGCATGGAACCTCCTTTGAGCGGAACTGCATATATCCTTGACAACCTGGCCCGCATAGAATTTTGCTGAATCGTGCCGCATAAGCTCCTCTGCGAGATGGAACTGCATAAGCTTTAATCCGCATAAGCTATCGAATCAGTGTCACTTGGAACTCCCAACCGAATCGGGCCGCATGAAGCTGTGTTGACCCGAGCCGCATAGGCTCTATTAAAGTCGTGCCGCATGAAACCCAGCTGAATTGGGCCGCATAAGGCTTCGTTGATCCGAGCCGCATAGGCTCATAGAAACTTCTTTTTGAGAAACTCTAAGTGGTTTTGTTTTAACCTATTTTTTTAATCCTGTTTCTTTTGTCCTTTTCCAGTGAACCTTCCAACCAACCTGGCCGGAGAGCTTCTGGTGGGTTCAGCTCAGTTTGTCGTGGGTGTGCGGCTTTACGGCCTAATTTGCCATATAACAGATCAACTTCCCCCTAATGAGCCTTTGGAGAGGGTGGCTGCCATCAACAACCAGCCTTTCTATTTTCTTTGTACTATGATGAATTCGGGGAAACTGGACCGAGAATATCTGAAACCAGCTTTTCTCTTTGGGGATGCTTTATCCGAAAAGAACTCCCGAATGCTGGATATTTCTGAGAACTGGGACTTCACTGTAGACGGGGTGGATATCCATGTTCCCGAGATGGAACGGCATTTTCCCCTCTCATGGTTTAATATGGTACCGTTGAGCAGGAGAATGGCGGGCTCCCTAACTTCCACCCAACAGGGGATGTTCGTGGGCAACATCCACTATAATATGAGTATTAGGTCAGCATGTGCAAGTAGGGAGTCAGTCAGCCGGAGTGTGATGGGGCTGCTTCATGGTACTTTTATAAATGTGTCTGGGCCCAACTTCACTTTCACTCAAGCTGATACCTTCCTGAATCAGCTTGCTCGCAAGGGATCTTATCCTGTGGGCAGGTTGTCGCTGCTGAATTGGATAAACCCCATTCCCACATGGGCCAATCTTTCCTCATAGATCTTGAGGAACTACGATGAACTCCTTCGGGAGATTGACCTTTACTACGCCATTCGGGGCACCTGTTACGGATTTCCTATTAACAAGCTGCTGTTCATGGCCCTTTTGGAGATGTATAGCCGGCGTACGGGGACTTTCTTCGCGCCCGGAGGGGAGTTGGGACTTGCTCTCCATGAGATGGATGCTTTTTCCAAGTGCCGTGGGGAGGCGAGGCATTTGAAGTGTACAACCCAACGAATGAGGAATTCGATGATCTGGATCGACGATTTCCTGGTTTCGTCGCTGTGTACCGGGAGCTGCTATGCCACCATAGCATCTGTCACCAGACTGCTATCAAGAAGAATAATAGCTCAGAAGGGAACGCCCCCCATACTACAGCCTGGGTCGCGTATCTTTTCAAATTACGTCCTTCCGGCCGGGTTTCTTCTCGAGGTCCCCAAACCCAGGCGGAGGTAAAGGGCCTGATGTTGAATGCCAAAAGGTCGAGGTCGACCCGCGATAGATTTGGGAGTCACACCGACTCCTTCAGTTATTTCTACTATGGTACCCGGCAGATATCCGAGAAAGCAATCTTGGCCGGGTTTTTGATGGTATGGCTACGAAATTGCGTAGTCTCGGAGGGGGGGATAGGTTCTACTGAAAGGATCAGCCACCACTTCATTCTCCCGACTGTGAAGCTGGTCTTCAAAGTAAGACTGGCCCTTCTTCCGGCTATGGTGTATAGCATACACCACGGCCTTCGTGCCTTTTCGTCCAAAGTCATTGCTCGCGAGACGACGCTGGACTTTGAGCGGATAGAGCTACCATACCACTATCTCATGGGGTGGTTATTGATGCATTACCGGTCATTGATGCGGCCCGGAACAGAGGAGGATGTTACTGCGGATGACGCCTTCCTTTTCCGATACCGCCATCAATCTTGGGAGTATGACACCATGCTGGCTTGTCGGAGGGCGTTGGCGAGATTTGACGGGCCCGACTTCTTTGTGTCTCTTCCTCAGTTTACCCCTAGGGAAGTGAGGAGGGTACACGTTGATGGCATTGAGCCTCCCCAGCTCTTATATGAGAAGATGCTTCTATGGCTGTATAATATTCGCCCCGCGCACCTAGTATATCGTTACCGAAATAACGTATACTTGGAGCCTTATTTGCCTAGCAGGTTTTTTCGTCAATTCGGATATAGTCAGCTGTTCCTTGACTGCCCCAGTGCTTGCCTGGGCTTCGAGGACAGTATCCTTGACGGCATCCGGGCGTGGCATTATTACAATGCTGTTTATACCTGGGATAGCTTTTCGGTCCCTGACGCTCATATGCAAGGGGATATTCTGTACATGGCAGCTCTGTATCACGTTGTGGCGAGCAAATCTCTCGTAAACTTTGACATGAACACCAGCTTCATTGTCGGAACCGGCTTGGCAGAAAAGCCTGAGGGTTCTAGAAAGAGAAAGAGAGGGGCGAATAGGGTTCTTGTGCCAGACTCGGAGTCTACTGTGGCGGACGAAGAGGATGACGAGCAGGCCGCCGATGACTCGTCGTATTCTTCGGACGAAGAAGTGGGGGACCAGCCTCCTAATGTGCCGGACAAAGAGGTGGAGGATCATCCACCTGTTGTGCCTGGTGCTTCACGCCAACGAGACAGGCATCTGTCCACTGACGATGGCAGGACCTACTCCACAAAGTGGGCTACGGTAAGACGTCGCAGGCTGTTTATTGATATTGACGCTATTTCTGAGGTGATTGGAATTTCAACCGCCTTTTCCTTCTTTTTCTAAATTACGGCCTAATCATTTTTTTCTTTTGCTCCTTGTAGGCGTTCGGGGAGTCTGCTTCTCGGAACTTGACTACTGAAGTTGATCCAGCCTTATCTACTTTGATCCATGATATGTGCACCGCCATCACTCCCGCTGGGGTTCTTCCGGAGGTGGCCGGGGAGTCTCACCTTGCTGAGACCTCAACTCATGGGGATGGGGGCTCTACTGCACCTGTCCCTGAGACAGTTGAATTTCGACAGGGTGACACTGACCTGGCTGGCTCCCCTGAATTTGAGTTGGAAGCTGCGGGTGGGGAAACCATGCCAGCTCCGAACGAGCTGCAGCCTTCGTACTCTTCCCCTGGTAAGATAAACCAGCTTCTTAACTTGTGAGGAGGCCTTTTTTGCTTCTATCATCCTGTCCTCTATGGATTAATGATTGCTCTGGACGTGCAGGTTCCACCCCTTTATTGTCGGTGACGGACATTGCCGGGGTGGACTCTACTGGAGGGGATATAATGGAAGCACGTGTGCGTCCTTCTTTTCTGACCTATACTGAGGGGCCTCCAGCTGGGTCAAGTTTGGGAGCTCTGGTGATAGCACAGCTGGGGCAAGGGACGACGTTTTTCGTGCCTTCCTCTGCGAATAGGGTTTCGGGAGTAAACCTTTCCGCTCTACCAAGCATCCAGGCTCTTCGGGCGGCGGAAGAGGAGCTAGCTGCCATTCATGTATCTTTTCGTACAGAATTTGTTTCCCTGGTGACAGGGACGGCAAGTTCTGAGGCTACTCCTTCGGTACTGCCCGCCACACTCCCTTTGACGTCGTTCTCTATGAAAGTTTTGGATGAAGTGTCCCATGATGTGGTCGACAGCTTCCACCGCCACCTGAAGAGAGGGATTGAGGCAGCTGTAGAGAGGGGGACTCCCTTTGCTATGGCCCGTCAATGCGCCAGTGGCCAAATTAATATCCTTAGAACACTTCCCGGTGGGGCGGGACTACCGACGCTTCTGGAGCCTAAGCTGTTAGAGGATGACCGTCTCGTGGCCCAGTTTCGCGTACTGCAACAAGCTGATCTATCAGTGGCAATAGATCAAGAGCGTACTTTCCTCACAACCGTGGTAGAGAAGGTGAGGATTGCTCAGGAGTCGCTCAAGCTAGCTATATTGAAGGATCGCCGGGATCTGACTGAGTTGTACGATCAATGGAGCCGTCGTACTGAAGATTGCGCGGCTCGGGAAGCGACTGCCTCCCGCGGGGTAACTGACACCTGGGAGCAGATTCTCGAGCTTCAGAGAAAGCTGGCCTTCCTGGAGTCCGAGCTCGACGCTGCTCGTACTGAGAATGGGTTTGATATTCAGGAGGCTGACAAATTTAGTAGAGCTTCTGCCAATCTGGAACTTGCTTTGAAGAAGATGGAAAATGATTGGCAGGCATATATGTACTTGAATGATGCGGAGCAGTTGTCGCAGGCGGCTGAGTGCAGGGCTAGACAAAGGCTTGAGCGGGATACTGCCTTGGTGAGAAACCGCCTCTTGGAATTGTGTAATGCCGAACTATAATCGGCCTCTTCTTGTTTCTGTTTTTTCATTTTCTTTTCTCTTTGAGAGGGACATGGTCCCAAAACATGTAATGCTTTTTTCGTCTTTCAAATAAAGAGTATTTTCCATTCCACCCTTCATTTGTATTGCTTGTTTGTGCCTGTGGTGTTGTGGTGATGTTTGCCCCGCATGGGGGACTTGTTTGTGGACCTATTATCCCTGGCATACCTTGGTTTTAGGTACGGATAACAAGTTTGATTGGGGATACCTAGAACAGCTCCACGGTAATGTTGTTGTGGACGTTCCAAGTATCGGGAGATAGAGTGCCATAGAGCAGCTGGGCTCCCGGGGCCTGATGAGGAATGGTGGGCCTGTACTAAGAGATTTAGCAAAGGACATTTGTGGGCCTATTATCCTTGGCGTACCCCGACTTAGGATACGGATAATAGGATGAAGGGGAACCAACATACTTACTCAGAGGTAATGAGGATATGGCAAGTATGAGGGTTTTACCGTGGAGTCTTCCTACTCAGAGGTAATGAGGACATGGCAGGAGTGGACTCAACGAAGGATATTTGTGGTCAACAGAGGACATTTGTAGTCAACAGAGGACATTTGTGGTCAACAGAGGACATTTGTGGTCAACAGAGGACATTTGTGGACCTATTACCCTTGGCGTACCCTGGTTCAGGGTACGGATAATAAGACGAGAGTGAACCAACATACTTACTCAGAGGTAATGAGGACATGGTAAGTACGGAGGTTTTATCGTGGAGTCTTTCTGCTCCGAGGTAATGAGGACATGGCGGGAGTGGACTCAGCGGAGAATATTTGTGGACCTATTATCCTTGGCATACTCCGGTTGTGGGTACAAATAATAAGTCAAAAGGGAATCATCATACTTACTTAGAGGTAATGAGGACAGGGCAAGCATGAAGGTTTCTTCGACGGAGCCTTCCCATTCAGAGGTAATGAGGACATGACAGGAGTGGGCTCAATAAAGGAGGGTACATAGAACGACTCAGAGGTAATGAGGACATGGAAGTTCTATGTAAAGGGGTGATTTGTTTTTGGTGGAAGTGAAACGACTCAGAGGTAATGAGGACATGGCCGTTTTGGAAATTTGTGGATCGGTTACCCTTTTTGTGTACTGGGAGTGCGGGTAGTGGATCATGAGGGTGGACCTCTTCCAGGAAGAAAGTTCAGAGGTATGATTATACATGACTTACTATCTGAAAGAGTGACCGGAATGTGAGTTCAGAGGCACCTGCGGGTACATGACTCGATAATCTAGAATGTTGTAAAAATGAGTTCAGCGGCACCAGCGGGTACATGACTCGATAATCTGGAATGTTGTGGATGTGAGTTTAGCGGCACCAGCGAGTACATGACTATTATGGAAGTGAGTTCAGCGGTACCAGCGGGTACATAACTCGATAATCTGGAATAAGTGGTTGTGAGTTCAGCGGCACCAGCAGGTACATGACTCGATAATCTGGAATTTCGTGGTTGAGAGTTCAGCGGCACCAGCGGGTACATGACTCAATAATCTGGGATACTGTGAAAGTGAGTTCAGCGGCACCAGCGGGTACATGACTCAATGATCTGGAATACTGTAAAAGTGAGTTCAGCGGCACCAGCGGGTATATGACTCAATGATCTGGAATAAGTGGTTGTGAGTTCAGCGGCACCAGCGGGTACATGACTCGATAATCTGGAATTTCGTGGTTGAGAGTTCAGCGGCACCAGCGGGAACATGACTCAATAATCTGGGATACTGTAAAAGTGAGTTCAGCGACACCAGCGGGTACATGACTCAATGATCTAGAATACTGTGAAAGTGAGTTCAGCGGCACCAGCGGGTACATGACTCAATGATCTAGAAAATATCGTTTAGACATAATATTTCTTCAGGAACTTGCCGTTGACGGGCAACATGAGCAAGTCTCCATTTTGTTTTGCGAGGCGGTAAGCACCATTGGAGAATACAGCCTCGATGATAAATAGACCTTCCCATTTTGGCTGGAACTTGCCGGCGGTCTTGTGAGTCATGACCATCGGCCTTCGGACTGCCAGAACGAGATCGCCCACTTGGAATGTTCTGATTTTAACCTTCTTGTTGAAGGCTTCAAAGATGCGTGCTTGGTATAGTTCGATCCTTTGCTGAGCTAGGAGGCGCTTTTCATCTAAGGCCTCTAACTCTTGTAGTCGGCGTCGGTAGTTATCATCCGTCGTCAATTGATAAGTGAGGGCGACACGGAGTGAGGGTATTTGAGTCTCCAATGGGAGAACCGCCTTACTCCCATACACCAGGGAGAATGGTGTGTTCCCTGTGGCCGTTCGAACTGTGGTACGGTACGCCCATAAGCATTCACCAAGCTTCTCGTTCCAGTCGCGTTTATTGGACGACACGAACTTCTTGAGTAACTTGATGATGGTTTTGTTGAATGCTTCTGCCAACCCATTCGCTGCTGGATTGTATGGCATCGAAGCAATATTCTGGATGCGGTGCTTGTCGCAGAACCGATAGAAGGCGTGGCTTGCAAACTGTGGACCATTATCGTGGATGATCCTTCGGGGCAGTCCAAAGCGATAGATGACGTGATGCTTAAGGAAGCTGATCACGTTTGAAGTCTTTACTTCTGCAAGCGGGACAGCTTCTGCCCATTTAGAGAAGTAATCTGTGATTGCGAGTATGAAGCGATGTCCTCGAAAGGAAGGCGGAGTGATTGAACCAATGATATCCATTCCCCATGCTTCGAACGGCCAGGATGCCACTGTCGGATGTAGAAATTCGGATGGTTGGTGGATGAAGTCTGCATGGACTTGGCAGGCTTTGTACTTTCTAACATAGTCTATCATATCTGCTACCATCGTGGGCCAGTAGTAGCCCATTCGGCGAAGACGGTCTTGCAATTTAGGGCCAGGCTGATGGGCCCCGCAGACACCGTCATGAGCTTATCGTACGGCTTCTTTGGCTTCTGCGTTTGACAGACACCGAAGCAATAATCCATCATAGGATCGGCGATATAGCATTTTCGTCTCTGTATCGTAGAAGAATCTGAGAGAACGCCGTCTGATGGAGGTGGCTTCCTTTGGGTTCTCGGGTAGGATATCGTAGACGACGAAGTCAATGAATGGTTGTCTCCAATCTGGGACATCATCGATTGTCTGGGCAGAATAACTCGCCACGAATTGAACGTTGTTCTTAGGGCAGACCAGTTCGTGGCCTATCACATCTACCGATTGATGAGTATAATTCAGAACCGCTATGGAAGCGGCCAGGCCTGCTAAGGCATCAACTTCGATATTTCGGAGTCTGGGAACATGCTCGATGAAGAACCCCTCGAACGACGAGATGATGTCGATCGCTATTTGGTGATAGGGGATCATGTCTTCATGACGAACTTCATATGAACCCCGGATCTGATTGACGATTAACTGAGAATCGTCGTATGCTTCAAGGTATTCTACCCCCAGCTCTTTCGCAAGTTGGAGGCCAATGACCAAAGCGTTGTACTCGGCCACATTGTTAGAGCAGGGTTATGTGAGAGAATAAGCGTGGTTAATCACCAATCCGGAAGGGGAGACCAGCACCACCCCGACTCCGACGACGATGTTGCCCTTGGGTCCAGTTTTCGAAGTACCGTCGAAGAACATTCGCCATATATTATCGTGAGAGGTTGCATGCGAGTCGGCGACCTCATCTGGGATTTTTTCATATATTCTGGATGACTCCGATCCTGGGTGAGCTGCCAAAAAGTCTGCCAGGGCTTGACCCTTAACAGCCTTTTGCGGGAGGAAGATCATATGATAGGGGGACAGCAATATTGTCCATGTAGCGAGGCGAGAGCTGAGTGCCCCTGGTTTAGTCATGAGGACCCTAAGAGAGTTGACTCGTGAGATCACATGTATTGTTTATCCAGTGACATAGTGCCGCATCTTCTGAATGGCGAATACCAGGGTGAGGCATTCCTTCTCCACAGCGGTGTATCAGTGCTCTGGCCCAATCATCATTCGACTGAGGTAATATATGGCTTGTTCATGGCCTGCATCGTTGTTTTGTGCCAGCAGAGCCCCGAAGGAATGTTCCATTGCTCGTACGTAGAGCAGGAATGGTTTTCCAGCAACCGGAGCCACCAAGACTGGAGGGTTCGACAAATATTCTTTGATGCTGTCGAAGGCACGCTGGCATTCTTCATCCCATACGAATGAGATACCTTTCTTCATGAGATGGGTGAATGGTCGACATCGCCCGGAGAGGTTAGAAATGAACCTCCTGATGTAGGCTAGACTCCCTTGAAGGCCTCTGAGTTCGCGAAGATTTTTCGGGGGACCCATCTCCATAATTGCCTTGGTCTTCTCAGGGTCTACATAGATACCCTGGGCGGTGATGATAAAACCTAAGAACTTCCCGCTGGATACACCCAGAAAGGACTTTGTGGGATTCATTTTCAGATTATGCGCTCGTATCAGGTCGAATACCGTCCTCAGATCCTACAGATGGTCTCCCTTACAGCGACTCTTGACGGCGATGTCATCAACATAGCACTCTACCGTCTTGCGTAAGTGGTCTCTGAAGATGATACTCATGGCCCTTTGATACGTGGCGCCGGTATTCTTCAAATCGAAAGACATGACGGTGTAACAGTATGTGCCAATCGGTGTTCGGAATGATGTATGCTTTTCATCGTCAGGAGACATCTTGAATTGGTTGTACCCCGAGAAGCCATCCATGAATGACATACGTTCGAAGCCGCAAGTGTTGTCAATCATGATGTCTGTGATAGGGAGGAGGAATTCATCTTTGGGGCATGCCTCATTCAGATTACGGAAGTCGATGCAGATTTGAATCTTTCCATTCTTCTTGAGGACGGGTACTATATTGGCGACCCAATCAGGGTGTTGCTCCTCACGAATGAAGCCGCTGGCTATCAGTTTGTTGACTTCGGTTTCGATCGCATCCATGATGTCCGGGCTGAAGCGTCGCTGTTGTTGCTTGACTGGCTTTGCATCTGGCCGAATGTTGAGTTTGTGAAGAGCAATATTGGGATTTAACCCCGGTATGTCCTCATAGCTCCAGGCGAACACATCAATATATTCTTTGACAAGTTCCAGCAACGATTCTCGCTCTTCGTCTGTCAGGCTTTTACTGACGAAGATTGGTTTTGGAGAAGATTCGCTGCCGAGGTCGACCTGTATAACCTCGTCTTCAGTAGGAGGTTCTCTCTGTTCGAACCGCTTTTTCCATTGTGTATCCAACTGTTGGGCCTACGACTCTAGCTCGAGGATTTTCAGAATGTCTTCATCTTCTTCATAAGCGTCGGCGAATGCCATGTTGACTGACAAGACTTTTCTGAATACATCTCCGATGCTGGTATCCGAATCAGAAGTTGGTGACCCGGTTGAATGTGAATGCCAGTCACATTCTTCATCTGAACTCTCAGGGGTCGTTGTGGGTGTAACATACCCTAACCTACATCGAGTCTTGCTATAGTAGTCCCGTGGTTTGCCAGCCGGGACCGGTGGCTTCAAAGATAGTCGTCGTCCGGTGCCATAGTTCAAGTTTGGCGTCGTCTCCAGATCATACCCCTATTTCTGCATGAGATATTTGGATTGGGGGCTATAAAGATACAGAGGCAGTCTCCCGGCATCTGATTCAAGGTCGATTTCTTCTATAGTGAAGGGATGCGGATCGTCTTTCCTGCCGAAGATGATTGGATGGTTCCCTCCCTCGATTATACGGTAGGTGTCTTCCACTGGAGTAAGCTGGATTACGGTGTATACATTTGTCACCTGTGTGTGTAGGTGAGTGCCTATACCGTGTTCCATGGCATACATTGTACAAAGCTTGTTAAGCTCGAGGTAGTTCAAAGATAGCCCTTTATTGATGAAGTAAGGTATCTTTTCTAGCGGGATTACATCATCTGCGGAGGGAACATCAGTGTGGGCAGCCACATACTTGGCTAGCTTCGGTTCCTCTTCGGCTACCCCCTGTGTAAATGAAGACTGAGTGGAGGACCTGGGCAGCTTGATCGTCAGGGGTTCAGCTGGTGGAGCAGAACGGGGAGTTATTGGCAGACTAGCAACCCCCAGCTTGGTACTCGATGTTGGGCGGGGAGTGGTTGGTTCGCTAGAGGTTCCAGGCCTTGCATCGGGGTGACGACCTTTCTTGGGAAGGCGTATCGTCATTGGCTTGTCGGAGGGATTGAGCTTCTCCGTTTGGGGCTGGTCGACTCTCGGCAGCCAGATTGTCAGCGACTCCGTTGTGGGTCTTGGCACTTGGCCAGACCTTGGCAGCCGGATTATCATTTGCTCTTCTTATGCTGAGAGGCTGATTGCGTCCTTACGCAGAGTGGCTGTAAGGCGTGCGGACTTGCCAGGTTTGCGAGCTTGGAGATGGATCGTCAGAGGCTCTTCTGATCCTGTGGCTGTCTCGGTACGAGTTTGTACATCTCCTTCACCAAGGTGCCTCTTGGACTTTTCGTACAGATAGGAGTCTGAGTAGTAGGATTCGACCCCTTTGAAGGGATCGATGTCGGCAAATTTCGTCCTCACGAAGCCGTATTTGTCTACATATTTGAAGCACTGGTACAGCATGGAAGGCACGATCATATAATCGTGTATCCACAGTCGCCCCAAGAGGATATTGGAAGAAGTATCTGCATCTATGACGTAACAGGTGACTTCCGACTGGAGATCGCCAATTTGACACTTCAGACGAATCTTCCCAATTGGGTAGCTCCTGCCTGAATTGAAACCACTGATGGCGGTGCTCGTAGGCGTCAGGCGATGCATAGGGATGCAGAGATGATGTAACAGACCCTTCGGGATAATGCTTATGGAAGAGCCAGGATCAATGTGCATCCGATCCGCCTTTACGTCGCCGATGTATCCAGTGTAGTATAGCGGGCGATCGTGCAGGTTGGTTTTGATGAGCATGTCCTACGGAGTGAAGACAATGTTGGGCATTGCTCCCGTGCAAGCGCTGTCTTGGAGATCTGCAGACGGGTTCTCTCCCGTGAGGTTGACCTGAGCCAGATAAGCATCGGCATTCTGGAGTGCATCGCTCAAAGCAGCTCGCACATCCTTTGAGAGTCTCAGAAGCTCGTATAATGACAACTTGGCCGGTGTGTTGGCCAATTGTGCCAAGATGTCGAAGTTGTAGGGCTTCTCCAGCCCCTGTGGTATCTCTTTTCGGAGGGATTTGTCAAAGCGAGTCTCCTTCGGCCTAGGCTTGTCGGTCGTCGGAGGCTGAGCCGGTCCCGGAGCGTCAGTTGTAGCGGGCTGATGATCTTCAGTCGAGTTGTCAGCCACGGGTTGGGATTGCGCTCCAGACCGAGTGACGACGGCTGTAGCTTTTTCGATATCTGTCGAGATTGTGCGGCAGGACCTGACTTTTTTACTCTTCTTCTTGCCAATGGAAGATGGCGTGGGCTGAGTCACTTCAGATACCAAGTCTGGATGGACCCACATGACCTCCCCTCGTGATGTGGTGAGAGGCACTAGACCAGCAGCCTGATCTCGAGGAGGTGGAAGATTAGCAATTTCTATTATCGCCAGAGGGATGGGGACCATACCGTCTTGAGTTTCCGTCGGAGGGAAGCTGTCGAATTATACCGACACCATATTGGCTGCCACAGTTACCTCCTCAAAATCGATGGCCAGAGCGTTCGAATCGATGAGATTTTGGATGTACCGTTTTAGTTGGTAGCAGTCGTGTGTAGCATGGTGGACGTAGCGGTGGTAATGGCAGTACTTTGGGTTCTCCATCTCTGCCGACCGCGGTTCCCGTCTCGGTGGAGGAAGCTGAATCCTGTCTCCTTGTATGAGCATGTCCAAGATGGGCTTGACGTGACCGTCTTCGAAGAAGTAAGTAATTTGTGGCCATTGTTTGTCTGCCGGTTTTGGCTCAGGCTTCTGTGTTGTGTCGGCCACCATAGCCTGCTTGCCCTTGTTATCCCGATTGTTGGAGGAGCTACCCCCATTGTTGGTGTTGGCATTGGGACGTCTGCTCTTGTCCTCTCCCTCTGAGATGTGCAATCCCAGTTGGCGAGCCTTCTTCAGTCGTTCTTCGACGCTTATGACACTGATGATAAACGTTTTCCAGTCCTTGAATTGACTTTCGCCCATCCAGAGACTGATTGTTGGGAGCAATCTCTTTTGGCAAATTTCAATCAAGGAGGAATCTAGATTTTTTGACGGCAGCTTCATTGCGGTTTGACGAAACCGCTCAATATAGTTCCTTGTGAGCTCTTTCTCTCCTTGGACGACGTCCATGAGGGTGGACATTGTGATGTCCTGCCCTACTTCGTAGAATCTTTCCAAGAACATGCGCTTGAAGCCGGCGAAGGAGTGGATACAGTTGTCTGGCAGGTTGTGATACCAGTCGAAGGCGACTCCTTCCACTGCCCGATGAATAATTGTGTAAGGATGGCATCGTCATGGGGCAGATGGTCGGTGGTGACCTCGAAGTAAGTGATGTACCGACTTGCAGAGGTCTTGCCATCATACGGGTTGATGTTGAACGGCTTATATCTTGGCGGGAATGGAACATCCCTCCAGGCAGCAGGGTACGGTTGCCGTATTCTGAGGTCTTGAGAATTTTCTCGAGCGTGAAACATGGCACGGAGCTCCTGGACCTCTCTTCTCGCTTCTTGGGCCTCATCCACAGCGGTAGGGGCCGTTACTTCAGGAGGATTGTTGCCCAGGTACGATGCTGCTGAATTCGAGTCCGTATTGACCGCGGGACCTGCACTTGTTTGGCCAGGCGTCCCTCCTTGCAGAGTTGGAAGGGCCGCTTTGATCTCGTCCACAGACTTGACTAAGGCAAGCAGTGTGGCCTCCAGAGTTTCGATGCGTTGGCGATCACTAGAACCCCCTTGGCTGCTGTCCGTCATAAACACCGTCTTTACATAAGGAGAGATAGACGGAGCAGTAGAGGAAGCGCCCTCCGAATCATACCCCTGTAGTGAGAAGTCATCGGGGTATGTGGAAATGTTCTCCTCTGGTTCGGACTCAGAAGGAACAGTACCCCCAGTTTCCGAGTTTGTCTCGTCTTGGGAATTGTGGACGTCGTCGGGGACGTCGGGGTTTGCTGCATCTGATGGGAGAGTTGTTTCCTCCGGCTCGTCTTCTTGGAACATCGGATTGTCATAGAGGTTCGGAGGAGTGCTACCCCCAGCCCCAGCAACCCCCAGTGGTGTGGACGACGAATCTCCCGATGTAGCAGATTTCGTCTTAGAACGAGTACCTTGGAAAGCTGCGGTAGTGGGCACTCGCTTAGATGACAGTCTCTTAGACATAGTGGTTGATATCTTCGGGCTAGGAGCACTGGTCTTTTTTTTACTCCCATCGGCCGGGACTTTCTGAGCAGAGTTGCAGGAGACGACGGGAAGTGCCTCGTCTTCTGAAGATGGCTGTTGCAGTCTTTGAAAGACGGACTACCGGTCTTTTTGTACCGTCGCGTTATTACAGCAGCAGTTGACGATGACTTGGGTGCAGTGACATCCGTAGGAGGACTCTTTGCACCTCGATGCATCTTCTCTTTTCTTGCGTTTGTGGAGGATGGCCTCACACAAGTCAGATGGGTCTGGATCGACCGTGTTTGCTCCCTGGATTTTGGGAGACTTTCGGGAACCTCTCTGTCCGTTTGCCGCTGGGGCTAGACTCGAGTGGTTCTGTACAACTTCCTATCTGAGGCCCGCATAACTGTATGCGGGATGCTCGGATGGTCAGAGGTCGGATCAGCGAATCGAGCTTGCCAAACTCGCGCTGCCCTAGACTTCTTCACTCTAGTGCGTAAGGGCACATAGTAGAAAGAGTCTAAGTGATACTAGAGAGAGTCAGACATGTCTTCTTAGGAGCACAAGAGATCAGGCCCATAAGAGAGGCGGTCGAAGACAGAGCCGCGTGGAGTAGGCGTCATGCGGCTGTCATCAATAATCTTCATGCGACTGGCAGGCGTAGCCGCATAGACTTTCTTCATGCGGCTGGGAGTCCCGGTCGCATGAGTTTTCTTCATGCGGCTGGATGATCTGGCCGCATAGACCTCCTTCATGCGGCTGGCAGATTCAGCCGCATGAGCGTCCTGCATGTGGTTGGCAGATTTGGCCACATGAGTGTTCGGTTTCTTCTTGGGGCGCATGGAATCACTCTTTGTCCCTGCAAGTCCAGCATCGTAGTGCTTTCCTCTGCTGGACTTGGGGACAGCAGAGTCCTCTACGGCTCGAAGTAGAGCCGTATGAGAGTCACTTTTGCCGTCTTGGGTAGCAGAGAGTACCCCGTCCAAAGCTTGTGGAGGAGCAAACGATTTTAGTCTCCACTCGCAGCGAGCTTTCTTTGTGCGGGTTCATTTTTGGACCGGGCCAGCACTTCCTTCAGAGAGAATTTCTTCAAACGCCTGTTGGTCGAAGCGGACGACCATCTTCTGTTGCGTGGAGCCAAGTTTGGCTGCATCCGATTGCGTCACCAACTCCTCAGCCGTAGAGAAGTTTGTCCCCAGCAGAGTCGCCATCGTGTTTGCCATGAAATATAAAAGAACAGAACAATTATCGGAGGACTGGACTTTTACTTCACAATACAAACTCGCTTGTACAAAAAAAGCCTAGGGACGAAAACCTAGGTACAGCAATCTAAGTACAATTGTTTATTTTAGATTCTGGGGGGTGACGGTAGAGGCTCTGGAAAGCGACGGCAGCTCTGCCTTACTCCTTGGACGATCGGGTGCAGCCTTGGCTCTGTAGAAAAATTGCTGGGCGTTGATGAAGAAATGCTCTCTTTTCAGGCTCTCTGGCTCTCTCTGTATATGTCCGTCTCTCTCTCTATATGTCTATGTATATCTGTGTATCTTCGCAAGGGAATGGCACCCTGCTATTTATAAGAGTAGGAGGCTTCATTAGGGTTTACAATGATTGCCCATTCTTGAAAGTCGGCGGCTAAGGATCATTGGATCTAGGCCGTTCATCGAGATTTGAGCAATAAATATGATTGCATCAAATTTTTTGTAGGTAATTAATGCTGATTGACATAAATCCTCCTGATTTGTCATACCAACCTCGGATTCTTCGACACCGGTCTTTAATTGGCTTATTTGCAAATAATCTGAATTCATCCCAATATTTTATTGGGATTTGTTGAGGGATTTCGATCAATCAGATGATGCCACGTGCCCCGCTATCATGCCACGTGTCATAACAGCAAAAATCTGGGCCGCAGAAGAGTTGCTCCTTATTGGGCCGCATAAGAATGGCCACGTGTCAAGGCTGCCTAAGAGTGGCCCCGTGACTATTTGGACCGCATGGTAATAATTTGAGCCGCATGAGTGTGGATGACCGCATGAGTGAACCGCATGGAGATAGTCTTCGTGAACCACATGGGGCTGGTCTTCGTGAGCCGCATAGGGCTAGTCCTCGTGAGCTGCATGGGGCTAGTCTTCGTTAGCCGCATGGGGCTAATCTTCGTGAGCCTCATGGGGCTGGTCTTCGTGAGCCGCATGGAGCTAGTCTTCGTGAGCCGCATGGGGGAGCCTCCGCTTGGGCCGCATGGGGGAGTCTCCACTTGGGCCGCATACGACTGTCCACGTGTCAAAGCCGTATGACAGTTCTGACTCTCGGGGGATCGTGTCAGAGATTTTCTTTGCTTCCCAAGGAGTTCGTCATTATGAGGGAGTCATAATGATATCTTTGTGTCAGAACTGTCAGAGATGTCAGCCGTCAAAGCATTTAATGCAGTAAAGGACAAACGAGAGAGCTGTTTGCGTGCCACGTGGCTCCTCTTTGAGCCGCATAGGACTTTCTTGAGCCGCATAGATCCTTGATCCGCATGGATCCTTGAGCCGCATGAATTATCTGAGCCGCATGGGGCTCTCTGGCCGCATGAATCTTTCTTTATTATTTTTTATGTTTCTACAGTTTTCGTTGCCAAGTATGCGGCAATGCAAAAATTTTAAATACCATGATTCTAGAGGTATGTGCCTTAGTCAAGGACTCTGTGATTATCGTAGCCATGCTCACTAGCATGACGAAGATTCTGAGTATCATAATTTTGGACAGACGCATATGATTATCGAACTGTGTAATTTTGAGACTATGATTGTGGGTGTGTTTGACCTAGAAGTAGTACTACCATTTTAAATTTCGAGGACGAAATTTTTCTAAGGTGGGTAGACTTGTAACACCCAGTTTTCTAAATAAGGTAATTTTGAAATTTTATGAATTTAATTATTTAATTATGATATTTAAATAATAATATAATTTTTGGTAATTTTTAATCATTTTAAAACTATTTAAAAATCATGACTTGTGATTTTGATGTGCAGCTCGTGACACCGTAGAGACTGTCTGCCCTAGAGCCTAACCATGTGATTGGGATTTTTTATTTATTATTTTTAGCCTAGGGGTAATTTGGTCATTTTGACTTATTAGAATTATTGATTTATTTAATGGATTGACGGTTGTTGATTTTGACTTTTACTAGTTGTGACATAAGAGACTAACTTAGATGTTGACTCTAGTTAAGGTGACTTGATTAGCATGGTGAGACCCTAGTCTAACTTAAGTCAATCTAAGTTAGTCATATAGGAATCAAGACTTGAATAGAAGGCTTAGTGAATTGGTCAATAGGCTCGAGGCTTAGGAGATTGATTTCTAGACTAGTGCTAGTTGGCCCATGGCCCATGACTTGAAACCCTAACCCTAATTTCATTCTTTATGCCCAGCCACTAGGGCTCCCCTACCTATAAAATCTCTCCTCCTATTGTTCTTGCCTCTTTTATATCATTTCTCCATTTGACGAAAATCAAGGTTTGTTCCCTTCTTCAAAATTCTCATTTTATTTATTTAACCTCCTTTTTCATCCTAGTCTTTTGCATTAGATTCTAATTGATGTTTATGGACTGTTGGTGGAGAGCCATTTTAGTTTGGGATCAATTTGGAGCATTGGGCTATCAAGAAGAACACCCCCCATTGAAGCTTTTTTATGCTATTTGCACCTATAGGTAAAACCCCTTAAATTGTATTTTAGTTCCGATTTCTTTGCATATTAGGCTAGAACTAGGTGTCCCCTAGCTGTCCCTAGAATTTGGGTAGAATTCGTGTCCGTTTGGTGTCCGTATCGGACACGTATCATGACTTGTACACATGTGTTTGATGAAATGCCCGTGAGGATTCTTTTTTACTGTTTTTGAAAACTATTTGAACAAAAATATTATTTTTAATGTGTCTTCTGATTTCCCTAACCTAAACCCATGTTTTTGTGTCGTGTCGTGTCCATACGATGGCGTGGACACGCCCCGTACGTGCGGCTAGGGTTTTCCCTGCTGCCCGTGTCCTAGAACTCTATGTACACGACACATCTGGACACCAAATTTGGTGTGAGCCTTCCCTAGATGACTGACAGGTAGCTCCTAAATTTTTGTGGGGTTTTGTTTAGTGGTTTAGGAGTAATCTTGCATGCACTGTTCGTGCATTGACAGAACACGCGCACAGAAACGCGACTGACACTGATGTCGTGTCCCACCTAGACACAGATTGGACCCGATTCAGGGTGATAGACCCTAGACCTATCCTAGGCGAACCTATAGGCACAAGCACGTGTCCTATTTCATGTCGTGCCGTGTCCACGAGTGATGTGCACGCGTGCACGAGGAATACTCTGACTGTACACTATTATTCCTGTTTTGGTGACTTGGACACTTCGTGTCCACTTGTGTGGACACGAGAACACTCACCTAGACACGTACACATGTACACGATCTTTACCAACCTCTATTTTGATGAATTTTAGGATTTGGTATGTCGAGTTGGGATTGTATTATGTCTCTGAACTGTACAGTTGTTGCGTTTCTGTTTAATTGTCTTCTAAATTGTTTAAAATATGAACTGCAATGATTGTTAATACATCTGAGATTACAAAGTGGGGTTTTCGAATGTGTTTTTGGTGTGATTGTCGAAATTGCTTGTGTTCTGATACATAACACTGAACTGGTTTTCAGAATTCCAA
Organism: Iris pallida; assembly: GCA_029216955.1. NCBI lineage: Eukaryota > Viridiplantae > Streptophyta > Magnoliopsida > Asparagales > Iridaceae > Iris > Iris pallida. The sequence continues at coordinate 670,333 of JANAVB010015399.1, read as the reverse complement.
TTGGATGTTTCAAATATAGATTAATGATTATTGATATGTAAATACATACATCCATGTCATAAATGCATGTTTACACTATTGAGAAAACTAAGAATGGATGTATCAGAAAACTGAGATGGGTTGGATTTTGGAATAATAACTGGGTTGCTAACTGCTAACCTTAGTTTACTTATGACATTTCTGAGATTCAATTAACTGAACACCTGATATTGCCTATGTTTATTTCATGAGATTTTAAGGGTTAAATTCAAAACTGTATTAATGTTATAACTAAGTTCTCCCTTATGTGTGTTAACCTGAATACATGTGGCACTACTGAGTTTCAAGTGTAACCTGAGAATTTGTTGTATTGTTAAATGAGATGGGATTTAGAATTTGGGTTTATATTACAATTGATTCATGATAAGAATGTAGTATAGATTGTTGGGCTACAGTGATGCAAACCTGAGATTCAATGCACTGATTGTTTACTGATTTGAATACCATACCCTTCACTGTCATAAATCTGAGTTTGACACTCTCATGTACACACTAGCACACACCCAAAATCTAAGATTATGTTCCATGTTCACACCATGTAGACACACTTACACAAAGACTGAACTTGGGAACATATTGCTAGATACTAAAATCTTGAAACACTGTAAACCCATGCACATTGCACCCCTAAAACTGAAATCCTGAGAATAATGTAAACTGAGACACAAATTGCACTGTTTGAATAAAACTGAGATTTTGGTATACACTGACCTGATTTTTAAGACTGAAGATATGGGCATGGTGTTGTATACACTATAAAACAATTCTGAGATACCTTGATTCCTGAGTTTAGCACCCCATTTAACTAACTATCATTGCCATTTCCTGAGTTATTTCACTGTTCAGTCACATTGCTCATGTTTCCATATTCCTGTTACACTAAACTGTCACATTGCTCCCTGTTTTATGTTGTATTACACTGTTAATATTAACTGTCAACACAACTGAGTTATGTTACATTGAATTTTTCCTGAGAAACCTATTAATGTTAACTGTCATGACACATTGTCCCATTGACACAATATTGTATCACCTTCACACTATGTTGACACACACTGCTATGTTTACACTCACACATTGATGCACATAGGACACCCTACACTATGGCACCCTCTACACACACATGTAGACACACACAATTGTACCATTGAGACTTTACCCTCTAATTGCCACTCATGCTTTGTACACTCTATGATCCCCTCTATATCTATATGTGTGTAATATATATTCCCCATGTATGTTAGTTTTATTTTGAGTTGAGTATAGAGCTTATGTTATATTAAAGTTGGTTGCTTGCAATGTATAATGCTATATATACCACATCCACACTATCTTCCCATTTTCATGTTCACTCACCCATGCCACATACACACACACAAGCATGATTTCCCCTATCTTCTATATGTTTACATATGTATATAATATATATACCAATGTGATATATGTAATATAATATAAATATTGCTTTTGCCTATATAAATAGTATGTATATTGACATATAGGAATTGGTATATATATATATATATGGTACTAGGTATATGTGTTGCCTAATATATGAATTTGGCTCATGGCCTGTGTAGTATAGCCTATGGTATCCTTTGTGTAGCCTTGTGTATGTGGAATATGCTCATGAGTTGGGTTATGTAAACCTGTGTTACTTGAATGGTGTGTGCTTGCTAGGATAGTCTTGGTTAGGCCTAGTAAGACTTGTCTGGGTTAGGTTGACCTAGTTGTCCTAGTTTGACTAGTATATTTGACTAGAGTTGACCAAGTGTTGACTTTAGTCTAGTTTGACTAGACAGCATGCAGATGCATTGTAGATTACATTTATCATCCCCTGTATATGTCTTGACTTGTGTTGCTCTAAATAGGAGTCAGATACCTCATCCCGGACAGTACATTTACTACAGCTATTAAGATACCAGACGAGTACATTCTCTGATCATTTCATAACTTACTTAGAATTATATTATTGCTCTAGTTTACCTTATTTGATGTTGTCACAATATTATCACAGATTGGTACTATATGGATCCCTACATTGAGATGTTATCCCCCTCGGGAGCATCGGATATATCATGTCGTGTGTTTCATGTACATCATGTATTCCTCGCTCTCATGTTATTCATGTTTCTCATGTGCTTCATGCTCGTTCATGCTCGCTCGTGTACTCTCATGTGCTCACATGTTCGGTCATGTTTCTCGTGTATTTTATGTATAACCTATACTTCATGTGTACCCTTCATGGGCCTTCATGTGGAATTCATGTGCACTCAGTTTTGAGCCCTCATGTATACTTCATGTACACCCATCTATGGGCTTTCATGTGAAAGTCATGTACGTAACATAACTTGTCTGGATCCTTGTGTATTGATTAGGGTATGGGGGAGTATAAATAGTCATGTGAACAATTCCAAAGTAGTATAACCATGTGCGCCTCTTTAGTATATTCATGTGCAAATCCAGCCGTTCACATGTCGACTTTGTACTCTAAATCACTAGTCACTGGTAGCTCTCTACTTATAGTAGATATTTCTATTACAGTTCTCTCTCTATTTACATCATGTACTTTCTTTCAGTTTCATGTATCGTACTCTCTTGCATGTTTATATTTTTTAACCTGTTATGAACTGCATGAGATGTATTGTGCTCGCTCCCGTCCTGACTTGACCTGTTGAAATTTTACAGAGGATGATGAGGAACCCTGTACCCCTTACTGTGGAGTTTGCTTAGATGACACTCGCGACCTGGACCCCTGGGGAGGTTCAGGCAGTTGCTGAGGAGGACACCCATGTATAGCATAGATAGTCTAGACTGTTCTTCTTTTCATGATTAGTTGTTGCCTTTGATTTTCAGAGTTGTATATTTATGGAGATGTTGAGACTTATGTTATTTCACTTTGTTGTACCTCGGTTGAGGATTTTCCTATCTATTCCATCGTGCTATATTCTACCTTTAAATTGTGATTGAGTTTTACCTTCTGTGATTGGCCTCCTTTTGGAGAGTATTCATATTATGTTAGTTATAGTTCATGCCCTAGAACAGCGTTCTACCGTCGACACTGTGGCGTAGGGTGGGCGCTGTTACGTACTCGTACCCTCATAGTGGGTGCGGGTCGGGAGCCAAGGTTACTTGGCAGCATTCAAGATTACATGTCAAGGTTACTTGGCAGGGGTGCACCACAATGGGTCACCATCAAGATTATTTATCATGTCAAGAGTGCGTCATGACGGACCACCATTCCAGAATTATTATGTCAAGGTTGCTTGTCAAGAGTGCACCACGACGGGTCACTGTCATGCAAGACACATTAACCTATCGTATTTATGGAACATGATTAGAATTAACATGGTATAAGCATTTCCATCAAGGACCCAAGTTACACAGACTATCGTGAGACATAAGCATAATTGTAACAACCAAAATAGCAAAAGGGTACAAGGCTATGGGAAGAGCCATGCGGCTCGGGAGCCAAGGGCCATGGCCTATGCGGCCAAGTATCGCCATGCGGCCAAGGATCGCCATGCGGCAAGGCTTGAAGGTAACCAGGCAGCCATGAGGGAACTTGCTTATACGGCAAGGCTAGAGATAGCCATACGGTCAGGAGGGAACATGCTTATGCGGCAAGGCTAGAGATAGCCATGCGGCCGGGAGGGAACATGCTTATGCGGCAAGGCTAGAGATAGCCATGCGGCCGGGAGGGAACATGCTTATGCGGCAAGGCTAGAGATAGCCATGCGGCCGGGAGGGAACAGGCTTATGCGGCAAGGCTAGAGATAGCCATACGGCCGGGAGGGAACATGCTTATGCTGCAAGGCTAGAGATAGCCACGCGGCCGGGAGGGAACATGCTTATGCGGCAAAGAGAAGCCGCAGGGGACCTGCCGTATGAAAATGCCATGCAGCAAGCACTGTTCTTCTACTCCAACTTTTCCGAGAAGAAGAACCTGGGAAGTTGTTGATTCCCAGACTTTCCAACCTTCAATCCAAGCCCAAATCTGGACTTCCATAGGTCAAAACTGGGCAGAATAAAATTTTCCACAACTTGGAACAACCAAAACTTGAAAAATAATAAAGTTTGATAGATCAAAACCCAAGAAATCCGAAAATACAACAAGCTTAGATCTACAAAAAATAAACCATGGAAATTAAAAATGCTAAGTACTAAAGTGTCTTAGAATCTCGTGAGGAAGACAATGGAACAACAAAAATTGAGTTCCTCCATGAAGCAAGTTGCACTTGCCTAAGCCTCTCTTGGTAGGTGGAGAGAGTTAATGGAGGAAGAAGAAGAAGTAAATGAAGAAGTGAATGAGGAGAGAGAAAGGGGTTTATAAATGGGGATGGTGGTAGGTAGGGGGTTAACCATGTAGGACCGATTGTAGGAACGAGTTGTAAAGCGTAATACTCTAGAGGGAGGGTGAATAGAGTAGGCAGCGGAATTTAACTATTTAAAAATATTAGTAACAAGATCACAGATATGTAAATAAAAAGTAGAGAGTAGAGAGCAAACGCAAACACAAGGATGTATACTGGTTTTCCTCTGTTGAGGACTAGTCCAGTCGAAAGAACTCTAGCTTCCAGTTGAATCCACTATAGAAAATCACCACAAGTTTTCATCCGAAGATCTTGCAACTTCTACAACGCGAGCTTTGATCCGAAGTACTCGACCAACTTCAATTGTGAAGTGTGTAACTTCAGTCAAGCCTCTGATTACAATCACTCTGAAACTTCTAGACCGTACCGCACTGGCAAATCGACTAGAGGATTGTAACTGGCTTGGGATTTGAATATGAACAGCTCATAATACTTTGGAAGAAGTAGTAGGCTTATAGAGAAGAGATATGAAAGTGAATGAGTGAGTTGAAATGATCGAAATCCTTCTCTATTTATAGTTTTTCCAAAGGCAGAATTCTGACAGAATTCGGGCAGAATTTGGGCAGAACTCTATGAGAAAATCTCGGTGGGATCCGTAACTGCAGGGAGACCAAGTTCAAAAAGCAACGTTCACTAACCGAACTCTGGCCGAACTCTGGCCGAATTCGGGCCGAACTCTGGCCGAATTCTCCTGGAGTTCTGTTGGAGTTCTGTCAGGGTTTTTGCAAATTGGTTTTGGACTTTTTGAAAAGTCAAACAGTTAGGAAGTAGTTTAGGCTTTTGTAAGTGGGCTTGTTTTCAAAATGAAAGGGTATTTTGAAAACGTTTCTTGGGTAGCCTATTTGCCAGTACGATGCAGTGTACATCGTATTCCTAGACTCAATAAATATGAAAAATACATTGATGAAATAGGAAAACCAAGAGCCCTTTGATGACGCCTTTCTTCAAATATTTGAGCTGACTTGAAGACGCCTTTTCCTTGGCGGCGGTCGTCCAAAGATAAATAGATCTGGAAATCTGAATACCTTTCGGGGGCTTCGCCAACACCGTCTTTGGCCCATCAATAATTCTCTATTGCATATGTCCTGGTTTGACAAAGCTTGATCATGCTTACAACATGTCTACAAATACATGTTAGACAAACAAAACCAATATGATACAAGCATAGCAATATTATATAGAACATTTAGGACAATGCTAATATTAAGTAGCAACATAATAGTGATTACATGAATATTAGTGATGTCATTATGTTAAATTTAATTGATTATCCATATTCACAAACATGATATAATCATTGGGCTAACAATCTCCCCCTTTTTGATTATGGCAAATCCTTTAAGTTTAATATAGATACAATAGATGCATGTATCACTAATAAACACATAATACAAGAACATTGTGCATGACTTAAACTTATTTCTTCCCACTTTAAACTTATTTCTCCCCCTTTGACATGATCAAAAAGAAGCTCTCCCGTAATTAGAGCTAAAATGAACTCAAGCATAAGTAAATGAGGAAAGCAAATCATGATCAAGGATTAGGAGAACAGTGAATGAGAAGTGCAGAAAATTGCATAAAATGCATAACTAAAGAATAAAAACTTGTCAAAACATAACATAGTTGGTTGAACTTTTAGCCACATTGAAATCAATCAACACATAATTTACCAACTAGAAATCCAAAAATGAAATATGTTTTTAATGTCATTTGACCCAAAAAAAAATAACAATATCGTAGGAATCAATCATTGGTCATAAATGAATCATGAGGAATAGAAATTCACAGATCTAGTATATAACAAATAAAAAAAATGAGACTTAACAATGATCACAAAAGATATGATTCATAATTCGCCCATACAAATTAGTGAATCAATTCCATAAAGAGTATAGTCATTGAAAAAGAAATAATAAATAACTAGATTCTATTCAAAATCTATACCAAAGTTCATGCATTTAAATTCAATTACCTTAGCATGATATATATCCATCAGATAAACATGAAGGTAATGAACACAAAATACTTGAGAAGGAGAAATTCAGTCGACTTGAATGCTCCCCCGTAAAGTATGATCAGTCTAAATATAGATAATCATGAACTTTATGATAAAATCTCAATAAGAAATGCCAAATCAGTTTAAACTCAGAAGAATCAATAAATTAAATTACTTTTTGGTATAATAACTTTTAAAAATTCGAATGAGAGAATTAAAAATAAATAATAATAATAATATATTCTCTCATCTAATACAAATCCAAATATCATGAACAACTTAACAAGATATGTAACGTAAAAGGATATATGTCCATGATGAACTAGTTATACCACATATTAAGGGCATAAAATAATTGAAACAATTAATTTGCTCCCCCTTAAAATATGCGTATATAGTTCAAAAATAATTTATATGCATAAAATAGATAAAATAATTAATCAAAAGATCTAAGGGATATCCAAGATATGTATCTTTTCTTTCCTTTGATCAAATGCATATAAAATTCCAAAAACAAATATCATCTTTAGGCAAATAAAAGAAATATCCAATAAATAAATGCTTAAAGATGAAGAAAATATGTCTACAATAAAAAAAATATAACACAAATCATTTCATGTAAGCAAAAGGTTTTTGAAAGCTGTCTTTTAAAAATAACATTTGAGTACCGGACAGATTCAGTAAATCAAAAAGACATCAAAAAGACTTTTCAAAAATATGGAATTTATTACGAAAAAATTGTCTTAGTAAATGTTCGAATGCGTCCATTTAGTCCTCAGACAGAAAGCTGACGATTCGAATAACGGAAACAATTTCAATAAAAGAATCCATAAATCAAAAATAAATCCATTTGAACAAATAAACATAACTGGATAAATGTCCAACGAAAAGTGTATTCTAGATATATGGCATGTCAAGGGGCTAATTGACTTGAAACAATTAACTACTCCACCTTTACATGGCTATATCCAAAAATAATAATATAGATAAAATTTTAAAATAAAATTCAGAGACATATTTTCGAAAGTAGAAAACTAATTCAAAAATATTAGGTCTTCTTATAGAAGTTCATTTCTTCCCTTTTAAAGCCTTAGCTCGGTGTCCACCTGACAACCGTAAGGTTTAAAGAAAAGAAACGCTTTGAGAGAGAGATTCAATTTGCTTGACTTCTCTCCGCAAAGAATTACTGTTATAGACAGTAAGTAACTTGAATAAGAAGATAATAATATAAAGCTCAAAATCATTAATATTACGAATATTACACAAACTAAAGATGAATTCACAAGACCATAAAAAAAACAATCATCTTTAGACAAAAGAAGAAATATCCATTAAATGAACATTTAAAAATAAAACAATCAAAAGATATTTCAAATTAGCATGAAGAATAATCGTATAAGTCAAAAGATGACATAAATTGATCTATGTTATAGAACCTCACAATCGACAAGATAGATCAACATATGCTACCTTTTATGAAAATAAATCATTAAATAATATTATTCATCAAATCTAAAATTCAAAATCCATCAGATAATAATTGCAATTAGATCTCAATAAATCTTTAGTTTATAAAGCGTTGATCAATCTTGGGTTAGCTGTAGAGGTACTGTCCCAGCTAACGGAGGTTCACCGGGGAACACTTAAGTACCGTTTTGCTTCGACCGTAGTCGTGGTGACAGACAGACCCTTTGTAGGCTTGTACCAAAAACAAATCTCTTCTTTAATAACCGAGGATTTAAAAAGAATTAGTGCAATATGAAATAAATTATATTCTATGGACTTAAAAAAAATCTTAGAACAATGTAGCATACGGCATAAGATGTATCAATTACATTAATCCATATATGCTACAAAATTATTGGGTAACAATAAAATATAAAATATTTGTAAATCAAAATATAGAACCTAGATACGTTGATGTATTCTGGAACCTAGAGGACTGGGTTCAGTACCTTGGATCCAGAACTAGACGATAGTTGCAAGTAGACCTTAATAAATCTTATGTCTATAAAGTATGGATCACTTCGGGTTAGCTGTAGGGGCCGGTTCCCAGCTAGCGGTAGTCCGAAGACTAGTGCACCGTGTCGCTTCAGGCTATTTACACCTGTATGACAGAAGGACCCTTTCGGCTTGTTCCCAAAATGATTTCTACTCTTAAGAACTTAGATTCAAAGGAATATATGCAGTATCATCGAACATCGTCGAAATCCAGAATCCTTAAATAAAAGAATTAAATACCCAAATAATGGTTTATCAAGATCAAGATAAAAGAATATAAAAGACATGTATCTAAAATGTCAACCAAAAAGCCAAGAAAATAAAACATCATTAAAAGAGGCTTTGAGGAAGAAGCTGATAAAGAGAAGTACATGAATTTGTCCAAAGTAATCAATAGCTGAAGTATGAGATAAGTACAAGTTTGAAACTACTTTTCAAAATAATATAATATAGAACTTGAACTTAAACTCATATATCCCCATAAAGATATTTATACAATATAAGAAACATGAGCAATATATAAATAAAAATGAATTATTCATGTATCCTTAATAAGCATAAAAAAATATCACAAGATCAAAAACATGCATAAATAAACTTTATCAGACAAAGATGTAATTGATTCATAAGAAATTAATCAAAATAAAATATAAGAATCAATAGTGAATATATTATGCAAGCACAAGGTTAACATAAAAGTATGTGTATATACTTTTCAAGTAAATAGGAGACTTGTGCTAAACATACATACTCACAAAATACCGATCAAAGTAAATACGACATGTTAAAGACAAATCGATAAGAAGTGACCATTAAAAATATTAAAGGCGAACAGTCAAAACATATTCACCGAAACAAGATTAAGCTCCTATGCATGCTTCAAGGATAAAGAATAAGAGTAAAGAGCATACATAGACAAATGTGTCATACTAATGGAAAATAACATACTATATAGTATGAACTAATCATTTAAACTAAACAGCTAGTCATGCTAGGATTATATCTCACATTGATTCAAACAATAAACAATTTAAAAGACATCAATGAAAGCTAATAGCCAGAAATCAATAAGAACATGCTAAATATAAAAAATTATTTAGTAAGCATGTTACCGAAGTGGTTCTAGTGACCACACTTCTGTTGGTGCAATTGCATAGAAGATGACCTTTGTAGCTTTGTAATCACCAACATGTTCCATGGTTCTATTTGATATGTGAGGCTTCACCTGCAATATTAGGTGAAGACTTTGGTATCCAATACTTGGATCCACATTTGTTAGCTTTGGGAACCCATTTGCACAAGTTCATATCAACTAGTTTTCTAATCTGACAATGATTAGAAACATGTCCATTCAAACCACAATAATTACAGAAAGAATTAACATTAGTACTATATGCAGCAGTATGAGAACGTGAAGTAGTGTGATATGATGTGCGTGGATACTTGTAACAGAAAGCATGGTTGTGTGAAGCTTTAGCTTTGCTTGCTTCCTTTCTAGATGATCTGTCGTGTGTGACTTTGTGATGTGCTACGTGTCTTGTGTTAGACTGAGTCGTAGGTTGTACTACCTGCTTTTCCAGTCTAATCTCTAACTTTTTAGAGTTAGCACAGATATCATCATACTTAGCAGAAAGAGCATCAATTCTACATGAAGCAATAGAATACTTCTTCTTTTTTGATTCTAGTTCCTCCTTAAGTTTAGCATTTTCTTGAGTGCTTTTCTCAATGCAATCAAGTGCCTCATGCAATCTAAACTTCAGTGTGGAAATATCAGAAGAATTATCAGAGGTAGAAGTATCTCTAGCATCATTCAATAAGCAAGTAAGCTTTTCAATCTCACGCTTATATGATCGAATATCCTTTCTAGCTTACTTATATTTATCTAATACTTTCTTGTGTTCTTCTAACAGATCACTGAAAGCATCAGATAAATCATCATAAGAAAATTCACTCTCTCCAGAAAAAAAATTATTTTGTACCTCGTTAGATAATGCCATTGTGTATAAATTTGCAGCTTGATGAGGTTTTTCTTCTTCGTCATCTTCTTCTTCTTCTTCAGACTCTCTTGCTTCGCTTCACACCATATGCCCGATGATCTTCCTTCATTCGATTGTTCGTAGTGACTCTCCTTTCTTGTAGTGGTACATTCTTCTTGGATGTGGCCTATCTTCTTGCAGTTGTCATATGCAAGTTCTTCTTCATATAAGGGATTGTGTTGTACCTTAAATCCCAATTCCACCATGTACATATTTGCATCATTATGAAGACTATCCTTCTCTCTGGAGTTGCTAGCTTTGCTTTCATACCTGCACTCATAAGTACCTTCAAGAACTTTCCAAATTTTATGAGATGTTGTGCAAGTATTAATAAGATTAAATACATTTGTGTCTACAGCACAATAAAAGATATGCATAGCTTTTGCATCAAGACTAGCTAACTTCTTCTCTTCCTCCGTGTAACTATAATATGGCTTATTGATTATAGAGGATGTGAGAATAGAAGTGATAGTAGGCTTCTTGTAGCCGGTGACAACAATTGACCATAAGTCAAAATATAAAGACTTCAAGTAGAAGCTCATTCGTGTCTTCCAATAGCTATAGTTTATTCCATCAAATAGTAGGAGTCTATTTGAGGATTGCTCTTCAGTTGTGAAGTACATACTTGACATATGTGATACAGTGATCTATGTAACAACAGTTATATAATAACAATATTACCTCGCTTTACCTGTATAACCTGCTCTGATAATGAGGATCTGCTCCAAGGATGTTAAGCCAAATAATAGAGTCCTCTAGATGGAGAACCTCTAGTTGCAGCACTGGCTCTGATATCAATTGTAGGAACAATTGGGATCAGAATATATTACCTCCAGATACAGTACCTCCAGATGCAGTACCTGCTGTGATACCAATTGTAGGAGCAATTGGTATGAGCAGCAATATCTATATACCAAGCACCCGTTCTTTAGTTATAGCACTGGCTCTGATACCAATTGTAGGACCGATTGTAGGAACGAGTTGTAAAGCATAATACTCTAGAGGGGGGGTGAATAGAGTAGGCAGCAGAATTTAACTATTTAAAAATGTTAGTAACAAGATCACAGATAATATATCACAGATATGTAAATGAAAAGTAGAGAGTAGAGAGCAAACGCAAACACAAGGATGTATACTGGTTTCCCTCTGTTGAGGACTAGTCTAGTCGGAAGAACTCTAGCTTCCAGTTGAATCCACTATAGAAAATTACCACAAGTTTTCATCCGAAGATCTTGTAACTTCTACAACGCGAGCTTTGATCCGAAGTACTCGACCAACTTCAATTGTGAAGTGTGTAACTTCAGTCAAGCCTCTGATTACAATCACTCTGAATCTTCTAGACCATACCGCACTGGCAAACCGACTAGAGGATTGTAACTGGCTTGGGATTTGAAAATGAATAGCTCAGAATACTTTGGAAGAAGTAGTAGGCTTATAGAGAAGAGATATAAAAGTGAATGAGTGAGTTGAAATGATCAAAATCTTTCTCTATTTATAGTTTTTCCAAAGGCAGAATTCTGACAGAATTCGGGCAGAATTCGGGCAGAACTCTATGAGAAAATCTCGGTGGGATCCGTAACTGCAGGGAGACCAAGTTCAAAAAGCAACGTTCACTAACCGAACTCTGGCCGAACTCTGGCCGAATTCGGGCCGAACTCTGGCCGAATTCTCCTGGAGTTCTGTTGGAGTTCTGTCAGGGTTTTTGCAAATTGGTTTTGGGCTTTTTGAAAAGTCAAACAGTTAGGAAATAGTTTGGGCTTTTGTAAGTGGGCTTGTTTTCAAAATAAAAGGGTATTTTGAAAATGTTTCTTGGGTAGCCTATTTGCCAGTACGATGCAGTGTACATCATATTCCTAGACTCAATAAATATGAAAAATATATTGATAAAATAGGAAAACCAAGAGCCCTTTGATGACGCCTTTCTTCAAATATTTGAGCTGACTTGAAGACGCCTTTTTCCTTGACGGCGGTCGTCCAAAGATAAACAGATCTGGAAATCTAAATACCTTTCGGGGGCTTCGCCAACACCATCTTTGGCCCATCAATAATTCTCTATTGTATATGTCCTGGTTTGACAAAGCTTGATCATGCTTACAACATGTCTACAAATACATGTTAGACAAACAAAACCAATATGATACAAGCATAGCATTATGATATAGAACATTTAGGACAATGCTAATATTAAGTAGCAATATAATAGTGATTACATGAATATTAGTGATGTCATTATGTTAAACTTAATTGATTATCCATATTCAAAAACATGATATAATCATTGGGCTAACAAACCATGGAATAAACCAAGCCAACCCAAAATAAACCAAGTTAAATCATGACATGCCATGATGAATCTAAACAAGATTAAACCAAGAATTAGCTAGCAAGACAAGACAAGTAAAAATACTGGACATGATCCCGTATATGTATACTTGGAATACGTATACGAAAAACGGAGGTGACATCAATACACAAGGATCCAGTCAAGTTACATTACCTTGTACAAGAGGTTTTTATCATGTTTACTTACGTGATCATGAGAGTACAAGACTGCACAAGAGTATATATGAATAGCGGTGTACATGAAATACAAGATGTTCTTGAAAAGTACATGACAACTGTATCTGATGTACCCCGAGGGGGATAACATCGCATGACAAGATTCATATAGTACCAATCCATGATAATAACGTGACAACATCATGTAAAGTAATCTAGAGCAAGAATATAAATCCTAACAAGTATGAAATGATCAGAGAATGTACTCGCCTGTCACCCTGAATGACTGAGATAAATAGATGTCCGAACTGGTGTCACAGAGTCCTATTTAAAGTAAAATAGGTTATTAAGTACTCAAATTGTAATAATGGAAATCTGTAATGCAAACTACATGATCTATGTCAAACTAGGTCAAACAAAATCAAACTTGGTCAAACTAAGTCAATGGTTGACCTATAGTTGACTTTTGGTCAATTGGTCAACTCTGGTCAACTACTAGTCCAATTTAGGTCAGATGTTGACTCTACTTGACTTTCAGTTAAAATAGTCAACCTTGGTCAAACAAGATCAAATCTAGGCCAAGTAACATATTTCTAGTCAAACTAACTATCCTAGCTATCTAACACTAGTATCTACCATATAGAGTACTAGGATACCCTTGGTATCTATATACACAATAGTACACTTAAATGTATGTTATACTTTATGCTACAAATTTAGGTGCAAACCTTATATAGGACACACCCCAGTATACAATCATATATAGTCATGCAATTATTTATGAAAGGTAGGTAACACAATATCTTAACAGTTGTAGTATACCTATACACATATAGCTATAAATCTATGTATACAATTTATAGGCTTCACCCCCTCTTCATCCCAGTTCGAAATTCTCCTACTACACTACATGACTTTCCCTTAAGCAATGTATATGGATACATATACATATTAAATCTAGTTCAATCCAGACTTGAAAATAGCTGGGAAGCAACTGCTGTTGCTGCATGCTCACTCCTAAACACTGCTGCTATCCTCTTCTTCCATCCAACCTAACTCTCAATCACACTCTCTCAATTCACTGAACTCAGATTACACACACATATATATATATATATATATATATATATATATATATATATATATATATATATATATATAAACCTGAAATAGGTATATAATATATACATACACAGATACCCAATTTTGAATTACCAAAATCAAATATCAGTAAAAACCAATCCAACATCATGAAACCAAATTCGAACAACTGGACTCAGGTATCAATGTAAACTCCCTTTTGAAATCGAATTTGAACATTTGAAAACAGTAAACTACATATATCAGTGTATCAAAAGAAAACATGAAATCGACCCCAAAAAAACGAATGAAAAACAAACTAAAACACTCGTGTCCTAGAGGAAATGTATGCCAACATGGGGGGGTCTAGTCATGTCCTACTGTGTCAATTAGTGACACAAAACGTGTCTAAACAAGTGTCTGAACTGTGTATCAGTGAGGGTAATAGTGTGTACTGAATGAGGGCTCCTGCACGTGTGTCGAGCTCTCCAGGATACGACACATGAACCCACAAGTGTCGTGCACGTGTCCACTGCTAGCCTAGGTCTAGGGTTTTATGTCCCACAGCCTGAAATGTGTCCAAGTGTCCTTGTGTCCGCGCACGAAGTGTGTATCAGTGGCACTTGTGCGCACGTGTGGTCGACAGTGCAGAATTTGTGCGAGCTCGAGAACTTCCCAACCATTCAACCAGATTGACCCAAACTTGGTGAGCACATTTTCAGTCATGCCCTCGACCCCGGTGTCGAGAATGAAGTGTCCACATGGTGTGCCCACTAAGAAACAGGACAAGGATAGCAGGACAGTGCATAAAGTCTCGTGCACGCAGTACACGAGCTCGTGGACACGACACACGACACCAGTGATCTCGTACACGTGTCCAAGTGTTCGCCAGGTATAGGGATTCATGTCTGATACCCTGACACGACTACAACATGTCCAGAAGCGACACGAATCCCGTGTCAGTAGCAAAATACCGTCTATGCACAGTCTGTGTAAAATCAGTGTGCGTGTCCGTGCTCCCTCGACACGATACGAATTCGTATCGAACTCGAGGGGTGTCTTGACAGAGGGTGCCCCTACTCTTGTGTCAAGTGGCATGAGTCCACGTGTCCAAATACGTAAGAAATCAGTACATGTCATCAGGGCACTGTGCCACAATGTCGTGCACAAGTTCGTGTCCAAATTTAGACACAAAATTGACATAAAAATAAACTCAGTATAATAGGGTTGTGATCTACGCACTAAGGGCTATACAATGATGTAATTAGTTTTGAATTTTACTAAAATAATTTCCTTTGTGGCATTTTATCGAACACCCATTTAAAAATACTGATACGTGTCCGATACGGACACGAAATGGACACAATTTCCTACCAAACTTGGGCTACACCTAGGGGAACCCTAAATGGATGCATCTATAGGAAGAAATTAGAAATTTATTAGGGTTTGTAGGGTTTTACCTATTGAGAGTTCAAACTCAATGAAAAGGATCCCGAAATGAGAAGTTTCCTTCCTCGAACGATGTCCAAATGCGCTCCACTTCTTGCAAGCAAGCCCCCACTAGCCTCTACTACTGTAGGGGAGTCCAACGTAATTTGTTTGGTCCAATTTGGTGGAGAAATAAGGAATTGGTGAAGGTTTGGGGAAGAACACAAGTAGGGATTTATGTAGGTATTTAAAAGAGGCAAGGAATTATGAAGAGGTGATTAAATAGGGAGCGAATGGACTTGATGGCTGTTGGAATAGTTAGGGTTAGGGTTTTAGATGAGTGGTTAGGATTTGTCCACCCAATTCCAAGTCATCCTATTGGTCCAATAGTCCTAAGGCTTTCTTTTTCACAAATATCATAAGGGAAAAATATCCTATTTAGAAATATCTAGATATTGTTAATCTTGTCATTTACTAGGTTATCCTAATCAAGATTCTAGGCTCAAGGCTAATCTAGACTAGGCTAAGATTCTAGGTTAGTCTCTAACAATTCAATTAGCACAATATTAATTAATCAAAATTTATTTTCATTAATAAGTAAAAAATGACCAAAATACCCTAGGCTAAAAAGTTGTAATTAGTCATCTAATCACATAACTAGGCTCCCTTGGTCATGGTTAGTCTCTAGGCTTAGCAAAACTAGGGTTTAACTAGTTAACCATCAAAATCACAAGTCATGGTTTTAAATAGTTTTAAATTAATTAAAAATTACAAAAAATCATAACATGGTTTAAATATCATTATTAAATAACTAAAATATACAAAATTTCAAAATCATCCTTATTTTAGAAACTGGGTGCTACAGGTACCAAAGCCAGAAATCAAGTACCAGCCAGAATTACATCGGTACAGTTAGCAGTCCTGCGAACTGATAATGAAGATAGGACATAATTTATAGAAAGCCCCTGGCTTGAACAATGGAAAAGGGTCTCCGATACCTCTTTTTCTACGTCTTCAGTTCGTGGGACTGCTGACTGTTTGCCTTTTCCATCGTTCAAGCTAGGGCCTTTTCCATTATTCAAGCCAGGGGCTGATTTACAGAAAGCCCTCCGGATGGTCTATGAGATAGAGTATTCCTGTCTCTGATGCTCCACTGACATCTTCTCTTCCTATCTCCAATGTTACTTCGGCATCATCGCCCCAAGCGGGACCAGTTCCTTCTAAACTGACAACAACTGACAAAGGCAAACAGCCAGCTCGCTTTGATAAAAGTTTAAAGAAAACTCCACTTCAGGGACTCGAAAAGACATAATTTTGACATATTGGCTCAATTAGCCAATACTCCGACAAGATTATCGATTTTCGAAATCCTGCGCCTCTCGAAGTAAACTCGAGAAACATTAAGTAAGGCTTTGATGCAAACCGAAGCCTGTCTGGCACATCTTAAGACGAGGAACCCGTGGCATATTCTCACTGTCATAGTGTGATGGAACTAGTTCATAATATCACCTTGACACAAGATGATATGCTTCTAGAGGACAATCGACATGACCGATCTCTTTACTATATGGGGTATGTCGATACAATGAAAGTTGATCGCATTCTAGTTGACCTGGTATCTGCACTCAAAATTATGCCGAAAACTTTGTTGGATGCACTTAAAATCCCAGTCCATAATCTCTCTACAACAATCACGACTATTCTGGGGTTCAATTCTGGAAGAAGTGAACCACTGGGAATAATTCGCCTCAAAGTCCAAATTGACAATCTTCGTACGAAGGTCACCTTCTATGTGATTGACAATCACGTCTCCTACAACGTATTATTAGGAAGACCGTGGTTGCATGAACATAACATCGTGCCATCTACCCTCCATCAATGCTTTAAATATGTTGATGACAATGGAGAAGTACGAAAGGAAGTGGCTGATCTTAATCCCTTCTGAGGCATTGAGGCATATTATGTAGATTTTCGAATGTACAAAGAAGAGTTCATGAAAGTCGTACTGGCTATGGACACCGAAGAAGATCGAAAAGAGTCTCTGGACGATGTTCTGGTAATTCCAGTCAAAGGACGCACTTCTCGTCCCTCGTCTTCTCAGACGTTGACCATTAATCTCTCTTCTTTTATCAAGCATCATCCTGCTAAAAAGATGAAGCATAGGGAGCTCACCTCTTCTGAGCCTCTTGTTATCGACTTTCGTCGTAATAAGTCTTCTACTTCTCCTCCTCTTGTTATTAATCTTGGCAAGCCATCGGCTAAGGTTAAAAACATTGTTGAAAATATAGATGCAAGTATTAATAAATTAGCGTCTCCTTTGTCGTATATTGATGTCAATTATTACACACAATGTTATCTAGAAATCCTGGATAACTTTGAACCCCTTATCTTAGGAGCAGTTCAACCTCTCCGGAACGAAGTATCACTCGAATCAGTGCAAAACTCATTCTTTCTAGTTCCTTTCCGAAAGAAAGATGAGCATCATATTCTCTTCAGCAAAGGATTAAATCAAAAGGCTACATCCGATAGCGACTCTGAAAATGATGATAGCGAGCGACTTCAACTACGTCACTACAGTCAACAATCTAAGAACATCATCCTAAAAATGGGCTACAATTTCAAATCTAGCCTCAATAATGGTAAAGGTAGACGAACTTCTATTCGTATACCTGCCCCAAAAGGAAAGTCATTGCAATATTACAACAAAACAAAGCATGGGTTAGGTTATACTTTGCCAATCTCAACCCCAGATGTTTCTGAGTCAGATAAAGAAGAATGATCTAACTCTTCTAACTGTATCATGGGATTCAGACACCAGCATAAGGCACATCCACCGAGTAACCCTATCTTCTAATATGGTGACCGCTGAGTTCTCAAAGGATGATGATGACTTCATCGAAACCCTTAAAACTGATCCTTGGGCATAAAAAATAGATACTCAATGGAAAATCTGCTTCGAACAACGTGAACCACCCACTGAGGATCAATTGGTCCAGATCGACGTCGAAGATGAAGCTTCTCCAAGGCCAACCTTTATTAGCAAAAGTCTTCCGAAAGTAGATAAACAAGAAGATCTAGCTCATCAGAGAATATATTGACGTATTTGCCTAGAGCTATGAAGATATGCCAGGATTAGATCCTCGGATCGCTACCTACAAACTCAATATTTTGCCAAATGCTAGACCGATCAAACAATAACAACTTCGATTCTGACCTGATATGATGGACTCCATAGAAGTTGAAATCAAGAAGCTCATCGCTTGCAACTTTGTCAGAGAGGAACAAAATCTGGACTGGGTGGCTAACGTCGTCCCAGTTATGAAGAAAATAGAAAAAGTTCGAGTCTGCATCGACTTTAGGGACCTTAATAAAGCTTATCCCAAAGATGAGTTCCCTCTTCCGATCACTGATGTCATGATCAACAACACCTGTGGATTCGAACGAATGTCTTTCATGAACGAAATCTCCGGATATAATCAGATCATGATGAATCCCAAAGATAAAAAACATACATCTTTTTGCACTTCTCTAGGAGTCTACTACTACACAGTCATGCCATTTGGTCTTAAGAATGCTGGTGCAACCTATCAGCGGGCCGTAAGCACTATCTTTCGTAAACATTTACGGAAGACAGTCGAATGCTATGTTGACGATATTGTTGTCAAAATTCATCTAAAGGAATATCACATCCAAGCTTAAGAACTATCTTCGATCTAATGTACCGACATCAACTCAAGATGAATCCTACCAAGTCATTCTTGGGAGTCTCTAGTGGCAAATTCCTCGGATTCATTATTACCTCTAAGGGTATACACGTTGACCCCGAGAAAGTCAAAGCCATTCAAGAGATGCATCCTCCATGCAACCTAAAAAAGCTACGAAGATTCCAGGGTCGACTTGTGTACATCAGGAGATTTAACTCAAATCTCTCTGGACGTTGCAGACCATTCACTCAATTAATGAAGAAAGGTGTGTCTTTCGTTTGGACTGACGAATACCAGCAAGCATTTAAAGACATAAAGCGATACTTGAAGAACCCTCCAGTTCTACTTCCTCTAATCACAGAAATATCTTTTCTGATATATGTTCGAGCATTTAAAGACATAAAGTGATACTTGAAGAACCCTCCAGTTCTACTTGAACAAGGAGGGTCATAAACAAGCAGTTTACTATCCCAGTCGCACAATAATCGATGCTGAACATCGATACAGCCCGATAGAAAAAGAATGTCTAGCCTTGATGTTCGTCGTCCAAAAATGCGATATTACATCACTGTCCAGACCATTCATGTCTTCTACAGAGTCAATCCTCTATGGGTTTTGATGAAGAAGCCCAGCACACTCAATTCTAGACTCGCTACATAGGCGATACTACTAGCACAATATGACATGGTCTATGTCCCACAAAAGTCTGTTAAGGGTTAAGCCCTAGCTGACTTCTTGGCTGCTTATGTAATGCCTGTGGTTCGTATTACGTATTTTGGAATACGTGTACGTATTTTACCTTGTATTGCATGTCTCCTTGCTTGGTTTATTGGGTATTTCATTGCTTGGTTCATCTTGGCTTGGTTTATTTTGGGTTGGTTCGGTTAGGCTTGGTTTGCCTTGGTTCATCATGAACCAAGGGGAGAACCCCTACCTACCACCACCACTACCATTTATTAACCCATTCTCCTTTCTTTCTTTTCATTTACTTTCCTTCTTCCCCACCATTAACTCCTTACCTACCTGAGAGAGAGAGGGAGAGCTTAGGCAAGTGCATCTTGCTTCATGGAGGAACTCAAGATTTATTGTTCAATTTTCTTCCTTGCGATATTTTAAGACTCTTTAGTGCTTGGCATTTCCAATTTCCATGGCTAAATTCTTGTAGATCTAAGTTTACTTCATTTTTGACATTCTTAGGTTTGATCTACTTAATCCTGTTATTATCATGTTCTGATGGTTCCATGTTGTAGAGTATTTCATTCTGTCCTAATTGACCTACGGAAGTTCGGATTTGGACTCTGGATGAAAGATTCATGGAGCCTGGGAGTCATGGCTTGAAGGGTCTTCTTCTCGGAAGGATGGAGAAGAAGCACAGTTCATAGCCGCATGGACTTAGCCGTATAAGCCTTTATACGGTAAGTTCCCTCACTGTCGCATAAGCCTTACCGCATTTTTGGCCGCATTGCCTATGCCGCAGGGACTTAACTCCATGGCCGCATGAAGATTTGATTCAGAGCCGCATAAGCCTTTTTTTTTACTGGCCGCATGGGGGCCAGTCTTACCCGGCCGCTTGAACTAAACTCTCAGCCGCATGAGTTGATCCTGCCGCATAGCATTGGACTCATATCCAGCCGCATGAGGGATTCTTATCCCAGCCGCATGGACTGCTCCCTTCCAAGCCGCATAAGCTCCTGAATTGACCCAGCCGCATGGGCTCCTAACTGAGCCGCATGCCCCTGTCTCTCCCGAGCCGCATGCGCCCCATCCTTTACTGGCCGTATGGGATCCAGTAATCCTGAGCCGCATATGCATGTCCTTCTTGAGCCGCATGTGCCCTTAAGCCCCAGCCGCATATGCCCGAGTCGCACGACTCTTTCATAAGCCCTGTATTTTATTATTATTATTATTTTGTTATTATTTCATGTCTTGTAACTCTCAGTGTAAATTGGGTGTCTTGATAAATAGAATGCTTGCACTATGCTATCCTGCATATATACTATCAACACGACAGTGACCCGTAGTAGTACACTCTTGACAAGTAACATAACATGACATGATAGTGGCCCGTCGTGGTGCACTCCCGACAAGAAAACCTGACATGATATATCTCGAATTGCTGTTGCGACGGCTAACATGACCTGACATGACAAGTATGAATAACCTGAACACCGTGTACGATTATCTTGTACAAATGAACCAGTACTGTCTTGTATCATGTCTAGGACGTGGACCCTTGAGTACCACGGTCAGGGGTACATGTTGAATTCAACTAAGGTTAATAACTAGAATAATCCAGTAGTCATGAAAAGATTTCCTAGCTACAGGCGATCCTGTTACCTGGGTGCGCTTGGGATCTGTAGCCTGCCGTCGAGTAGGGCACATTTCCAGCATACTGTCATGTCTTGTACCCTCCAAGCTACTTAAGGGTACATACGTTTCATGGACGATGTACCCACATGAATTCAACCCCTAATATTCGACCTGGGTAACCTCGATAGTCTGCAGGGCTTGTGGTTGTGGAATAATCTCGCTGCATCTTGTTAGTAACTAGGCCTGTGATAACCCTAGTTAGTTAAAGTATCAAGCCGTACTTATTGCTTGGCCGTGATTGTTGGATGAGACACAACCAGTCTAGTCTTGTCTTGATCTTGTACAAGATTGTTACATGACCTGATTCTCTTATATTATCTTGTCGATAAATGGTGGGAAACCAAGTGCCGTTCAGATGAAGGGTTACAACCCCGGTCCTTGTTTGGTTTATGGGTTGTAACCTAGTTATCTGAATAGTTCCATGGTTTTTTTGTCGTATATCATCCTATATGTTTTCCTTATTTCCAGTTCTTACTACTTAATTATATTCTTGTGCTAATTGTTGGTTTTAGTTCCTAAGTGAAGCCTCTTTTGTGGCACTTGCGCTTTCTGGGATCTAACCCAGCTGGTTTTGTATGGCCAGATTTCGGAGTAGCTCCAGAGGATCTACCGACTTTTCCGCCCGATGGTGACCACCAGGCGTAACCCGGGCAACTAGTAGGTTATTTTGTTCTCCCACTTTATTGTACAATTATTCTTTTGAGGCGTTTAGCCGACGAGCACTTGTTTAGCTCGATTGCACCTTTACTTACTGTTTGTCTACGGGCTGTAACATGATTGACAGATCCTAGGGTTGATCATGTATGACTAAACTCTTGCTAGTCCTCATATTTTGTAATGACTAGCTTCATGATCAGCTGAATATGTAATGTTTGGGATGCCTTACTATTGTATATTTGGTGATCTTACATCTTGTAACATTTACTTACTTGCTTGTGATTGAGATACTAGGCTTGTTCATGACCTTAAGGGACTGTTGGCTTGTAGTTAAACCCTCATGTATCTAGACAGCCGTAACCGTATAGCGAGATGGGATGCACTTCTATATACGTAGCTGGCTATGTCTGCCCCCGCTCTCTAGAATTCTGGTTCTGGGGCATAACATGGTTTAAGTGGTGGCCCATGCAGGTCTTGTGATTCAAGATATGTGAGGGTTTACCGAATAGATGTCTCAATCAGTACTCGTCGTTGATCTCTGTTCGTATCCTCTGAATCCCTGAAATTCTTGACCTGATCGCCTGCTTGTATATTTGGTCTGTCTTGGCCCTTCCTTATTGTTTTCTATGTCATCTTCTTCAGCGGCATAGTACCTGGACCTGTCGATCAGCGAGGCGGAGCACCTCCCACGGACCAGCAGCAACCTGGAGATCAAGCTCAGCATTCTGGAGTAGCCTTCAGAATCATGCCTATTGGAGGAGACCCGCCAGTCCAGCCAGTTCAGCCTACAGAACCTGATGATGGCACTTTGGTGGGACTCATCAGTGAAGAACAGATGGCAACTCTAGAGGGGGGTGAATAGAGTTTATAACAAAAATACCCAATAAAAATTAAACTTCTTTCACCAGCTGAAAGTAATCAGAGTAAATGCGAAAATAAATAAGAAGCAAGAAAGCATACGCAAACACAGCCGATTTTTAACCTGGTTTCCCTCGTGGAGGACTAGTCCAGGCCTGAGAACTCTAGCTCAGGATTAAATCAACTATTTATGAAATAGTAGTTACATCCCGTGCCTTTTCTTCAGAAGAGCACGTCAACTTCTTACAAAGATCGCAGTGGCGATGCTTGGAATTTTCCAAGCGACTTCTTGAACTCTTGCACAAACTCCTGACTGAAAAGTACTGAGCACTTGAGGCTTAGGGAGCTTGTGGCTAGTTGATGAAGAAAGGTATGGCTTGTATAGAGCTTTTGAGAGAAGAGAAGAGAAGATTGGATAAAATGAAAATGAGAGAATTCATGGCCTATTTATAGGATACCAAGTAGGCAGAATTCGGCCAGAATTCTGGTTGAAATTTTCAAAAAATTGGCCGTTGGACAACTTGCAACCAGCCAACCCTAAAAATTAGGATGCTGATGGTTAGGAGGAAGAGTTCGGCCCGAACTCTGTGTGGAGGCAGAGTTCGGCCCGAACTTTGTCTCCAGAGCACAGAATGGGTCATGGGTCCAATTGGCTTATTTGGATATGTGTGGAGCTAATGGATTTTGGGTATGGGTATAGGTTAAGTCTCAGATGCTCAGTTTATATAAGTATAGACTCAATAAAATGTAAAATACAGACTCAAAAAAATAACTTGCATTGCAAATTTGAGCTGTCGTCTGACTAGTACTAGATGTAGTCTTCATGTGTCGTATTAAATTAGCACAAGTATCATGTAGTCAATTTTATCAATATTTGGTTGACTGTGATTTTGTGTCAACAATCTCCTCCATATTGATAATTGACAAAATGATAGTTGTATATTCAATATTCATACCTGGACACATTTAAGAGAAATGGCATAGCTCCCTCGTAATCAGTGCCGAGCTAGCAATAGCTCCCCCGTAAACATTGCTTTGAATCCTGTTGGCCTGATAAAAACATTCTTCTCCCCAAAGCACAGATACAGATACACAAAAGAATATAGAATATACCAAAATTTCTTCCCTTTTTGGCATTTAGCAATTAACCATAAAAAATAAGAACTGGCAAGCATACCAAAAGATAATAGATGAAACTGCATAGAGACTGAGAAAACTACTAAATGTATCAAGAGTCACAAATAATAATAAGTCTAATACAACCAAAGTGCATAAAAGCAACTAAAATCCAAAGTGCATAAAACATAAACTAAAATCCTCAGTAGCAGCAGCAAGTAGAAGTCCATATCCATCATCGAGCTCGTGAAGGCCCAGCGTCGTCGGATGGATCAGTGAAGAAACGACGAGGGTCCACGAAGGCCGCATCCGAATCCAAGTAGCGAATAACCCAAGGGTCATCGATACGATACCCTTCACGACCAGGGTCCCGCTCCATAGGAATAGGCATGAAAGGATGGCGAAACATGGAGTACCGAATATCGTGCAGTGAGTTGCTGATGGCACTCATCTGCAAGGTGGTCCGGTAATCAAGCTGAGTCCAGCGATCATCCTCTAAGGTGAATCGATCACGGAGCATAGTTTGGAGTGACTCTAAAGTGGCAGAAGGAGGAGGAGGATCCTGTCCCAGAGGAGGGGCATCGGGCTCATCGACAGAGTGCTCGAATACGACAGGTGAGCCAACTGCTGCCTGAAGCCTCCGTGCCTTAGAGAGGAAGACAGGGGAAGGTAAGAACTGGCACTCATCAAGAGGTACACGAAAAGCACGAAAGACCATAGGAAGATACAAAGCATAAACCAAGGATCTTGGTTTCTTCCTAGAATTAATCATCCAGTCCATCATGGTACGTAGAAGATTAAATGGTACATGAAAGTGGAGGTGATACAAGGCCGAGATTTCAAAGTAGGTGACTTCATCGGTGGATCCCGCTTTGGGTAGAATAGTGTTAAAGATAATCCGATGAAGTTCATAAAAATAGGGATTGAGATACTTGGCCAAAAGCTTGCGAGGACGTGTGTTAGGGGTACACAAGTCGTCCTTGAAACTTTCAAGGAAAGACCCATCGGGAAATTGAAACGATCGAGCTTCAACAAGCTTTTCCCATGAGTTTGGCTCCTGGAGTTCAAGGTGTTCGGCCAAATCGAAATCATCAAAAGAGATGTCAATGCCCGCAACCCGAGAGAAAATATGTGTATCATCATGAGTTAGGTTGCAGTAGAACATTTGAATAGCATTGCGATATATAACCGAGTTGGCGGTGACAAGTTCGTCAAGACAAAGATCATGAAAAAGTGAATCATATTGAGAGAAAATAGTAAAATTGATAGGATGACCCGCAAACACCGGACGTGTCCGAAAATTACTAAACCATTCATTTGATACGTCAAGTGACACAAATATCCGGTCGTCAAATGTGTTTAGGTCAAGTGGACGAGGTGGGTTGAACAACGGGTGGATAGGTGGTTGTTGTGCAACGGGCGGTTCAACACGAGGAGGAGCATTCGAAGAGGACGCTCCCTCGGTTCAAAGTCTCTTCCCTCGATTGAACAAACGTGGAGCCATGAAAATAAGAAAGACAATTGAGAAAATTGAGATGGAGAGAAGTGGTAAAATATACCTCAATGTGATGATGAACAATGAAGGAGAATGGTGAGAGAAGCCTTCTCCTTGAGTTTGAAGAATGGATATGCTCTAGGGAGGAAGAACTAGGGTTAGGGTTTGGAGAAAATATGTTTGGAGAAGTGTAGAAGGTGACAATGGAGGAAAAAGAAGAAGAAAAATCGAATATATGTGTAAGGGTTCCAATGGTCGGAATAGATGTGGGCCATTGGATCAAGTTTTGATCAGCGGCTGAGGCTGCTCCCGGTTCTAGAACAGCCAAGCCAAATTCGGCCCGAACTCTGGATAGGGCAGAATTCGGCCCGAATTCCGGATTCTGTAGTCAGAACAAAAATCAGGCTAAAAAGTTTGATAAAAAGTGAGAGATCAAAAGAGTATGATAAAAGAATATATATACGAACTTGAGAAAAACTAAATTTGAAAAAAAATTAACGTTGAAGCAAAGTGAAGTATGGAAAATCTGAATTTTAGCATGTGATAAAATAAAATGAACCATGTATTAAACAAGGAATTATGTCATAATTCAATATTTTGAAGTTACCATGGGTTAGCTGTAGGGGGCGGATCCCAGCTAGCGGTAATCCTGAGGACTAGTGCACCATATCGCTTAGGCTTTTACACCTTGTTGTCAGAAGGACCCTTTCGGCTTGTACCCATAGCAATTTCATCATAAAAGAATCAAGACATACTCGATATTTATGCAGGTTTATTTTAATTAATAACAGCTTCGTCCAAAATTCCAAGTTCACGACAGAAAAAATTGAAGCGCTCTTCGATAATAGTTTTATAAAGAAATCTGCTAGTTGATGATCAATGTCAATAAATTCTAAATTAATAGTGCCATTTTGTTGATGATCACGCAAAAAGTGGTGACGTATTTCAATGTGTTTCGTGCGTGAGTGACATATGGGGCTCTTAGTGAGATTTATAGCACTAGTGTTGTCATAAAAGATTGGAATGTGCGTGAGTGACATACAACGCCCAGCTGCGATGTATTCAGCTTCTGTTGTGGATAGTGCGACAGAATTCTGCTTCTTGCTAAACCAAGAGACAAAAGCCTTTCCTAATAAATGACACGTACCGTTCGTACTCTTACGGTCGACCTTGCATTCGGCGAAATCAGCATCAGAGTAACCAATGAGGTCAAATGATGTTAATTTGGGATACCATAGGCCCACTGTAACCGTACCCTTAAGGTATCAAAAGATACGCTTAACAGCAGTCATGTGTGATTCTTTAGGATTTGCTTGATATCTAGCACACAGACAAACGCTAAACGTAATATCAGGGCGACTAGCAGTTAAATAAAGTAGACTGCCTATCATACCTCGATACTTACGTTGATCCACAGGTTTGTCGCTTTCATCTGGTTCTAGTTTAGTTGTAGTAGCCATTGGAGTGCTGATTGGTTTGACGTTGTCAAGGTCGAATTTCTTCAGCATGTCCTTTGTATACTTTGACTGACAGATGAAAGTTCCATTTGACATTTGTTTGACTTGCAGTCCAAGAAAGTAATTGAGCTCCCCCATCATGCTCATCTCAAACTCGGTCTACATACACTTGGCAAAATCTTGACAGAGGGTTTCATCAGTAGAACCAAATATAATATTATCTACGTATATTTGCACTAAGAGAATAGTGTCTTTGAAAGATTTTATGAAAAGTGTGGTGTCAATTTTCCCTTTTGAAAAACCTTTTTCAAGCAAGAAATTGCTTAGCCGTTCATACCAAGCTCTAGGGGCTTGTTTGAGGCCATATAGCGCTTTCTTCAGCTTGAAAATATGGTCAGGAAATTTGTGATTTTCAAAACCAGGGGGTTGTTTTACATTAACTTCCTCCTTAATAAATCCATTCAAGAAAGCACTTTTAACATCCATTTGAAATAATTTGAAATTTTGAAAATTAGCAAATGCACAAAGCATCCGAATGGATTCCAATCTCGCAACAGGAGCATACGTCTCATCGTAGTCGATACCTTCCTCTTGGTTGTATCCTTGGGCTACTAGACGAGCTTTGTTGCGTGTAACTGAACCATCTTCATTTACTTTGTTTCTAAAAACCCATTTAGTACCAATAATCGAGTAATTTGCCGGTGTAGGAACGAGTTCCCATACTTGGCTCCTCTCGAATTGGTTGAGTTCCTCTTGCATGGCAGAAATCCAAAATTCATCATTAAAAGCTTCTAAAATATTTTTTGGCTCAATTTATGAAATAAAGGCAGTGCTACCAATAGAGTCTCTTAATGATGATCTAGTAGTTACTCCACGTGAAACATCACCTATTACCAAATTTTCAGGATGTGACGGCTTGAAAGAGAATTTCTTTGGCAAGCCCTCCAGAGAATTGGTTTCGGTGGTGGTATTCATTGGAGTAGAAGTTGATGGCTCAACATCATCATCAAGAGTAGCTGCTGCACTGTTATCTTCATCAAAAGTCTCATTTGTAGACTCTTCCACAATTAATGAGCGTTTGTTAAACACTCTATATCCCTTGCTCTTGGTAGCATAGCCAAGAAAGATATCATCGTCAGCTTTGGCATCAAATTTGCCTAAGTTGTCTTTGGTGTTAAGGATAAAATATCTACAACCAAAAACTCTAAAATAAGAAACATTTGGGGTTCTTCCAAACCAAAGCTCATAGGGTATTTTCTTCGTAATGGGATGAATAAGCACCCTATTTAAAATATGGCATGCTGTACTGACAGCTTCATCCCAAAAGTATTTCGGAAGTGAGAACTTGTTCAACATGACTCTAGCCATATCGCCAAGAGTCCTATTCTTCCGCTCCACAACACCATTTTGTTGAGGATTTCTTGGACAAGAAAACTCATGATCAAAACCATTAGAATCACAAAACTTTTCAAAATTAGCATTTTTGAATTCGCCTCCATGATCACTTCGGATTCGAGTAATCATGTAGCCTTTTTCATTTTGAACTTTCTTAATAAAAATCTTAAAAACCTAAATAGCATCACTTTTATTTGTAAGAAAGAAAACCCATATAAATCTAGAAAAATCATCAACTATAACAAAAGCGTAGAGTTTTCCACCAAGACTGGCTACTCTACTATGGCCAAATAAATCCATATGGAGTAATTGCAAGGGTCTAATAGTGCTTACAGAGTTTATGGAATGAAATGAGGACTTGGTTGCCTTATTCAATTCACATTCGACACATACAGTGTCCTTTTTGAATGTGATGTCGGGCAAGCCTCTAACTAGCTTCTTAGTTGATAGCCTGGATATAGTATCCATGTTGGCATGACCAAGACGCTGGTGCCACAGTAATCTTTCAACCTTATGAGCATATAGACATCTACCTGCATTGTTAGTATCTCTAGACAGATAGAAAATATAAATATTATCCTCTCTTATCCCTTCAAAAGCAATGTCTCCTGTTGACCTATCATAAATAAAGCATTTATCTTGTCCAAAGTTAATATCATATCCATGGTCAGCAAGATGACTAATGCTGAGCAGGTTATGCTTTAACTCGGTCACTAGGCAGACACCCTTTATTACAGGAGAGGAAGGATGTCCAATAATACCATTACCTATAATATACCCTTTTAGGTTGTTGCCGAAGGATACATATCCTTCTCTCTTCATCGATAGTGATGCGAAAAAATTTGCGTCTCCCGTCATATGTCGCGAGCATCCACTATCGAGAATCCACTTACTCTTAGTTGAGGAGGGAAGGTCCACCTACATCAAGAGTAGATGTGACCTTTGGTACCCAAGTTCTTGAGGGTCCTGAAGAGTTAGTTTTCGGAAACCATGTATATATGTTTCTATCTACTAATCTTCTAACTCTATATTATGGTGAAATGTGTCCATGTAATCCACAATAAGTACAAATAGCATTCCTATTTATGTTAGGAGCATGATGATGGTATCTATATGTAGAGTGGTGTGGAGTAGCATGGTGATGATATGTAGAGTGGTGTGGAGTAGCATGGTGATGATATGTAGAGTGGTATGGAGTGGCATGGTGATGATGTCTATGTGGAGCATGATGATGACTATAACCATAAGCAGTATGATGGTGATTTTATTTATGTGCAACATAGTAATGATTGTATCTATGTGTAGCATGGTGATTATGTGTCATATTGGAGTGAAAGTTATTTCTACGTGCATGTGGTTTGTGTGCTTTATGAAAGTGGGTGTACATGAAAGCATGATTGCGTGCTGCATGTGTATGACGTGTTTGAGAAGTGTTGTGCTTTGTGTGTGTCTCATGTGATTGAGTTTGAGGTTGAGCAACCTGTTTTCCCAATCTTATCTCTAATTTCTTAGAGATAGCTTGCAGTTCATTAACCTTAGCATTCAAACCATATATCTTAGTAACATAAATCTTGTGTCTACTCTTTTCTTCAGCAAGCTCCGTGTTGAGTGCGGTAATTTCTTGTGTTTGTTGTTTAATACGTGCTTCGGCATCATAAAGCTTAGTTTAAGCTTAGACACCTCATTTGTGACTTCCGTGGGTGACGTGTCTCTAAGGTTATCAAGCAATAAAGAAAGTCTTTGAATTTTGACTTCATGACTTTTGATCTTTTCCTTGGCATGTTTATATTTACCAATGACCTTTTTGTGATCATCAAGTAAATCGGTGAAAGCATCGCCAAGTTCGTCAAAAGTGAAATCATCAAGAGTTTCGTTTGATACCTTGTCAGACGTTGCCATTAGGCACACGTTTGCAGCGTCTTGAGGAGAGTCCTTTTCTTCCTCGGAGTCACTGGCTTCGTTTTCATGCCAAATGCTTGTGTTGGCATATTTCTTTGAGGAAACCTTCTTTTATGGTTTCTCATAACGGTTGTTCTTCTTTAAGAATGGACAGTCTTTTCGGACGTGTCCAGTCTTCTTACAACCGTAGCATGTTGGCTCTTCTTCGTCATCTTCTTGTGGTTCCTTCTTTCTTCGGTTGAAGCGAAGGAATTTCTTGAAGTTGCGGACAAGGAGAGCTTGATCATCACCTTCCGAGTTGTCGTCATCCATCTCTTCGGGGTCAGCCCTTCGTCGGTGAGCTTTGAGGGCGATCTCCTTAGCCTTAGGAACAGGCTCTTCGAAGTCTTTGAGGTCAAGCTCATGAGTCATCAGTTTTTCCATCAAAGTCTCCATGAACATAATTGTGAGATCATTTCCTTCTATGATGGCTGTCACCTTAGGGTTCCAAATCTTTGGTAGCCCCCTAAGTAGCTTGCAAATCTTCTCGTGATTTGTATATTGTTTGTCGAGCAAAGATAGGGAATTGATGATATCGAGGAGTCTTGTGAACATTTGCGTGATCGTCTCATTTGGCTTCATCTTGAAGGCTTCATACTCTTGAGTGAGACGACTTATCTTTGATTCCTTGACTTGGGTGGTTCCTTCATGCGTCACTTCTAGAAGTCTCCATACTTCGTGAGAGGTGGTGCATGTTGAGACCCTGTTAAACTCATTCCTGTCTATAGCACAAAATAAAGCATTAATAGCTCTCGCGTCTAGACTTGCCTGTTTCTTCTCCTCGTTAGAATATTTGTCATGTGGTTTCTCAACGAGATCACTATTGACAACTATCCTGGCGGGCTTTTTGTAACCATCGGTGACGATAGTCCACAGGTCGAAGTCTAGCGACTTGAGATAAAAGCTCATCCTTGTTTTCCAATAGGTGTAGTTAGTTCCATCAAATAGGGGAGGCCTATGAGTGGACTGCCCTTCACCATGATTGAAAATCAAGGATTGTGTGGTTGCCATGGATCAGCTCTAGGATGTTAGTCCTTGTTGAGAGAACCGAGCTTTGATACCAATTGAAGAACAGATGGCAACTCTAGAGGGGGGTGAATAGAGTTTATAACAAAAATACCCAATAAAAATTAAACTTCTTTCACCAACTGAAAGTAATCAGAGTAAATGCAGAAATAAATAAGAAGCAAGAAAGCATACGCAAACACAGCCGATTTTAACCAGGTTTCCCTCGTGGAGGACTAGTCCAGGCCTGAGAACTCTAGCTCAGGATTAAATCCACTATTTGTGAAATAGTAGTTACACCCCATGCCTTTTTCTTCAGAAGAGCACGTCAACTTCTTACAAAGATCGCAGTGGCGATGCTTGGAATTTTCCAAGCGACTTCTTGAACTCTTGCACAAACTCCTGACTGAAAAGTACTGAGCACTTGAGGCTTAGGGAGCTTGTGGCTAGTTGATGAAGAAAGGTATGGCTTGTATAGAGCTTTTGAGAGAAGAGAAGAGAAGATTAGATAAAATGAAAATAAGAGAATTTATGGCCTATTTATAGGATACCAAGTAGGCAGAATTCGGCCAGAATTTTGGTTGGAATTTTCAAAAAATTGGCCGTTGGACAACTTGCAACCAGCCAACCCTAAAAATTAGGATGCTGATTGTTAGGAGACAGAGTTTGGCCCGAACTCTGTGTGGAGGCAGAGTTCGGCCCGAACTCTGTCTCCAGAGCACAGAATGGGTCATGGGTCCAATTGGCTAAGTCTCAGATGCTCAGCACAGCTCAGTTTACATAAGTCTAGACTCAATAAAATTGTAAAATACAGACTAAAAAAATAACTTGCATTATAAATCCGAGCTGTCGTCTGACTAGTACTGGATGTAGTCTTCATGTGTCGTATTGAATTAGCACAAGTATCATGTAGTCAATTTTATCAATATTTGGTTGACTGTGATTTTGTGTCAACAATCAGGACCTTGATAGCTTCCCAAGATCGTCGAGAAGATACCTTGCACCAGGCAGTGACAGATGTACTGACCAGAGGAGGTCATCAGGGTAACAGCGCGGTCAACAGCTTCAAGCGCTTGAACCTTCCATTCTTCGATGGTAGCAAAAATGCTATTGCCGCGGATGCTTGGCTTCAGGACACAGAGGTGATTCAAGAAGCAGCCAGGACTCCAGAGAACGAGAAGGTGGCCGTGGTGTGCCTGCAGTTATTGGATCTTGCCCGCAGCTGGTGGACGGTGCAAGCTGTTGGATTAGTGGCACCCATCGCTTGGACAGTATTCAGAGAGAGATTCCAGACCAAGTATTTTGATGCTGTAGCTCGGTACGATCTACAGACGATGTTCACCAATCTGAAGCAGATGGGCAGGACGGTCGACGGATATACGGTCGAGTTCTCGATACTTAGTCGGTTTGCTCCCACCTTGGTGGCAACCGAGTTTGATAGAGCTCAGCGATTTCAGCAGAGGATCCACCTAGAGATTTTGCTAGCCGTAGAGCAGTTTGAGCATCAGACTTTTGATGCAGTATTGAGAGCAGCCAGGAGGCATGAGTATACCTCCCAGAGGATTGTGGATAGGGCCGGAGGTTGGAAGAGATCTCATGGCCAATGAATCAGTCTTCAGCACCAGCCCCGGCAGCCAGGGCTTTGACTATTAGACCTCCGAGGCGAGCAGCCTCAGTGACGTCGGTTCAACATTCAGCCCCAACATACCCTTAGTAGCAGAAGCAGAAGCAGTCTTCCGCAGTGGGATGTTCACACTACGGGAAGCCAGGACATGTGGTAGCAGAATGTCGTAGGGTGTAGGGATTGTGCCTAGCTTATGGAGCAGCAGATCATAAGATTGGATCCTGCCTGAATAGGGGTAGTTCATCATCGTCCAACCTTTTTAGTCCTTCCGTAAGAGGACCAGCACCAGTCCAGCAGCAGCAGTATCAGCCTCAGAGGCCCTTGCCGCCTCAGTCCCAGGCATTCCAGCAACAACACCCCCAGCAGTATATACAAGCCTAAGCCCTGAGTCAGAACAGGCAGCGAGGATTTTAGTAGAGGGGACCAGCACCCCGAGGGCATGGTCAGGCTATGGTGATGACCGTAGAGAAAGGATTGGCACCAGAAGAGGTAGTGGCAGGTACTATTCTCGTCAACTCCTTTCTCGCTTCAGCTTTATTTGACTCTGGTGCATCGCATTCATTTATGTCTGCACGATTTACGACACGGATAGGACTGGAGCCCGAGTCATTATCAGTAAGGCTCAATATACTTACTGGTAGCGGACTTGTGGAAGTAGATAGAGTATTTTCCTCGTGTCGGATCGTAGTTAGCGGTAGAAAATTCCTCGCTAGATTGATAGAGTTCCCGATGGCCGATTATGATGTGGTCTTAGGGATGGATTGGTTAAGGAACCAATATGCTAGAATAGACTGCCACATCGGTGGGGTTGTTTTTAGCATTCCAGGCGAGCCAGAGTTTCCCTTCTCCCGAGGCGAAGTTGAACTTTCTCCTCCAGTATTGCGGATGGCAGTAGCAGCGGTGCAGTTACCCCGGATAGTTGAAGAGTTTCTAGATGTTTTCCCAGAAGAGCTTCCAGGGATGCCACCCGAGCGGGAGATCGAGTTCACCATTGACTTGATTCCCGGGACAGCCTCAGTATCAGAGAGAGTCTATAGGATGGCGCCATCAAAGTTGGAGATATTGTACAAGATGATTGAAGAACTCCGAACCAAGGGATTCATTCGTGCTAGTGGATTGCCTTGGGGAGC
The DNA here is from genome assembly GCA_029216955.1 of Iris pallida. NCBI lineage: Eukaryota > Viridiplantae > Streptophyta > Magnoliopsida > Asparagales > Iridaceae > Iris > Iris pallida. The sequence goes on along the minus strand of JANAVB010015399.1, from coordinate 636,132 downwards.
CCCGATGCTTCTTATGAAAAAGAAGGATGGTATGTCCAGGTTATGTGTAGATTATCGTACCTTGAATTCAGTGACAATCAAGAACAGATAACCTCTCCCGAGGATAGATGACTTGTTTGATCAGCTTAAAGGGGTAGCAGTATTCTCGAAGATTGACTTGCACTCAGGATATCATCAGATCAGAGTCAGAGAGCAGGACATCCCGAAGACAGCTTTTAGATCGAGGTATGGGCATTGGGAGTTCCTTGTTATGCCATTTGGAGCAACCAATGTGCCGACAGTATTCATGGACATCATGAATCGCATTTTCATGTCTTATTTGGATCAGTTTGTGATTGTATTTCTAGACGACATCCTGGTTTACAGCAAGAGTATAGCGGAGCATGAGCAGCATCTCCGGGTGGTTCTTCAGATTCTCAGAGAGCACCAGTTGTATGCCAATTTTAGTAAATGTGAGTTCTGGCTCGATCGCATCTCATACTTGGGTCATATCATCACCAGAGGAGGAGTAGAAGTGGATCCCCAGAAGATCGTGGCCATTGAGTCGTGGCCAGTGCCTAGCACAGTTGCAGAAGTTCGTAGCTTTCTTGGCTTGGCCGGCTACTGCCGACAATTTATTTCAGATCTTGCCCGAATTTCCTCGCTATTGACCCAGTTGACCCACAAGGATGTGTCGTTTGCTTGGACAGCAGAGTGCCAGGATTCTTTTGAGAGATTAAAACAAGGCTTGAAGACGGCTCCTATTCTCATGCTTCCTAATGGGACCGGAGGATTCTTAGTATATTGTGATGCTTCAGGTAGAGGCCTAGGATGCGTTCTGATGCAGCATGGGAGGGTAATAGCTTATGCGCCATGTCAACTTCGTAATCCTTAGAGGAATTATCTAACCCATGACTTGGAGCTGGCAGTAGTAGTGTTTGCACTTAAGTTGTGGAGGCACTACTTGTACAGGGATAGGGTGGAGATTTTCACCGACCATAAGAGCCTGAAGTATGTTTTCACCCAGAAGGATCTTAACATGCGTCAGAGGAGATGGCTAGAGCTACTTGTGGATTATGATGTCAACCTGCAGTATCATCCTGGAAAGGCTAACGTTGTAGCAGATGCATTGAGCATGAGAGCCGGAGTATATTTCCTAACGGCACAACCAGAGCTGTTAGCAGATCTTCAGAAGATGGGTATAGAAGTTGTTCTCCCTTCCAGTGTGGCATTGATGGCCATTATGCAAGTTCAGTCCACTATAGTCAAGAGGATCCGGATGATGCAGTCAGCAGATTCCAAGCTTCAGCGGCTCAGAGCAGAGTGTGAAGCAGGATGGCGACCAGAGTTATGCATTCATAAAGATGGTATACTTTGACATGGTAAGCGTCTTTGTGTACCCAGGGGTGATATCAGACAGGAGATCATGGCAGAGGCTCACAGTTCTCAGTATTCCATCCATCCGGGCGGTACGAAGATGTACCGTGATATTCGTCAGCACTTTTGGTAGAATGGCATGAAGAGGGAGATAGCCCGGTTTGTCTCTCGGTATTTGGTCTGCCAACAGGTTAAAGCTGAACATCAGAGGCCAGCAAGACTTCTTCAACCCTTGCCGATTCCGGAATAGAAGTGGGAGCATGTAACCATAGATTTTGTGACTGGATTACCTAGATCCCCAGCTGGTCGAGATGCTATTTGGGTTATAGTTGACCGGCTCACGAAGGTGGCTCACTTTCTCCCGTTCAGAGTTGGTCAGTCGACGGCTCAGCTAGCAGAGATGTATCTCAAGCAGATCATCAGGCTTCACGGTGTACCAGTCAGTATCACCTCGGACCGAGATTCAAGATTTATATCGCACTTTTGGTGTAGCCTACAAGAGAGTTTGGGAACTCATCTCCAGTTCAGCTCAGCATATCACTGCAAACAGATGGTCAGTCAGAGCGCACAATCCAGACTCTTGAAGATATGTTGCGGTCCTATACACTTGACTTCGGTGGTTCGTGGAAAGATCACCTATACCTAGTGAAGTTCTCATACAACAACAGTTTCCAGGCCAGTATCCAGATGGCACCATTCGAGATACTGTATGGTAGGAAGTGCAGATCCCCGCTAGACTGGGATGATGTTGGAGAGAGGCAGATGCTCGGTCCAGAAATGAGTGCCCAAACAGTTGAAGTGGTCAGAAGAGTCAGGGATCATCTTCGAGTTTCCCAAAATTACCAGCGTCATTGGGCCGATTCTCATCGGCGTCCTCTTGAGTTTTCGATCGGCGACCATGTATTCCTAAGGATTTTGCCTAACCGTGGCGTCATTCGTTTCAGCATACAGAAAAAGCTTAGTCCTAGATATATAGGGTCATTTGATATTCTGGAGCGAGTAGGTGATGTATCCTATCGTCTTGCTCTCCCGTCGTCGCTATGTGAGGTGTATGACGTGTACCATGTATCCCAATTATGACGGTATATCCCGGACCAGAGCCATATCCTGAATCATTCGGAATTGGTTGTTGGTACCAACCTTTCGTATAAAGAGAGGCCCGTGTCTATGTTGGACCGGAGAGAGAAGATGCTCAAGAACAAGACTATCAAGTTAGTCCGTGTTGTATGGGGTCATCACTCTTTGGGAGAGTCAACGTGGGAGCAAGAGGATGATATCCGATCGTGATATTCCGACCTATTTGACTCGTGAGGTATAATGTCTTTCTTATGCCTTATGGCTTTGATTGCTTAGTATAACTTGACTGTGATTAGTATAGCTTGTTCTTGTCCCTCTAGCCTCTTAATTAAATTTCGAGGACGGAATTCTTTTAAGGTGGGTAGAGTTGTAATGCATGTGGTTCGTATTACGTATTTTGGAATACGTGTACATATTTTACCTTGTATTGCATGTCTTCTTGCTTGGTTTATTAGGTATTTCATTGCTTGGTTCATCTTGGCTTGGTTTATTTTGGGTTGGTTCGGTTAGGCTTGGTTTGCCTTGGTTCATCATGAACCAAGGGGAGAACCCCTACCTACCACCACCACTACCATTTATTAACCCATTCTCCTTTCTTTCTTCCATTTACTTTCCTTCTTCCCCACCATTAACTCCTCACCTACCTGAGAGAGAGAGGAAGAGCTTAGGCAAGTGTATCTTGCTTCATGGAGGAACTTAAGATTTATTGTTCCATTTTCTTCCTTGTGACATTTTAAGACTCTTTAGTGCTTGGCATTTCCAATTTCCATGGCTAAATTCTTGTAGATCTAAGTTTACTTCATTTTCAAAATTCTTAGGTTTAATCTACTTAATCCTGTTATTATCATGTTCTGATGGTTCCATGTTGTAGAGTATTTTATTCTGCCCCAATTGACCTATGGAAGTTCGGATTTGGACTCTGGATGAAAGATTCATGGATCCTGGGAGTCATGGCTTGAAGGGTTCTTCTTCTCGGAAGGATGGAGAAGAAGCACAGTTCATAGCCGCATGGACTTAGCCGCATAAGCCTTTATGCGGCAAGTTCCCTCACTACCACATAAGCCTTGCCGTGTTCTTGGCCGCATGGCCTATGCCGCAGGGACTTAACTCCATGGCCGCATGAAGATTTGATTCAGAGCCGCATAAGCCTTTTTTTTTATTGGCCGCATGGGGGCCAGTCTTATCCGGCCGCTTGAACTAAACTCTCAGCCGCATGAGTTGATCCTGCTGCATAGAAATTCCTGCCGTATAGCATTGGACTCATATCCAGCCGCATGAGGGATTCTTAACCCAGCCGCATGGACTGCTCCCTTCCCAGCCGCATAAGCTCCTGAATTGACCCAGCCGCATGGGCTCCTAACTGAGCCACATGCCCTTGTCTCTCCCGAGCCGCATGCACCCCATCCTTTACTGGCCGCATGGGATCCAGTAATCCTTAGTCGCATATGCATGTCCTTCTTGAGCCGCATGTGCCCTTAAGCCCCGACCGCATATGCATGTCCTTCTTGAGCCGCATGTGCCATTAAGCCCCGGCTGTATATGCCCGAGCCGCACGACTCTTTCATAAGCCCTATATTTTGTTATTATTATTATTTTATTATTATTTCATGTCTTGTAACCCTCATTGTAAATTGGGTCTCTTGATAAATAGAATACTTGTACTATGCTATCCTGCACATATACCATGAACACGACAGTAACCCGTAGTGGTGCACTCTTGACAAGTAATATGACATGACATGATAGTGGCCCATCGTGGCGCACTCCCGACAAGAAAATCTGACATGATATATCTCGAATTGCTGTTGCGACGGCTAACATGACCTGACATGACAAGTATGAATAACCTAGACACCGTGGGCGATTGTGCTTGTACAAATAAACCAGTACTGTCTTGCATCATGTCTAGGACGGGGACCCTTGAGTACCACGGTCAGGGGTACCTATTGAATTCAACTAAGGTTAATAACTAGAATAATCCAGTAGTCATGAAGAGATTTCCCAGCTACAGGCGATCTCGTTACCTGGGCGCGCTTGGGATCTCTAGCCTGTCATCGAATATGGCACATTTCCAGTACACTGTCATGTGTTGCACCCTCCAAGCTACTTAAGGGTACATACGTTTCCTGGACGATGTACCCACATGAATTTAACCCCTAATATTTGGCCTGGGTAACCTGGATAGTCTGCAGGGCTTGTGGCTGTAGAATAATCTCGCTGTATCTTGTTAGTAACTAGGCCTGTGATAAACCTAGTTAGTTAAAGTATCAAGCCGTACTTATTGCTTGGCCGTGATTGTTGGATGAGGCATAACCAGTCTAGTCTTGTCTTGATCCTGTACAAGATTATTATATGACCTGATTCTCTTATATTATCTTGCCGATAAATGGTGGGAAACCAAGTTCCGTTCAGATGAAGGGTTACAACCCCGGTCCTTGTTTGGTTTACGGATTGTAACCTGGTTATCTGAATAGTTCCATAATTTTCTCGTCGTATATCATCCTGATATGTTTTCCTTATTTCCAGTTCTTACGACTTAATTATATTCTTGTGCTAATTGCTGGTTTTAGTTCCTAAGTGAAGTCTCATTTGTGGCACTTGCTCTTTCTGGGATCTGACCCAGCTGGTTTTGTATGGCCAGATTTCGGAGCAGCTCCAGAGGATCTACCGACTTTTCCGCCCGATGGTGACCACCAGGCGTAACCCGGGCAACGAGTAGGTTATTTTATTCTCCCACTTTATTGTACAATTATTCTTTTGAGGCATTTAGCCGACGAGCACTTGTTTAGCTCGATTGCACCTTTACTTACTGTTTGTCTACGGGCTATAACATGATTGACAGATCCTAGGGTTGATCATGTATGACTAAACTCTTGCTAGTCCTCATATTTTGTAATGACTAGCTTCATGATCAGCTGAATATGTAATGTTTGGGACGCCTTACTATTGTATATTTGGTGATCTTACATCTTGTAACATTTACTTACTTGCTTGTGATTAAGACACTAGGCTTGTTCATGACCCTAAGAGACTGTTGGCTTGTAGTTAAACCCTCATGTATCTAGACAGCCGTGACCGTATAGTGAGGTGGGATGCACTTCTATATACTTAGCTGGCTATGTCTGCCCCCGCTCTTCAGTATTCTGGTTCTGGGGCATGACAGCTTATCCAATTCCTGAGACTTCAAAACTATACGATAAAATTCCTGACGAAACTCTAGAATCTAACATGACTTTAGAAGGAATACTTGCTTTGCGTCTATTCTTTGATGGTGTATCCTGAATTGGACCCAATGGTATCATTGTCACAGGAGTTGGGATTGTCCTTGTATCACCAGAAGGGCTAGCTATTCAAAAAGCATATTCCCTAGATGAGCCATGTTCCAACAGTGTTGCTAAATACAATGCTCTACTCATCGGTCTCCAATTAGCTAAACAATTGGATATCGAGTATCTTGAAGTATACGGAGACTCTAAACTGATTGTCAACCAGGTTAGAGGCACGTATGAAGTTCGGCATCAAGATCTCATTCCATACCAGGAAGCAGCAGTCAAATTGGTCTCATCATTCAAAGGTTTCTTTATTGAACATATACATCGAGCATGTAATATAGAAGCTAATGCACTTGCTAATCTAGCCGCAGTATTAGCGATTCCTGTAAAAAGACAATAGCTAATAGTCATTACTAACAGGGAATTATTCTGTATCGAGAATGATTTTCATCTTGAATCCAGCAATTCAATCAAGATTTACACTACTAGCGAAGATTAGAGGTCTCCTTTCATCGACTTTGCGGTGCATGACATCTTACCTGAAGATCCCAAAGAAACAACGACAATTCATCGACGGTTGCTTCGATTTTATTACAATCATGCCTCCAAAATACTCTATCGATGATCGTTTGATGGTATGCTCCTACGTTATCTTGCGGTAGATGAAGGAAAGCAGATACTATGTGAAGCTTACGATGGTGCCTGTGGTGCACATCAGCCTGGTCCTAAGGTACAATATCGTATCCGACGTATGGGATATTACTAGCCCACCATGGTGACAGATGTGATTGAATATGCGAGGAAATGTCGATCATGTTAGATCCACATAGATTTCATCCATCAACCATCAGAATTTATGCATCCCATCGTAGCATCTTGGCCCTTTGAAGCTTGGGGCATGGATGTTATTGGTCCTATCAATCTTCCATCATCTCAAGAATATTGGTTTATTCTAGCTATAACCGATTACTTCTTAAAATGGACAGAAGCTATACCCGTAGCAAAAGTCAAGACAAGCAGTGTCATCAACTTCATCAAACATTATGTAATCTATCGATTCAGTGTTCCTCGGCGAATCATCCATGACAACGGACCTTAATTCATTAGTCAGAACTTCACTCAAATCTGTGATGACAATCGAATCAACAATATTGCTTCTACAGCGTATAATTATATAGCTAACAGTTTGCCTGAAGCATTCAACAAAACAATCATCAAGTTTCTCAAGAAGTTCGTTTCTACTAATAACAGAACTAGAGCGAAAAGCTTGGAGAATGTTTACCGTACTACCGTACATACTCCAACTGGTTGTACACCTTTCTCTCGGGTGTACGGATGTGAGGCTGTCCTACAACTGGAAATTCAAATTTTTTACTGATAATGTGCAATAAATGATTTAGCTAACACTCTGAAAGAGGCAGCGCATTTTGAGAATAGCGCAAGCGCCGACTAGCACTCTAAAAAAGGCAATCGACGTTGGCCTTGATTACGCTACACGTGGATGGCACGAGCTCTGCTGTCCGTCTTCCTCGACTGTTCGTTTACCTTCAAGAACGGAGTAGGCCTCCTCAATTTTCACCGACGGCGACGCTTGCTGTGGCGCCCTCTGTGGCGTCGCTCGCGACGGAGTTCCCGCAACATTTTTGACTTTCCCGGCGGTGGATTTCCAAATAAAGAACTTGGAGAAGAAGACGAAAAGAGTTTGGAGAAAAAACTCTAAATAAAGAACTCTCTCTTCTCTCAGTGGGCTATTTATAGCCTAAAAACTATTTGTAACTGCCGCGCCAATCGCACACAAAACTCGGGATTAGTTGAGATTCTTTCATGCACCAATCACGCATGACCGCTTCTTATTCAAAGTATTTCAAAATTTGAAATTTTTAAAATTTGAAAACTTTGAAGGGGGTCTTGTAGGAGCTCAAAAAATAAAAAATATTACCATGCGCCATTTATTGTTGGCACCGTGCTCAAATCATCAGATGGCGCACTAGTTCAGATGGTGCTAAACTTCACATGGTGCCAGCTGCCACGCGACCATCTTCTCCGAGAAGCCAAATGATTGTCATCATGACTGACAGCACGTCAATTGAGGAAATCTTCTTGAATCCAGTATGCGCAGCACTCGAAGGGAATTGCCAGAGTCATCATTATTGCAGTTGTCTTTTACTATGCACCGTACAGAGTTGGCACGAAGTAGGCAGTACTTCACAGTTTTAGTTAACTAGCGCTTTCCCATAGATAGTGCAGGGCATGCACTATCCATCAAATCAAGCGCCAATTGATCAAATTATCATCCAGAAGCAATTAGATGATATGGCGCGTATGACACTAATCTCGAAGAACTTGTACGTGACACTGCCCACGACCAAGCACATCTTTTCCATAGAATTCCATGCGTCCCCAACAGTTAAACCAACCGTTCGCGCCAATGGATGATTGCGCGCCAATTGCAAGTGTGCGCCAATCAGGATAACTATCTGACAGTTATCTCAAAACTCTATAAATAGAGTTCCAAATCACTTTACAAGCATTACTAATGATCATAATCTCCTGACTATGTTGCTGCAACACTCTCTAAAGGCTTTCTTCTTCGACATCGCATCGTCCAAGGGATAAAGTGATCGTCTTCTGATCAGATTCCTACAGTTGTACTTTTCCAGAATCAAATTGTACTCTTGTACTTTTCTTTCTTAGTTTGTAAACTAGTTTTCTTGGAAAACTTTTGTTCTTGTAAACAACTTTATGTAATAGATTTCCTATGAATATCAATAAAAATAATTTTTATGAACTTTTGTTTCTGCTGTTTTGGGATGCGCCAACTTGTGTAGACTTCGACGCATGATGTTCAGCAGTACATAGAGATGCACTTGTTTATATTTTTATTTTGGAGTGTATCATATTCTATGCTTCTATAATTGCGAAAAAATATGAGCGAATAATGGAAAGATATAAATGAAGTAAATTCAAATTCCACAAAAGATTGATCTGAAATATTATTCAATCTTTCCATAACTACTCAAATCTTCCAATCAGCCCGATTATGCGTCAACAGTGCCCATGCACCCAATAACACATCAGCTCATGCGCTAATGTGCCTGTGCGTGTAGCCGCTCAGCAGCACAAGCGTAAAACCCCGTAGCGACTCATACACGCATACGTACATAGCCGCACAAGCCCCCGGAAATGCCCCCGTACAAGCCCCTGTCCATGCACCTCGCCCATGCTCCTAGCGCGGCAAAATTGCACAAAGTGTCATGCATCGATGCAGACATACTAAGTACAAAGTGTGCCAACAAAGCATCACCTTGCACCCTTGAGCCTGAGCTCGAGTTCGAGTCCGAGTCCAAGTCGCTAAGCCCCTTTCGGGGCTTAGCTCCTAAGGAAAAAATCGCTTGAGCATGACAAATAACATAAATGCTTCATTGAGGAGTTAATAGAAAAACACCCCCGTATGGCACCCATGTGCCCACCCACACCCCATGTGCACATCTCAACACAAGCAAAGCTTTATATTAAGATACTCACTCTTTGGTATGAGCAATGTAGGACTATCTTTCTATTCATAAAGAAAAAAATACCAACAACATATATCTCAATACATTGGTTGAGCGTTCCCCAAAGTGACTGTCCATCATGCTTTAGGATAGATGTCGCTTCGACTTGTATTTTTCCGTATGGGTTAAAAAATAACATGATACAATAATGGACTAAGCCTTGAATTATGCACCATAAATTCACATAATGCCATCAATTGTGCTTCTGGCTGCACATTAAAGACCTTGTGCCCGCCTGGTTTCGGTGTATGTATATTGGGTGTCTACAAGCTTTCCCTTAAGAGACAGCTTATATATCTTTCCATACACTCTAGGTGAGTTCTTTTAAAGAGTCTTGGCATGAAGCCTTTCGCTTCCTTGCGGTTCTACGTCGCTATGACATGGCCCAAGGCGGAGGCTATACCTCATCATGGTGTCATAGCACTATAGCATGAGGACCCAACCTCTTTGTAATGCCAATCTATTTCGCATAAAACCTTTCGCTTCCTTGCAGTGTTATGCCACTGTAACATGGATCGCGAAGTCGAGGCTTTATCCTTTCTAGGTTCCTCTTGGTGGTGTCACACCACTGTAACATGAGCTCATCGGCCTCTTTGTAGTGCTTCCTACCACTCTTCATTCTACAATATTAGGCCACTCGCTTATGTGCGGTGCTACGTCGCTGTGACATGGCCCGAAGCCGAGGCTTTACCCTCACAAGGTACCTCTTGGTTGTGTCACCCCACTGTAGCATAGAGTACTACGCTCCTTTATAGTACTGTGCTACCCGTGCTTCCTGTAAAGTACGTCGGACATTCAAAATGTCTGAGAACTCATTAAGGCTTCCAAGCCACCTCCTACAGGACATTGTTCTCGAAAAAGATCTAGATGGAGGAACGATGAGAAAACATAGACTTCTTGTAAATAAATTTGCTCTAGCAACTATCAGAAGCAGAGACTTCCTGTAAAAAATTTGCTCTCTATTCTAATTATGTAGGATTTTAGAGACTTCCTGTAAACAAGTTTGCTCTCCTAATATCCTGAAGCCACTCGAAGAAGAAGAAGAAGGGAGAAAGAACAACTCTGCTGGGGTGATAAAAATTACCGTTGCTCAAAGCAAGATTCGCTCTACCACGATCTGCTTCCAGGAACCAGCAAGTTCTGAGGGAACTTATGGAATGCTCGTTGTCACCTCATGTACGAACTCCTGTGTACTCGGATGGCAGCGGCCATACAACTATCTTTGTCTCTCAATTTTGAAGTCCTCAAATAAGGAACGAAGAGAGTATTTATAGAGTTGGGTGGAAGCCCCAACCCTAATTTTGGCCGCCCACTAATTGCGAAAAGATATGAGCGAATAATGGAAAGATATAATTGAATTAAATTTAAATCCCACAAAAGATGGATATAAAATATTATTCAATCTTTCCATAACGGTACAAATGTTCTAATTAGTCTGATTATATGCCAACAACGCCCATGCGCCCAATAGTACATCAGCTCATGCGCCCATGCACCTGCGTGTGCAGCCCGCATGAGTGCAACCGTGCATGAGCGTAACCCGGCAGCGGCACATGCGTGAATATGCGTATAGCCCGCACAAGCCCGCACGAATGCCCCCGTGCATGTGCCTCGTGCATAAGAGCGCATGCGACTCGCGCATAAGACGAGCGCACAAAGCGCCATGCGCCGATGCTGACGTGCTAAGTGCAAAGTGCGCCAACAAAGTGCCACTTTGAGCCCTTGAGCCCGGTCCGAGCCCGAGTCTGAGTTCGAGTCCTAGTCCGAGTTCGAGTCCGACTCGCTAAGCCCCTTTCGGAGCTTAGCTCCTAAGGGAATAATCCCTTGAGCATGAAAAAAAAGCAAAAATGCTTCTTAAGGAGTTAATCATTTTTTTACTAGAAAAATACCCTCATATGGCACCAATGTGCCCCACCACACCCCATGTGCACATCTCAATACAAGCAATGCTTTATATTGAGATACCCAATTTTTGGTGTGAGCAATGTGGGACTATTTTTCTAGTCACAAAGGCAAAAATTCCAACAATATGCCACCGCAAAGATTGGGCTCCACACTTAGAGAGACAAGACCACCATGACCTCAAACCCAAATGATCAAATGTACATTATCATGATCCCGCCAATGTCTCCAATCATCATTGTCTATAAATCTATAAGCCTTATGTTTGTTCCTCTAAAGATAAATAAGATGTTCCACTATTTACACTACCAAAATTTGTCGATTTAGCGAGGGCCAGATCCGTCGCCCGTCCGTCGGGAAATTGTATTAGCGACCGATCACTGACGGGTCTTGGCCAAAATAATCCGTCGGCAATCAGCTCGTCACTAATAACGGTCCGTCGCTACGTAGTCGTCAAGCGACGGAATAGCGACGGTTTTTTGCCTTCACAATACGAAGCATTAGCGACGACTTTCCGACGGACTTTCGTCCATTTCAAGTATTAAATACTGAACTGTGTAGACACTAGCAACGTAGTGGTCCGTCGGTAAACCGTTGTAAAAGCGTATCAGAGTGTATCGTTCCGTCGCTATTCCGTCGATCGCCGTCGCTAACAAAGGACGGATTAGCGACGACATACTGACGGATTATCCGTCGACCATGTTCTGGAAATGCTTGGCATTTTCAGAACCATGGCGACGGATGAGCCGTCGCTATTCCGTCGATCACCGTCGCTAACAAAGGACGGGTTAGCGACGGAATACTGACGGATTATCCGTCGACCATGTTCTGGAAATGCTTGGTATTTCTAGAACCATGGCGACGGATACGTCGTCGCCATTCCGTCGAACTATATACCACCAGAACATTGCCGACGGATATTCCGTCGACCACCCGTCGCTACCTGGAAACATTTTCAAATCTTCAGTTAGCGACGGATATGCCGTCGAACAGTAGTCGGAAACTGGAAATATCCGTCGCTAACCGGTCACTAGTCCGTCGCTAAATGAGATTTTTTTGAAAAAAAAATTGCAGCACTTTTCTTGTTCGCAAAAATATGCATACCAATATATAATGCACCCCAATTATCCAACAATCACATAGACCAAATATATAATGCACACCAATTATCCAAGAATCACATAGACCAAATATGCACATACGAATTTAATGCACAACAATTATCCAAGAATCATATAGACCAAACCAAATTAATATAAAATAGACATCAATTATCCTGAAGAGTAACCTAATATCCGTCGTTATAATCCGATCATAGCACAAATATTCCAAAATTCCCACAAATATTCCAAAATTTTCACAAATATTCCAAAATTCCAAAACACATAGGAAAATTGACTTTGACCTCAACAAAGACCGCAAGTCAGACGATGAATCCTCATAGCCAGGGATCATAGTTGCGTTGAGACATGTACCATTCTATCAGCCACTTTGCATACGAAGGCTCAATCTGGTTGAGGTCTTCTGTAGGGACAGGAGGGTCGGTCCCGATGCTACTACTCTCTAACGGTGGCTCCTCCTTAACTTCAACCTTGGGAGCAATCTCTTCCCTGATGGTCATCGGTTCTTCCTTGACCTCGACCTTTGGTAACACCTCCTCCTTAACAGTCACCGGCTCTTATTTGACGACGGAGACTTCCTCCATGTCGACCTCCAAGGGTTTCTTGCCTCGGTCCCTTCCTCGACTAGCAGCACCACCTCGGCGAGTCCTAGGAGCCATCTCTTTGACAACAGAAATTTTCATATTGGGTAAAGAAATTTACTCAAATTATAAAAGTTGTGACGTTGGTTTTTTGCGTTCATCATCATTAGAGGGAGCAGCACTGGAAAAGTAGTGACGTTGGTAGCATGAGAGAGTAAAAATTTGTATCACAAGACTAACAGAATTACTAAGTAATCATGTACTCACCAATGACCGGATCTAACTGGAGTCATTGGGCCTATCGTGCAGTAATTGGTAAATCCGCTGGTATAGGCCGAATATACTTAGTATCTAGTGTATCAGATTAGTATCGGTCTATCGGTTTGGTATAGGACGTATCAGATTGGTATTGGCCTTAACAAATTGGTATCGTCCTATATCCGATATGTACATGTATCGGCCGTATAGCTATGATTCATATTGGCCTTATCGATTTGGTATCGGTCATATCCGATAGGTATCGGCCGTGTTGGATTAGTATAAACCATTTCAGATTAGTATCGTGAAAGGTTTAGTAACAACTGTACTTGGATTTCTCTCTTCTCGAGCTAGAATACCATTGCAAGAGAGTCACCAGATCGTGATTGGCCAGTTACAGTAACATACATGCTTCCTTTTCCATCAGAAAAAGTGAGATTGAAAAGGAAGTATGTATGTTCTGTAATTGGCCAGCTACGCTCTCGTGACTCTCTTGCAATGGTAATCTAGCTCTAGAAGAGAGAAATCCAAGTACAGTTGTTACTAAACCTTCCACGATACTAATCCGAAATGGTCTATACTAATCCAACACGGCCAATACCTATCGGATATGACCGATACCAAATCGATAAGGCCAATATGAATCCTAGCTATACGGCCGATACATATCAGATAGGATGATACCAATTTGCTAAAACCAATACCAACCGATACGGCCCATACCAAAACGATAGATCGATAATAATTCGATACGGTCAATACTTATAAGTACCTACGGTCCAGGAGGATGATCCGCTAGTACATCAATGTACGATCAATGAAGTAACGATCCATTTCAATTTGGATGTAAAAATCTGTATCGTAAGATAAACTAAACATAATCAGTTCTATTTCACATGCTTAATTGCCAAGTATGGGAACGAATGGCTCAGAATACAACCCAAAATTCATTCTAGCATATATTAGTGTGAATCATCTATGTTCTGTACATATGGTGTAGTATATGTTCTTATCGTATCTAGTATCTGAAGAATGTAACAGAATTAAGATGAACTCACATAATGTAATACTAAGACATCATCTACTACTATATAAGATATAGTGATAGGTTGTCATATCATCATTGCCGAGGGATAAGGATCGGAGGACAAATACCGCTCGAGTGAGCCAAAGGCATGCAGCCACTTCCCTTCCTCCATTCACCATCTCCCTCTCTCATGCTATCAACGTCACAACTTTTCCACCTCAAGTTCTGATCAAGCATCTTCCTTCTCCTCTCCTCCACCATGGCTTTGGACCCATATGCTCCTCCCTACTTCCCTTCTTCTTATTTGACTCTCTCAGCAACATATGATATCCACCTCAAGTATAGAGTCGGAGGAGAAAAAGTGGGCAGGAAGAGGAGAGGGAAGCAGCACAGCCGGCGGCATGACCCGGAGGAAGTACAGAGGTTTTCTTCAACATCCGTAGGAGAACTATAAGGATATATCTTTTCATAACATATCACCTTGTCAAAGACCCTTAATGTGACAACCATGTTACCGCGGTATCGGAAGACTAACATGTCATAATTTTCTAAGCCGTATGTTTTGACATAATCCTCCAAACTCTTTCCTGCTATGTAGTAATGCAAGATTACTACATAGGAGGAAAGAGTTGGAAGGATTATGTCAAAACACACGGCTTAAAAAATTATGACATATTAGTCTTCCGACACCGCGGTAACATGATACTCACATTAAGGGTCTTTGACAAGGTGACATGTTGTGAAAAGATATATCCTTATAGTTCTCCTACGGATGTTGAAGAAAATATCTGTACTTCCTCCGGGTCATGCCGTCGGCTATGCTGCTTCCCCCTCCTCTTTCTGCCCACTTCTTCTCCCCTGACTCTACACTTGAGGTGGATATCATATGTGGCTGACAGAGTCAAATAAGAAGAAGGGAAGTAGGGAGGAGCAGATGGGTCCAGAGCCATGGTGGAGGAGAGGATAAGCAAGATGCTTGATCAGAACGGATGGCTCAGAACACAACCCAAAATTCATTCTAGCATACATTGGTGAGAATTATCTATGTTCTGTACATATGGTGCAGTATATGTTCTTATCATATCTAGTATCTGAAGGATATAACAAAATCAAGATGAACTCACATAATGTAATACTAAAACATCATCTACTACTATATAAGATATAGTGATAGGTTGTCGTATCATCATTGTCGAGGGATGAGGGTCGGAGGACAGTCAACTTTATCTACGGCTACATAGTTTCTGCCTCGCCAGTCGAATGGCTGCAGGGACTATGTCCTGATCACCGTGTCGTACCGTAGATTAATGCAAATAGAGCTGAAAATAGCCGTCGCTAACCGGTCACTAGTCCGTCGCTAACTGAGATTTTTTTGAAAAATAATTGCAGCACTTTTTTTGTTCACAAAAATATGCATAAACCAAACCAATATATAATGCACACCAATTATCTAACAATCACATAGACTAAATATATAATGCACACCAATTATCCAAGAATTACATAGACCAAATATGCACATACGAATTTAATGCACACCAATTATCCAAGAATCATATAGACCAAACCAAATTAATATAAAATAGACATCAATTATCCTGAAGAGTAACCTAATATCCGTCGTTATAATTCGATTTATCTCCAAGTGTGAGAACGGATGGCTCAGAACACAACCCAAAATTCATTCTAGCATACATTAGTGTGAATCATCTATGTTCTGTACATTTGGTGTAGTATATGTTCTTATCGTATCTAGTATCTGAAGAATGTAACAGAATCAAGATGAACTCACATAATGTAATACTAAAACATCATCTACTACTATATAAGATATAGTGATAGGTTGTCGTATCATCATTGCCGAGGGATGAGGGTCGGAGGACAGTCAACTTTATCTACGGCTATATAGTTTCTACCTTGCTAGTCGAATGGCTGCAGGGACTATGTCATGATCACCATGTCGTACCGTAGATTAATACAAATGGAGCTGGAGCCAAAATACAGAAACCAAAATACAAAATACAGAATCCAATCCCTGGGTTCGCCGAAAATACAAAATGCAGTTCTAATTCATATGTATTTTAAGAGTGAGAACGGTTGGCTCAGAACCCAACCCAATCGAGAGGATACTTTGAGAGATCCATCTAAGTAGGACGTATACGCTGAGAGATCACCTTTACAAGAATGATATCAGTAGTGGGATTGAGTATTGGAGGAGATATTATCAGAGTATACGTCCTACTCAGATGGGTCTCTCACCGTTACTATTTTTTCTGACAGCATGGTGGATGTGCTCCCTCAACAGATTCTTGCTCCGAGCTAAAACTTTACCCCAGAGCTCAAGTGGACATCCTTCGTGTAGAGCTCGAGTGAGAGGTTCCTGACAGCATGGTGGTCTCCTTTGTCAAAGTATCCGTGCTCGTATAATTACTTAATGCTACAAATGCTAATATAATTATTGTCATAAGTATAATTATGACTCTAATTGAATATGAGGACAATAACCGACAAGACAGTGCAAGGGAACCCTCCTTAATTAGAGAACAATGGAGGCAAGCACACATGTATCAAAATTTTGATGGCAGTGGCTGCTAATTATGTTAATTATCTTTGGATGAGTAGTGTTTCTTTCTACGGTCTAGCACATATTCTTCGTACTAATGGATCTCTCCGTGATACGCGATATATTTGTGTAGAGGAACAACTAGCACTATTCCTTTACATGTTGGGATATAAGTCCAAAAATAGAGTATACAGGAATGAATTTATTCATTCCGAAGAAACAATTTATAGGTATTTTAATGAAGTCCTTCGTACAATATGTATCATTCAAGAACAATTTGTGAAGCTACCCGAATCAGAAACTCCAATAGAGATAAGGAATTCAACGGAATGGTTTCCATATTTTGAGGTAATTTTAGACTATTATGAGTAAGGTGTTACCTTTGAGTCTAAAACATAAACTCGTTCCGACATCACAAATGCATATCAGTCTGTTGCTGTCCCTCGATGAGAAGCTAAAGTTGATGCTAAAGTTGATGGCCTCCCCTACCAATTTGATAATTGATGGAGGTAGCCAACTTTTAGCTAAATTTTAGACCATGATGAAGAAGGTGTTACCTTTGAGTCTAAAACATAGACCTGTCCCGACATCACAAATGAGTATCAGTCTGTTGGTTCACCCTCGATTAGAAGCTAAAATTGATGGCCTTCCCTACCAATTTGGTGATGGATGGAGGTATCCAACTTTTAGCTAAATTTTAGACTATGATGAGGAATGTGTTACCTTTGAATCTAAAACAAACACCCTTTGAAAACAATTTGCTATAAGACAAGCTTTTGGTTTAGTATGCTCAGGCATATTTATTCTTCAAGTCTTTGGTTGAGTCACATATTTGTTTTTCCCATTGCCTTAGAGATTTGTTATTCCCTTTGCTTTGGAAGATTTGTCATTACCCAAAGGGCTTGGAGGTAGTCAATGAATTCTTGCCCTTTGCTGCTGTATTAGAAAGTCATGCTAGAAAAATCTGCTGGAGGTAAGTCATCAATGAAGTCTGGGGAGTTATTCCCTTCAATTTCTATCTATTTATCAGTGAGAATGTTGAAAAACTCTAAAAGAAGCTCTTTTAGCTATTGTTTCGGCTACTACTTCTGTAGCCATTGCTTGGAAGGACTTGTCTTTGAGTGTGTCTGCAAAGCTCTTCTATTAGCTATTGCTTGGGCTATATGATGTTTCTGGATACTAGGTAATATTTTTTTGGAAGTATCTGTCATTCAAAATTTCTTCGAAATTCCTGTCATTCAAAAATTTGGCATTCAAGCATGCTCTTTTAGTTGCTTCGCCTATATGATGTTTCTGGATACTAGCAGCATATTTGAAGTACTTGGAAGCACTTTTATTAGCCATTGCTTCAGCTATTATGACACTTCAAATTTACTTCGGCTACTACTTCTGGAAGCTCTTTTTATTAGCCATTGCTTCGGCTGTTACTTCTGCAGCCATTGCTTGGAAGTACCTGTTATGTTTCTGGATACTAGTATGCTCTTTTAGTCATTGCTTGGGCTATATATGATGTTTTTGTATACTAGCAGCATATTTGAACTAGTTTTGATGTAATAGTTTTTCCCAGTATTATTTTTTTTTGTTTCAAGAATTGGAAGAAGTGTTCAAAATTTGGAAAATTTTGAAGCAACTTTCATTACTTGCAGTTATAAATATAATGTTTATGTTTGATGAGTGGTAAGCATACCAAATTTTGATTTGTGAGTATATCACTTGTAGGTGAACATCCAAACCTTTTTTTTTGCATGAACATCCAAACATTGAAAGTCTACATATTTAATTCTCACATACACTTTCAATATTGTCACCCAAAAAATAATTTAAAACTTTTCACTTGCAGGGAACAAAAACCTATCTATCCAAACATATCTTGAAAAGTGAAATGCATTGAAAGTGCATTGCATTACAACATATTGAAGAAAGTGTCACTTTCACACTTTCCGAAAGTTACCTCTATCCAAAGAGCCCTGGTAGCTTGCAAGAGATGATGAACCCCTGTCAGTCTTGATAAAAAAGAGTATTATTCTGGAGTCATTTTCCTGTCATACAAATCTGGCCCATGAAGTGGATCTGTAGGGAAAGTACACAAGTATTCGCAATCTAAAGCATATGTATTTGGACATCAAAAGCTAAAACTCAATCGTCCCACCAGCAAGAACTTAAAGAGGGATACACACTATGGAGCTGAATTAATTGCAACATCAAATTATTTATCGATCAAAAACACAAAGATGCGATGCAGTCTGATGGTCTGCATAAACTTGCTAAGTCAAGATATCACTGTCCAGTTCTTTGTGGGGTACATTTTGTGAGCGAGTGCCCTTCATCCAACAGGTACTGTCTGATGTATACAAGTTACGGATAATAGGGAAAGGAGGAAAAAAAATTGGTAGCATACATATAATGCATCAAAATTTTGCACCGCTATCATAATTATGGGATAGCGAGCGCATAGTTAAATCAACTGCAAGACTTGAAAGAACATGAATAGATCTAAGCTCTCGTAGGGAAAGAGTAGAGAGCTGTAAGAGATATATGTAGGTGTAGAAAATAATAGTTGGATAATTTTATTGATGGACTACTTCACTACTTATAGGGAGTCTAGCTCCTCTACATATAACATATTCCGATGTGGGACTAAAAGTCCCTTATTGATTCTCAACACTCCCCCTCAAGATGGGCGATAGATATTGATCATCCCCATCTTGTTACATAACTTTGACAGACTTAATGAACTAAGACCCTTAGTCAGACAGTCTGCAACTTGTTCTTCTGAGCGGACATGGTCAATCTTCAGTATCCCTTGTTCCAGCTTCTCCTTGATGAAGAATCGATCAATCTCGATGTGCTTCGTTCTGTCGTGCTGAACTGGATTGTTAGCTATACTTATTGCAGCTTAACTATCGCTCAGAAGACGCAATGGTGCTCCCTTATCCAGCTACAACTCTGTCAGCAATGCTTTTACCCACAGCAACTCTGACACTCCCAGAGCCATTGCCCTTTATTCTGCTTCAGCTGTCGACCGTGCTACCACTGACTGTTTCTTGCTTCTCCATGAGACCAGATTTCCTCCTACAAAAATACAGTATCCCGTGGTAGACCTTCTGTCGTCTATGCAGCTTGCCCAGTCTGCATCACAGTATCCCTCAACTTCTATGCGTCCATTCTTCTTGAACCATAGTCCCTTTCCCGGCGTTCCTTTCAGATACCTCAAGATCTGAAATACTGCTTCCATATGACCCTTTCTTGGATCATGCATGTAGCGACTCACTACACTCACCGCAAATGAGATATCAGGGCGAGTGTGTCCCAGATAAATCAATCTCCCTACAAGTCGTTGATATCTTTCACGATCAACGGGCTCTCCTGCTTCTGCTCCCAACTTGCACTTCTGGTCAATTGGAGTGACCGCTGCTTTGCATTCCAGCATCCCTGTCTTCTTCAGCAGATCTAGTGTGTACTTTCTCTGTGGGAGAACAATTCCTTGTTCGCCTTCACACACCTCGATACCTAGAAAGTACCTCATCGCTCCTAAATCCTTCCCTTCAAACTCCTTTACGAGTTTTGACTTCAGTTTAGTGATCTTGACTTCATCATCACCTGTGATCACTATATCATCCACATATACAGCAAGTATAGTGATGTGGCCTCTTGCATGCTGGAGGAAGACCGTATGATCTGTATTTGTTTGACGGTATCCCATGCCTGTAACAGCCTTTCTGAATCTGTCAAACCAGGCTCGAGGAGATTGCTTGAGCCCGTATAGCGACTTCTTCAGTTTACACACATTTCCTTGCGACGTCCCTCCGTTTGATGCCGTCGCGTAGCATCCTGGCGGGAGCTCCATGTATACTTCTTCTTGCAGGTCCCCATGAAGAAAGGCATTCTTCACATCCAGCTGGTACAGCTTCTACCCATAATTCGCTGCAATGGAGACCAGAGTTCATACGGTGCTCATTTTTGCTACTGGGGCAAACGTCTCATCATAGTCTATGCCATATGACTGTGTGAATCCTTTTGCAACCAACCTCGCCTTGTATCGCTCGACCTTTCCTTCTGGTGTCTCTTTCACTGTGTATACCCATTTGCATCCCACAGCTTTCTTCCCTTTGGGTAATGAAACCAGCTCCCATGTCTTATTTTTCTCTAGTGCCCCAAGTTCTTCCATCATTGCAGCTTTCCACCTTGGATCTTTCTTTGCTTCCTGCCAACACTTGGGCAACGAAGTAGAGTCTAACGATGCAATGAAGGCTCGATAATTCGAAGAAATGTTAGAATAAGACAAGAAGTTGGCAATGTCATGTTCGTAATCATCAAAACGAGCAGGAGCCTTACCCGCATTGATGCGAGAAGATCTCCTTAAGGGAGCAATAGGTGGTGGAGAGATCATACCATTCTAGTCAGAGAGATCTGCATCAGAATCCGAGTGATTCAGTACGGGGGCAATATCTTCAGGAGTTGGGGCAGGAGTAGACGAGGGACTTGGTACAGTAGGCACAGGGCACGGCATAGGCACAGTACTGGACTTCTGTTGTCTCCTTCTGTAGACTTGGAGCTCCTTTTCCCTTGTCTGTTGCTCCCCCTATGTAACATATGTATCTTCTTCTTCTTCATCTGTATCTGAGTCACTGTGCTCTCCCCCTTTCGTCCAGTTTTCTACAACCGGACACGGAACCGATCCGACGACCACATTTGGGCATATTATCTCTCCCTCATATCGAACACCACCTATGTTAGGTGTGTCACCAAATGCTGAACCGTCATCCGAACCATAGTATGGTTCGAGTTTTCTGAAAGTAACATCCATGCTGACAAACATCTTCCGCTCGACTGGACTCCAACAGGCATAACCCTTCAGAGTCGCCATGTAACCGACGAAGACAAATTTAATTGCCCTAGGATCCAATTTGCCAACGCCTGGCCTATTATCTTGGACAAAGCACACACATCCAAAGACTTTTGGTGGAACAGTGTATGTCGTCGCCCCAGTAAGCATTTCCAACGGTGTCTTCCAGTCCAATATTTGAGATGGCATTCTGTTGATAAGATAAGAGGCCGTCAAAATAGCCTGCCCCCAAAAATATTTCGGGACATTCATAGCCAGCATCATCGTCCGTGCAACTTCCAGCAGGTGTCTATTTTTTCGTTCCGCCACACCATTTTGGGCCGGAGTATAAGCACATGAAGTTTGATGAAGTATTCCATGAGTGGAAAAGTACTCAGCAACCCGCTTATTAGTATACTCCGTCCCATTGTCTGACCGGAAACACTTAATTTTAGCGCCATATTGTGTTTTCACCCGTCGATGAAAGTCCTGAAAGGCCACAAGGACGTCACTCTTATTCTTCAGAAGATAGACCCATGTCACGCGGGTAGAACAGTCAATAAAGGTGACGAACCATCGAAAGTCGTTAATACCAGTCATAGGACAAGGGCCCCATACATCTGAATGTATCATGTCAAAAGCAGCTGAACTCCTATTCGCCGTGCTCACATACGTACTTCTGGTATGTTTGCCCAACTCACAAGCATTACAAAATAACTTCTCTTTATTAGCCCTTTGATATAAGGACGGATACATTCGACTCATCACTTTAAAAGAAGAATGACCGACACGCTGGTGGTGGAGCAGCAAGTCGGCTTCAACACTGCGACAGGAAGCTGCTGGTGGTGCGTCTGCAACCAAGGATGCCAATGCGGTGTCCAGTCCATTCCTGTCTAAATACCACAGCCCCTTATGCCATGTGCCAGTCCCAAGTCGTCGTCCTGTCCCCTTCTCCTGAAAAGTCACCTGAGGAATGTCAAAGGAAACAGTACAGTTAAGATCAAGTATAATGGCACTAATGGATAGGAGATTGATAGGAAAAGACGGAGCATGTAGGACATTGGTTAGAGTGATAGAGGGGGTGTATACGACAGTGCCTTTACCCATTACAGGGCGGGATGTACCATCAGCGGTCTGAATACTCTCCGGCAATGGTAGGTGAGTATATCCCTGAAACGCATCACGGGACCCCGTGACATGGCGAGATGCCCCAGAGTCCATAATCCATCCTGACTGATGGATAGAGGCAAGAGCACGTGCAGAATCATCGGTGCTGGTTTGGGCAAAGCAAGCGAGGTGATCTCCCGAGGTCGAAGACGCCCCAGGACAGTCGATCGTACCCATCTTGGTGCCTCACAACTTCTCAAGGAACTCCCGCTCAAGTGGGGTTATTTCAGCCAGTTGATTCTCTTCCCCTTCCTCCGCCAAATTTGCTTTGTGTCCGCCCCTTCTACCGCCATATCCTCCTCTACCACCACGTCGGCCTCCACGACCCCATCCTCGATCAGCAGACTGATTGTGCAAGGGTTTCGGACAAAATCGGATGTAATGTCCGGAGTCACCACAATTATGACAAACACCACCCATAGATGGAGGTTGATTGAAGGCAGCAAGGGCAGACTTTTCAACCGCGGCTGGCTCCCCCTGGGAGGAGCCCTTGTTGGGCATCAACTTCAGTCGAGCTTCTTCCTATGTCATAACAGCTATAGGTTCTTCCAAGGTCGGAAGCGTGGTTTGGGATAGGAGGATATTTCATCGTTGCTCAAATACAGGATGTAGTCCCTTCAGGAATTTCATCATACGCTGCCGGGAAATATAAGCCAGGAACGTATGAAAGTACTTTGCGAAGGCTGGTTCGACTTGTGCATCTTCTATCCCAAGAGGATCATAATGATCCAGATTAGACCAATACTTCTTCAACAGGGCCGCATACTCATAGATGGTACGGTCGTCTTGGGCCACCCTATCGAGTTCATCTTGCAGTTGAAATACTCGCATAGGGTTGCCGGAGCCGGAGTACATATCTTTGAGAGTTTGCCATATATCAGCAGCAGCCTCCATAGCCTCGAAATTGCCCGACACCTGGTCGGTTAAAGAGGCAGTCAACCACCCAGCCACGACGTTGTTGACAATCTCCCACACAGCAAACTCCTTGGTGGAGTGATCGGCTGGCGCCTTGGCTTGGCCAGTGACATAGCCAACCAAGCCACGTCCCTTCAGTATCCGCATCGCCTGCCGCGACCACTTCAAGTAGTTGGAAGTGCCTTCCAACTTCGTCTCCAGCTTCCCCATTTTGTAAGGTGACGGATCCACATCAGTATGGATCACACGTGGGGTTACCTCGGTTAATCTCTTGGATAAGATATCATCAACCAAGGCCTTCAACTCTTCGGCCGTCAGTTTGCCACTGATCGAATCCATGGCGTCTTCAACTGTGAACTCAATTCGTCGTCTCCTTCGTCGTCTTCTTCGTCGTCTTCTTCGTCGTCGTCGGAGTCTGCAACTGACCCAACGTCGTCGTCTTCGTCGTCGTCGTCGTCGACGTCGTCTTCTTCAACGCCAGAGACTTTACTAATGCGCTACGAACTTGGCCAGCACCGGCGCGCGCATGGAAAGTGAACACGTCAGGACACCAGAGAAGACATGATCAGTCTCTGCAAAGGTCCCGATGTGAAGAAGGAATAACAAATAAAGCATTTGTTAGTTCCAAACGGCGTAAGCACGGAACAGAGTTGGTGCAAATAAAGATTTGACAGCCGTCTCTATTCGAAATACGCCGTTTTTTTTTCGTCTTTTTTTTTTTTTTTTTTGTTAAAAGCTAGGGTTAGGGTTTGATGGAGCTGCTAGATCTAGGGTTAGGGTTGCCATGGCAAAAAAAACTAGGGTTAGGGATAGGGTTGATGGTGTCGGGGGGGGGGGGGTCGGGGTGAAGGGGGGTCGGGGGGGGGGGGGGGGGGGCTGAAGGGGGGGGTCGGGGTGGGAGGTCTGGTCGGGGGGGGGGGGGGGGGGGTTCTGAAGGGGGGGGGGTCGGGATTTGCTAGCAGGGGGGGGGGCGGATATCTGCAGGGGGGGTCGGAGGGTTCTGAAGGGGAGGTCGGGGTGGGAGGTCTGGTCGGGGGGGGGGGGGGGGTCGGGTGGGGGGGGGGGGTCGGGATTTGCTGGCAGGGGGGTCGGGTGGGTGTTGGGGTCGGGAGTTGCTGGCTAGGGTTAGGATGATGCTTTAATGGCTAGGGTTCGGGAGGGTGGGGAGCCGGTGGGAAAGGGGGGGTGCGGCGTAGGGTCAGCGGCTGGGGCCGGGGAAAAAAAAAATTTGTTTTGTGGAGAGAGAGAGAGAGAGAGAGAGAGAGAGAGAGAGAGAGAGTTATGGCTTTGATACCATGTAGAAAATAATAGTTGGTTAATTTTATTGATGGACTACTTCACTACTTATAGGGAGTCTAGCTCCTCTACATATAACATATTCCGATGTGGGACTAAAAGTCCCTTATTGATTCTCAACAGTAGGAAACCAGGAGAGCTCGTTTATGCGCCAGAGTGCGATACAGGAGATGTTACAAAGTGACCGTCCTTGAATATGTGGATATACTGCTGCGGCAGCGCATGCTCCCCCTACAATCACAAAAAAAAGGCCACTGTAAGTTCGTAGCAACTTGAGAACTACTACCCAAATAAATGTTCTATGCGACTTCCTGACTGATTCTCGATAATTGATTGGCTCTGAGCCCATCAAACCATACAGTAAGAATTGAAAAAAAGAAAAAGAAAAACTACATTAATAAAAGAGAGCCAGCTTTGGGTAACGCAGTTCTTTTGGTACAATAGTTAGTATGCAAAGTAAATGGTAGTTCTGTGACCACTATTCTAGAACCCAGCTTGACATTGAGATTGACTTATTTCAAGCCAAAAATTTATAGCAAAACTTAATCAAGATGGAACTACCACAAGAGACTCCAAAGCATAGTATCAAATCACAAAAAGGTCTGGTTTAGACTTTTAGGCAGGTTGGCACCTGAACAGACCACGACCCGGCCCATAGCCTACTAGCCAAAACCAAACTTGAAGCCAAACAGAATGTGTCCGTGGTAGATTAGATGATATTAAAATATGCAGTTTGAATACTCTGGTAATGCATCAAATAAAATATCAAGAGTATATCATATTTAGATTTCCAGAAGAAGGGTACAACCAACAAAAGAAAAGCCTTTATCCCGAAAAAGGAAATGTAGGCCAGCTATTGGAATCCTTTTTTTTCCCTTCAAATCTACTTTGTTAAGGGTCATTCAAATCTACTTTGTTATTTATACGGGATGGTCATGCTTGTTAAGGGTCATTCATCTCCAACATTAACAAATACCATATCCTTTTACATCCTAAATCCAAGTTCATTTAGGTCAACTCTTAGTTTTAGCATCTCCTTTAACTATATCAAGTCACTGCTGCTAAGCGGCCATTGGTCTCCGTTACACAACCACCTAAGATCATATTCTCTCTTCTTATCCTCAATTGGCATCACCTCCAACTTCCAAATGGAGAGACCTGTTTCTTATACTTTAGGTCCAGGAGATAATTTTTGAGCTTATCTACTGATTTTTCTAGATCAGGACTTAGTTTTTGTTATTTATACGGGATGGTCATGCTAGGGAAGGGTAACAAAACAAAAATCAGAGTCTGAGTTCATATATGCCGAGCCCAATATTCGAAGTAGCTGGTTGCAATCTCCGCTTGATATGTTTGAAGCATACCTTTCCAATTTTGCTATCTGGCCATCATTTGAAGCATATATTAGGCACATTGTATGTTTTCCCCGTTGTAGCCTAAGTTTTTCCACTGTAGCCTACTCTTTATAGCTGGAAGCATGCAGCTTGAAAGTCCATGCTATCCATTCTAACCTAAAACGAGAAGAAAAAACAAAAAAAATGGAAATATACTGAAAGGAATTAAAGAACTACTGTAGACTGGATAAATGTATGATGGTAAGGATGGCATTCTAGGGATCCAACTCGCGTTGATGACTTATTGTGACAGTCAAATCTCCACTATTTGTTCTTTCTTTGCGTAGATTCCAAAGGTAAATATCATGTTAATTCAGCCTCTTATATCATACATCATTCGCCAATATACAAAATAATAAGACTCTTTCCGATTAAAAAGGCGACGAGGAAATGTCTCTTTATAAACTTGTCCTGAAGCGAGACCATTTAATTAAATGTTATAAGTAGCTTAGGTGAGATCCCCACTATTACCTTAAGGGCTCGTTTGGATCAAGTTTTTGGATTCCTAGAAATAGATTTCCAAGGAATACAACATTCCCATACCCATGTTTGGTTAGGTTGGGAATAGGTAGTTCAAAATTAAAAAAAAAATTATTTTCATGTTTGGTTCACACATCTTAATTTATTTAGTTTTACTTTAATACCCTTTCACTAATTTCATGATGATTCACATGTTTGGGATAGGAGTTGAAAATTTGAAAATAAAGAGAGGGTATAACCGTCCAAACAAAATAGTCAAACATCATTCCTAGGAAAGCAAATCTATTCCCAAGGGGGGGGGGGCTTGGGAATAGCTTTCCCACATAACCCCCTCCTATTCCCTCCTCATTCCCAATCCTAAGCATACCAAACATGGATAAGGAATTCAAATCCCATTCGCCTCAAAAACTTGAACCAAACGCCCCCTAAAGGATCCTACCATTTCAGGGACGGAGCAGAAGTTTGAGGTTATGGGGATACCAGCAACTGATAAGTGCAGCCATTAACGCGATGAGTGGAAAGATGACTGAAGTCAGATATTTTTCTCCTACTTCATCTCTCCCTCTTCCTTCCTCTTTACTGGCAGGGAAGAAGTTTGAGGGTAAAGGAGTGTGGAGTATGGCAGGTAGCAGACACGAATCTATGAAGAAGCGATCAAATTTATTTTCTTCTCTTCCTCTTTCCTTGTTCCTCTCTCTTGTTCTTTGAGGTTTTAACTTTGGAATTTCAGTTTGGGTTTTTGTGATTTAATTGGTCATTTTAATTCAATTTCTCCCTAATCTATATGTAGGATTTTAGTATACTGCCACCTGAATATTCTTGATGGTTAATCTTAGGATTCCTTACTCTAGGTGTAATCATCTGAAAGAAGGCTTTGGCCTAGTTTACCCACTGAAATATAAAACCTTAGCCCATAGAGAACCTATTTGCATCAAGGTTCACAATATCAGTATCGGAATCGATTTCCGATCCTTCTTATTAGTATTGGTATAAGTGATTTCAACATTTTTCTAGGTGGGGCACTAATAGTGCATGTTGACCAGTCGAAGGGTCTACATAAAATAATAAATCATATTAAAGTATAATTCAATTTTATTTCATTAACTAATACAAGTGAAAGTTTTATGATAATATTCAAACTATTCATGTGTAGAACATATTTCTTCTATTTATTGGTTTAACTTTCTAAATTATTTCACTTTGTTGGAACCAACTAATTTGGTGTTAATCCTTCAATCTTTGTTAATAGTTAGAAAGATTTGCATTTGCTATATTCTGTTTGTTTGTACTTAGCATGGGTTATGGTCTTTCCAACTTCCACCCTTCATTAATCTGTAAATTGCAACCAAACCTCTACTCTCATTAATAGCGGCAGGAATGCCTTACTCAAATTTAGGAGTGTAATATCATAGAGCATATGCCAAATTATTTGTCGGTAATCTAGTAAGCACTATATTTAGTATACCATAAAGTTAGGAAGATGCATCTCTGAATCCAGGTGGGCCTCCTTGCCCCCACCCTAGCTCTGTAGTGTCCCGTCCCCGTTGGGCGGCACACTATATAACAGGCTCGTGGCAAGTCAGACTCGGTCAGGAACACAGATGACTAGTCTGACTCAGTAATGAGTTTTGTACATGAAAACCTTTTTGGTATCAATAAAATCGATTTGGACGAATGCTATGAGAATCCTTCCAACTAATGGATCGACTTCTGTTGGAATAACTCCTAGATGCAGCGGACTGTATCTCGACGAGTGAGCTCTATATAAGTCCCTTCAAAGGGACCGGTCTACTATTGGTTTTCTTGAATGTTTTCTTGATGTTTCCGTTGCTTGATGTTGATGAATGTGTTTTCACGTCGATTTCTACATTCATTCTTGAGAAATTCGAGAGGAATGATTGAAGAAGGGATTCTAATACAATGTTGGTGCCATTGCAGGAGCTCGTGTAATTGACGTTTGATCGTTGTGAAGCGGTCTCCTACTCTCGGCGCATTCTCCACTTGGTGGGTGATTCGGCCCCTTCTTTTCTACCCCTTCACGTCAACAAATAATTCTTTTCAAATGTTCAAATCAAAGATGTCAGGTTAAATGCATGTTGTACCACTAAGATATAGAACAAGGAATAACTGTAGCTATCTAGTATAATTAGGCCTAAAACTTAGCATGATAGGCTTCACACGCAAGACGAGTAGTTTTGGTTCGAAACCGTGAAACTGTTGAAAGAAATGGAAAGAATGAAATGTTAGTTGTGGCATTGCGTCTCGGGATGTCTGGCGCCTACGGGTAGCCAAATCGGGACATACGGTTTTGAGGAAAATAAATCTGTTGTGTGAGTTTATGAGTTTTACTACTTAAATTCTGTTTTGTGTCATGCATGTGTTTCATATCTTACACTGTTCATTCACTCGCATGGTCATGGGCAACTTGTGCACCGAAATGGACCGAAACCGAATCGACCTAGAAAAAATTATGAAATCGTACTACTTCTGTACGAGACATTGCGGGACCACTATCGGACTTGCAACCCGGGTTGATAGGGCGTGTCTCAATGTTACGTAATCGTCTTTCATGGTGTCGATATCATCAATGACCGCATATAAGCTAGATAACATGCTCATCTATTGTCTTATGCATGTGGTAAGTATTATATCTGTTTTAATGCGGGGACGAGCATGGTCGTGGTAAGAAATGTTACAAAATGCTTATGTTTTACTGCTTTAATTTACGTCTTCATTATGAATTGCAACTCATCTAGTTCTAAATAGTAAAACACCTTCAAATGTATGCAAATCCTTAATAAGCAGTATTGGTTTAGGCGAGTGGGTTCGTCTTGCTCACTAGTACATTCCCAAGTGTATTAATCCCCAACTCCCCAGGTGACGAGCACGCGGCAGGAGCACGACTCTAAGCTGAAGATGAAGAACGGGAGGCGGCTCAAACCTCTCATATTTTGAAGCTGATTCATCATCTAAGGCTTTTGTTTTAATGTATAAAAGGGCATAAATGTATGGAACATCAAATATTATTTCATGGCGGCTTGTCGAACATTTACTTTTTGTTATTTCAGTTGCAATAGCATATGTAATGTAAAAATGACCTTGTACTTCGTTGCAAGTTTATCAATGAAAAGTTATTTTCTTCCTATACTGTACCTTCAACTCTCTGTGATTGTTAAATTTTAACATGTTGTTTCAAAAGAAATATCAAATGCACGTTCTTGCCTTGTCCAAGTGCAATCTAGACTTGTACGACATCATGTCCCAGTAAAATAATTGATTCGGCCATGACCGATGCGAGGACGAACGATTCAGCGAATCGGGATGTGAAAAGTGGTTTCAAAGCACGGTTCACATTTCTCGGGCATTCGAAAATATTCTTTTGGATGTTGTTAAGATTTCTCGATTTAATGCTTTTCGACATGGGCCACTTGAAATAATAGTTCCATATAGATAATCCTATAGATATTTTGAGAATACTAACGAATTCGCTCTATTTTGTAGGGATGACCAGAAGGACGAGTGTCCCCGTTATAAACGCCATGACAATTAGCAAAGACAGTACCGAGGAGGCCTACTAACGAGTCTACCATGGAGCGATTGATGAGCCTTATGGAAGTGTAACAAAGACAGGCCGAGGTACAGCAGTAGCAGTTGCAGGTGCAGATTCAGGCTCAATTTAGTGCCCATCAAAAGCAAATTGACGCACTGACTTGGATCGTGAGTGCCATGGCTACCAATGCAAACTCAACGATGATGGCAACTGAAGAAGAGGAGGAAATACAACCAGCAACGATGAAGTCTTCCTCCCTATTTAAAGCAACTAAGTTCAAGAAAATGAACCCACCTAAGTTCAACGGCCGAGTGGAGCCCAACAAGATCATAGGATGTCTAGCGAAGATCGAAGGTCGAAGGCAGGTTAAGTCTTCTCAACATCAAGGGATCCAGAGTGGCGTGTGTGGCCTTGCAGCTACAGTTGAGGGCCTACAACTGATGGGAGGCGAAGAAACAAGAGATCTAGGAAGCCGATCCCAACACCAAGATCTCGTAGAAGACGTTTAAGGAAGCCTTCGTGGAGCGGTACATCCCCCGCGCCATCCGTCGATAAAAAAAGGACGAGTTTATGTCCTCGAAACAAGGCAACATGTAGGTCGATGACTACAACGTAAAGTTTGGTAGAGCCTTCCTGCTGAACAAAGCAAGCCTGGTGCAAAAGCTTCCAACAAGACATGAACGACGAGCTTCGTAGGGACGTCATGAACCATAGATGCCAGACCTATAGAGAATCCTACGACGCTGCACTTGATAGCGAGCGAATCTTTGATCGTGCGTCGCAACGGGCAGTGCCAGTTGTTCGTAACAACTTCAACAAGCGTCCCCATGACGTGGGAGGGTCTGGAGTGCCAGCGCCAGAATATGTTCGAGAACCGGGGCCCCCATCCTAAAATGTTGTACAATAGGTGTGGCAAGATGGGACATCGAGCAATTGATTGCCCGGGGGGTGCTTCAAGTATGGCCAGTTAGGTCACAAGGCTATAGTTTGTCAAATGGGGAGGATGAATCAAAACCCTCTGAGGAACGTGTCGAATCAGAAACAGTGCCCTGTCGGCACGAGGCGCAAATGCAGTACCAGTGAACCCGCAGAATAAATGCCAGGTGGCGCAAGGTAGAGTTTTTCCCTTGACTTGGACGAAGACTTCACGTCCGATACTGTTGTAACATGTATATTACTCTATAAAAAAAAACCTGCTCGAGTACTATTCGATTCGGGTGCTACGTGTAACTTTATATTTGCTGAATCTGTTGAAGATAGTAATTTAACTACTAAATCACTAGATATAAACCTTAGCGTTAGCACTCCACTGGGAGTAGACATGTCTGCAAATTTAATTTATAGAGAAGATTACATCTGCATTGGCAGAAGAAAGCTATCCTTGGATGTCATCGTCTTAGACTTCAATCTTCCTGGACATGGATTGATTGGGTGCATGCCATGCGACCATCGAATGTGCAGAGAAGAGAGTTGTGTTCCGTCTACCCGACAAAACAGAGATCGACAATTTTGACAAGGCGCATGGGCACTTGGCATCTGTTCGAGAAACAAGGATATTGCAGACGCGGTGCAGACTGAAATTGTGGCAGATTTCTCTGTTGTATTTCTAGACTAATTGCCCGAGATGCTGTCAGATCGAGAGATAGAATTCAGCATCGACACCTTTCTAGATACTCGGTCGATATCGAAGGCACCCTACCGCATGGCGCCAGCAGAGCTGAAGGAACTAAATGTACAACTACAAGAGTTGCTAGGCCACGAATATATTCACCCCTAGTGTCTCTCCATAGGGAGCTCAGTAGTGTTTGTGAAGAAGAAGGATGGATTGATGCGGCTATGGATCGATTACCGAGAACTCAATAAAGCCACTGTACGGTACAAGTACCCATTGTCGAGGATAGACAATTTGTTCGATCAACTCCAAAGAGCTGTAATATTTTTCAAGATTGATCTTCTTTACGTTATTATCAGTTGAAGATCAAGCCCGAAGATGTGCCCAAGTCAGCCTTCCGTACTACGAGTTCCTAGTCATATCGTTCGGTTTGACAAATGCCCCTGCTGCCTTATGGATATGATGAACCGAGTCTTCCACCTTTCATTGACAAATTTGTGGTCATATTAATCGACGATATCCTCATCTATTCAAAGAATCGGAAGGAGCACGCAGAGCACTTGAAGACGGTGTTGCAGACTCTGTGTGAACATCAGTTATATGCCAAGTTAAGTAAATGTGAATTCTGTATGAGTTGTAGTGCCCCACTCCAGTTGGGGCGAAGCACTATGTAATAGGTTCGTGGCAAGTCAGACATGGTCGGAGACATAGATGGCTAGTCTGACTCATCGACGAGTTTGGTATACAAAAACTATGGCATCGATAAAATCGATTTGGACGAATGATATAAGTATCGTTCCAACTAATAGATCGGCTACTGCTAGAATAAGTCCTAGATGCAGTGGACTGTGTCTTGACAAATGAACTCTAAAAAGAGTGACACAACTGGTCTGTTGTTGGTTTTGTTGGTTTTTTGAATGATTTGTTGCTTGGGTTTGATAAGTGTGCTTTCACGTCGATTTCTGAATACGTTTTTGGGAATTTCGAAGGAGAGATTCTAATTCGATGCTCGTGCCATTGCAGGAGTTCGTATAACTAACGTTTGACCGTCGCGAAGCGATCTCCTACTCTTGGTGCAATCTCTTTAGGTGGGTAGTTCTTCGGCCCCTTCTTTTCTACTCCTTCACGCCAACAAATTCTTAAAGTTCAACGTTTATATCGATGATACTAACTGGATATATGCTTTGCCACTAAGATTAAGAACTTGGGATAATTATATCAATTTAGAGAAATTAACTCCGAAATTATAAGTTTCACACCAAAAAGAGAAAAGATAAAATTCTAGGAAAGAGATAAAATTAATTCATGTTCTGCAAAACATAATGAAGAAACATTGGTTGCGGTATATTATGCCTCAAAAAATTTGGTGCCTACGGGACGCTAAATCAGAACGTAAGACTTCGGAAGAAAGAACTCTTGCACGATTAGAAATGCTTATGTTGTTTAATACTGTCAGCGCTATGCAATTTACTTTATATATATTAAACTGTTCATACATTTGCATGGTCATGGACGACTTGTGCACAAGGTAAACTTTCCTCGAAACGGTACCCGGGATGCTGGGACCGAATTGACCTAGGAGGAAATTATGGAATCGTACTTCGTCGCGAGACATTGCAAGACCTCCAGTTAGGCTCGCAACCTGGACTGGTAGGGCACGTCGCAATGCTACGTAATCGTTCTTCATGGTGTCGATATCACCAATGACCGTACATAAGATATATTGTATGCTCACCTATTGTCTTGTGCAGGTGGTAAGTATTATATCTATTTTGTAAAAGAAAAGAGCACGGCCTTGGTAAGATAAGTTGAGATTGGTTATGTTGTTTACTGTTTAAAATGTGCCTTCGATATGAACTGCAAATCATATAGTTCTAAATAGAAAGATTACTTCGTATGCTAGAATCCTTAATAAGCAGTGTCGATTTAGACGAGTGGGTTCGTCCCATCCACTACCAAGTGTGCTAACCCCCAACTCCCGAGGTGACGAGCGCGTTGTGGGAGCTCGAGACTAGACTGAAGCTGAAGAACGGGAGGCGGCTCGAAGCTCTCCTATTTTGGAGTATTTTGAAGCCCAATTCAGATCGAAGGCTTTTGTTCAAATGTATAAAGGGGCATGAATGTATGGAACGACAAGGATTATTTCATGGCAGCTTGTCGAGAGTTTTTTTTTGTGTTTTCAAAGTTGTAGCCGCAATGGCATATGAAATATAAAAATGACCTTGCACATACTTTGCAAGTTTTATGAATAAAAAGCTAAATTTCTTCCTATTCTGTGTTTTTAACTCTCTGTACTGTTTAATTTCAACTCGTCGTCTCAAAAGAATTTTCAAGTGCACGTTCTTGCCTTATACAAGTCCAATAAAGACTTGTACGGCATCATGTCCCGGGTTTATGGATCGATGTATCTTGAGTCAAGACGTGACAAGTTGGTATCAGAGCACGGTTCACACCTTGGACCTTTCGAAAACATTTTCTTCTAGATGTTGCGATTTTTCAAAAATTATGCTTTTCGACATATGCGGCATGAAATAATCGTTCCATACAGATAAGCCCGTATATATTTTGAGAATACTAACGGGTTTGCTCAATTTTGTTGGAATGTCGAAAAGAGTGGACGTCCCCACTGTCAACGCCACGTTGATTTGCACGGATAGCACCGAGGACGCGACACCTAGCGAATCTGCCATAGAGCGATTACTGCGCCTTATGGAAGTCAAACAGAGCCAGGCCGAGATGCAGCAACGACAGCTGCAAGCACAAATCCAGGCCCAAATTACTGCCCAACATAAGCAGATGGAGGCACTGACCAGGATCGTGAGCACCATAGTGACCCAACAGAATTCGGCGACCGCCGCGTCAGAAGAAGAAGTGCAACCAGTAACGACGAAGCATATGTCTTCCTCTTCTCTGTTCAAGGCGACCGAATTCAAGAAGATGAACCCGCCTGACTTTAACGGCCGAGCAGAGCCTGACAAAGTCATGGGGTGGCTAGTGAAGATTGAGGGCCAGTTCAATCTCCTTAACATCAAGGGATCCAAGAGAGTTGGGTGTGCAGCCTTGCAGCTAAACTTGAGGACCTACGACTGGTGGGTGGCAAAGAAACAGGAGCTCCACAAAGCCAACCCCAACACCAAGATCTTGTGAGAGACGTTCAAACTGGCCTTCCTTGAGCAGTACATTCCCCGTGCCGTTCGTCGACAGACGGAAGACGAATTCATGCGCTTAAAGCAAAGAAATATGTCAGTCGGAGATTACGATGCGAAGTTCGCAAAACTTGCAAAGTTTATCGGGGCCTTCCTGCCAAACAAGGAAGCATGGTGCGAGCGCTTTCAACAAGGCCTGAATGACGATCTGTGTTGGGACGTCATGAACCAAAGATGTTAGACCTACAGAGTCATAAAATGCTGCCCTTGATAGCAAGCGGATCTTTGGTCGAGCTTCGCAAAGGACCAGGTCTGGCGTCCGTAACAACTTCAACAAGCGTCCTCATGACGCGGGAGGATCTGGTATGCCAAAGCGCTAGAATACGTTCGAGTATCAGGGGCCTCATCTCGAAGTACGGTGCCATCGATGCGGCAAGATGGGACATCTGGCGGTCGATTGCCAAGGAAGATGCTTCAAGTGTGGCTAGCTAGGCTACAAGGCGGCAGATTGTCGAATGGGCGGCGAACCAATATCTACCAAGGAATGTCCAAAATCAGAATAGGGCGTCTCCCGCCCATGGCGCAAACGAAGTGCCCGTGGACCCACAAAATCGCCAGGGGGCGCAAGGCCGAGTCTATGCACTAACTCGGGATGAAGCATTCGCGTCCGATACTGTTGTGACAGGTATATTACTCTATAAAAATATGCCTGCTAGAGTACTGTTCGATTCGGGTGCTACGCATAGTTTCATATATGTCGACTTTGTAGAAGAAAATAAATTACCCATGCAATTATTAGATATGAATCTTAGCATTAGCACTCCATCGAGAGTAGATATGCCTGCCACTCAAATTTGTAGGGATGGTTACATCTGCATCGGAGGGAGAAATCTATCCTTGGAAGTTATCGTCCTCGACATGAAGGAGTACGATATAATCGTCAACATAGATTGGTTGGGTGTCTATCGAGTGCGCGAAGAAGAGAGTTATGTTCCACCTTCCTGGCGAAACCGAGTTTTCCTATTCGTGCGGAGCAGTGTCAAAGAAGGCAATGGTGATATCGACGATTTTGGCAAGGCACATGTTGCATTCTGGTTGCAGCGAGTACCTAGCATCAATTCGAGACACGAGAAAGGAGATTGCAGGCACGATACAGACTGAAGTCGTGGCAAAATTTTTAGATGTGTTCCCAGACGAGTTGCCAGGGATGTCGTCGGATCGAGAGATAGAATTCAGCATTGACACATTTCCGGACACTCAACCGATATCTAAAGCACCCTATCGAATGGCACCGGCGGAGCTGAAGGAACTGAAAGCACAGCTATAAGAGTTGCTAGATCGCGAATATATTCGTCCTAGCGTCTTCCCGTAGGGTGCTCCAGTATTGTTTGTAAAGAAGAAGGATGGATCGATGTGGCCGTGCATCGACTATCGAGAACTTAACAAAGCCACGGTACGAAACAAGTACCCGTTGCCGATGATAAACGATTTGTTTGACCAGTTACAAGGGGCAATAGTATTTTCCAAGATTGATCTTCGCTCAGGCTACCATCAATTGAAGATCAAGTCCGAGGACGTGCCGAAGTCCGCTTTCCGAACTTGATATGGTCACTACGAATTTCTAGTCATGCCTTTCGGCTTGACAAACGCTCCTGTCGCTTTCACGGATCTGGTGAACTAGGTGTTTCGACCGTTCATAGACAAATTTGTCGTCGTATTCATCGATGATATTCTCATATATTCGAAAAGCAAGGACGAGCACATGGAGCATTTGAAGACGGTACTATAGACTCTGCGTGAACATCAACTTTATGCCAAATTAAGTAAATACGAGTTCTGGATGAGCAGTGTGACGTTCCTTGGGCACGTTATTTCAGTTGAAGGCGTCACGGTGGACCCAAAGAAAATTGAAGCGATAGTTGAGTGGAAGCAACCTACCTCGGTAGGCGACATCCGAAGTTTTCTCGGCTTGGCAGGCTACTACCGAAGATTTGTGAAAGACTTTGCCAAGATTGTGTCGCCTCTGACTTGCCTCACCCAGAAGGGAGTCGCATTTGAGTGGAACGACGACTGTGAATCTAGCTTTCATGAGTTAAAGAAACGGCTCGTCTCAGCTCCAATCCTTGCACTTTCGGACGGACCAGAAGGGTTTCAGATATTCAGCGATGCATCGAGAACTAGCTTGGGATGCGTGCTCATGCAAAGGGATAAGGTGATTTCGTTTGCTTCGAGACAATTAAAGCAACACGAGAAGAATTACCCTACGCATGATCTTGAGCTAGCGGCGATTGTGTTCGCGTTGAAGCTATGGCGGCACTATCTTTATGGTGTGGCTTGCAGCATCTATACAGATCATAAAAGCCGCAAATATATTTTTACCCAACGGGACTTGAACTTACGGCAGCGGCGTTGGCTCGAACTCATTAAAGACTATGATCTAACTATCGAGTACACGCCGGGTTAGGGAAACGTTGTAGCGGATGCTCTTAGCAGAATATCCGTAGGGTGCATGGCTCTCAACCATGACATACAGCGAGACTTAGCAGAAATGGACATCGAACTCCGAATTCGATATCGTGGAGCACAATTTGCCCAATTTGCAACTTGAGTCGAGCTTGCACAACAAGATAAAGACCGTACAGGAGGAGGACTCATTCTTGAAGAAGATGCGCGAGCTAATTTCGACAGGGAAGGCGACCGATTTTGTGGTGGACGAGGACAGAATGACGTGGATGAAGGGGAGAATATGCATGTCGGACCATGCCGAACATAGAAAAGAAATTCTGATGGAGGCGCACTATGCGAAGTACTCGTTACATCTTGAAAGTACCAAGATGTATAAGGACTTGCGCATGACCTTTTGGTAGCACGGCATGAATAAAGACGTGGCAACTTTTTTGTGAGCTGATTTCGACAGGGAAGGCGGCCGACTTTGTGGTGGACGAGGGCGGAATGACGTGGATGAAGGAGAGAATATGCGTGTCGGACCATGCCGAACATAGAAAAAAAATTTGATGGAGGCGCACTATGCGAAGTACTCGTTATATCTTGAAAGTACCAAGATGTACAAGGACTTGTACATGACCTTTTGGTAGCACGGCATGAATAAAGACATGGCAACTTTTGTGTCACGGTGCATGGCCTGTCAACAGGTGAAGGCCGAACACCAAAGACCAGGTGGGGAGCTACAGAACCTCGATATTCCAATATGGAAGTGGAATGACATCTCTATGGATTTTATCGTGGGCCTTCCGAAGATGCCGCAGGAAAATGATGCGATTTGGGTCATTGTCGATCGATTGACCAAATCCGCTCATTTCATCGCTATCAAAGTAATTATGGAGCGTTGATCGGTTAACTCAGATCTATATCGATGAGATTGTCCGACTCCACGGGGTACCTGCCACAATCATTTCGGACAGAGATGGGTGATTCTTGTCACGTTTCTAGACGAGTCTACAAGCGGCGATTGGCACTAAGCCAAACCTTAGCTCCACGTACCACCCGCAGACCGATGGCCAGACAGAAAAGGTAAATCAGATCCTCGAGGATATGCTGCGTCTGTGTGCAATTGATCTGAAGACTAGTTGGAACACGCATTTGCCGCTTGCGGAGTTTGCGTACAACAATATTTAACAATCAAGCATCCAGATGGCTCCCTACGAGGCGCTTTACGGGAGGAAGTGCCGATCTCCGATTTGCTGGAACAAAGTCGGAGAGCGATAGGTGCTCGGGCCAGAACTAGTCGAACAAGCCGTTGAGAAGGTCCGCATGATTCGATATAGGCTCCGTATTGCTCAGAGTCGACAGAAAAGTTATGCAGATACTTGTCGGCGATCGTGAGAGTTCTTGGCCGGGGACCATGTGTTTCTGAAGGTGATGCCGATGCGGGGCGTCATGCGATTCGGAATAAAGGGCAAAAACTAAGTTTGAGATTTGTAGGTCCCTTCTAAATTCTCGAAAGAGTAGCGGCAGTTGCTTACCGGATTGTGCTACCTCCGACCCTGGCTGAAGTGCACGACGTCTTCCACGTCTCCCAACTCCAGAAGTACGTGCATGATCCAAGTCATGTGGTTAGCTTCGATCCAACTCCAGAAGTACGTGTATAACCCAAGTCATGTGGTTAGCTTCAATCAGTTGGAGCTGTGCGCCGATTTATCATACTCAGAGGAGCCCGTACAAATTTTGGACCGTAAAGAAAAGATCCTGCAGAGCCGATCGATGTCCTTGGTTCGCGTACTCTGGCACAACCATTCAGTTGAGGAGTCGACGTAGGAACTAGAGGCAGAAATGAAGGAGAAGTACCCTTCACTTTTCGTCGACGAAGGTCAACCCTTGTTCTTAAGTTTCGGGACGAAACTTTTTCTTAGTGGTATATTATGTAGTGTCCCACTCCTTTTGGGACGAAGCACTATGTAATAGGCTCATGGCAAGTCAAACATGGTCGGAAACATAGATGGCTAGTCTGACTCAGCGACGAGTTTGGTATACGAAAACCATGACATCAATAAAATCGATTTGGACGAATGATAAGAGTACCGTTCTAACTAATGGATCGGCTACTGCTGGAATAAGTCCTAGATGCAGTGGACTGTGTCTTGGCGAATGAACTCTAAAGAGAGCGACGCAACCG
Source organism: Iris pallida (assembly GCA_029216955.1). Lineage (NCBI taxonomy): Eukaryota > Viridiplantae > Streptophyta > Magnoliopsida > Asparagales > Iridaceae > Iris > Iris pallida. Next base: position 596,403 of record JANAVB010015399.1, on the reverse strand, counting down.
GTCTGTTGTTGGTTTTGTTGGTTTTCTTGGGTTTGATAAGTGTACTTTTGTGTCGATTTCTGAATACGTCTTTGGGAATTTCGAAGAAAGGATTGAAGAAGGGATTCTAATTCGATGCTCGTGCCATTGCAGGAGTTTGTGTAACTAACGCTTGACCGTTGCGAAGTGATCTCCTACTCTCGGTGCAATCTCTTTAGGTGGGTGGTTCTTCGGCCCCTTCTTTTCTACTCCTTCCCGCCAACAAATTCTTAAAGTTCAACATTCAAATCGATGATGCTAACTGGATGTATGCTTTGCCACTAAGATCAAGAATTTGGGATAATTATATCAATTTAGAGAAATTAACTCCAAAATTATAAGTTTCACACCAAAAAGAAAAAAGATAAAGTTCTAGAAAAGAGAGAATTAATTCATGTTCTGCAAAACATAATGAGAAAACATTGGTTGCGGTATATTACGCCTCGGAGAATTTGGTGACTATGGGACGCTAAATCAGAACGTACAGCTTCGGAGAAAAGAACTCTTGCACGAGTAAAAATAATTATGTTGTTTAATACTGTCAGCGCTATGCAATTTACTTTATACATATTAAACTGTTCATACATTTGCATGGTCATGGACGACTTGTGCACAAGGTAAGCTTTCTTCGAAACGGTACCCGGGGCGCTGGGACCGAATTGGCCTAGGAGGAAATTATGGAATCGTGCTTCGACGCAGGTATTGCGAGACCTCCAGTTAGGCTCGCAACCTAGACTGGTAGGGCGCATCGTAATGCTACGTAATCATTTTTTATGGAGTCAATATCACCAACGACCGCATATAAGATAGATTGCATGCTCACCTATTTTCTTGCGCAGGTGGTAAGTATTATATCTATTTTGTGCAGGAAAGGAGCACGGTCGTAGTAAGATAAGTTGAGATTGGTTATGTTGTTTACTGTTTAAAATGTGCCTTCGATATGAACTGCAAATCATATAGTTCTAAATAGAAAGATCACTTCGTATGCTAGAATCCTTAATAAGCAGTATCGGTTTAGATGAGTGGGTTCATCTCATCCACTAGCAAGTATGCTAACCCCCAACTCTCCAGGTGACGAGTGCGCTGCGGGAGCTCAAGACTAGACTGAAGCTGAAGAACGGGAGGCGGCTCGAAGCTCTCCTATTTTGAAGTATTTTGAAGCCCAATTCAGATCGAAGGCTTTTGTTCAAATGTATAAAGGGGAATAAATGTATGGAACGACAAGGATTATTTCATGACAGCTTGTCGAGAGTTTTTCTTTTGTTTTCAAAGATGTAGCCGCAACGACATATGAAATGTAAAAATGACCTTGTATATACTTTGCAAGTTTTATGAATGAAAAACTAAATTTCTTCCTATTCTGCGTTTTCAACTCTCTGTACTGTTTAATTTCAACTTGTCGTCTCAAAAGAATTTTCAAGTGCACGTTCTTGCCTTGTACAAGTCCAACTTGTACGGCATTACGCCCCGACTTTATGGATCGATGTATCTCGAGTCAAGACGAGGACGACCGATTTGGCGAGTCGGGACGTGACGTGAGTAGAGTGACATTCCTTGGGCATGTTATTTCTCAAGAAGGTGTCGAAGTCGATCCGAAGAAGATTGAGACAATGTTAGATTGGAAACGACATACATCGGTCGACGACATTCGAAGCTTTCTCGGCTTGACGGACTATTATCGAAGATTCGTGAGACTTTTTCAAGTTGACGTCGCCTCTGACTCGTCTCACCCAGAAAGGAGTCGCACTCGAGTGGAACGACGACCGTGAAAATATTTCCAGGAGTTAAAGCAACGACTTGTCTTAGCTCCAATCCTCGCACTTTCGGACGGGACAGAAGGGTTTCATATCTTCAGCGATGCATCGGGAACGGACTAGGGTGCATGCTCATGCAGAAGGACATATGTTTCGTGACAGTTGAAGCAGCACAAGAAGAACTATCCAACGCATGACCTAGAACTGGCGGCGATTGTGTTTGCGTTGAAACTCTGGTGACACTACCTCTGTGGTGTAGCTTACATAATCTACACAGATCAGAAGAAGCCTCAAATACTTGTTCAGCCAACGAGAACTTAGCTTGCGACAGTTTTAGTTCGAACTCATAAAAGACTACGATCTAACGATCGAGTATACGCTAGGCAAGGGTAATGTCGTAGTAGACGTACTGAGCAAAATTTTTGTCGAATCACTAACCATAAACAATAGGCTACAACAAGACTTATTAGCGATGGGTATCGAACTCCGAGTTTGATATTGAGGGGCAAAGCTGGCTCAATTGCACTTTGAGCCGAGCTTGCATGACAAGATAAAGATCGCTCAGAAGGACGATCTATTCCTAAAGAAGATGTGCAAGCTGATTTCAACAGGAAAGACGACCGACTTTGCGAAGGACGAAGACAGGGTGATACGGGTGAAAGGAAGACTGTGCATGCATGACCATGCCGAACTTAGAAAAGAAATTCTGATGGGCGTGCACTATGCGAAGTACTCGTTGCATCCTAGAAGCACCAAGATGTACAAGGACTTGTACATGACCTTTTGGTGGTATGGCTTGAAGAGGGATGTTGCTACATTTGTGTTACAATGTATGGTCATGTCAACGAGTGAAGGCGGGACACCAACGGCCAGGCAGGGAGCTACAGAACCTCGCTATTCTTGAATGAAAGTGTGACAACATCTCTGTGGATTTTATTATGGGCTTTACGAAGACGCCGCAGGAGAATAGTACAATTTGGGTCATTGTTGATCGACTGACCAAGTCCGCTCATTTCATCGCAATCAAAGTTTCTTGGAGCATTGATCGGTTGGCACAGATTTACATCGACGAGATTGTTCGACTTCATGGAGTGCCGATTATGATTATTTAGGACAGAGATGGGCGATCCTTGCCGCGTTTATGGAAGAGCCTGCAAGCGGTACTGGAAACCAAGCTGAATTTTAGTACTGCATACCATCCCTAGACTGATGGTTAGACAGAGAGAGTGAACCAGATACTAGAATATATGTTGTGCCTATATACGATAGATCTGAAGACTAGTTGGGATACATATTTGCCGCTAGTAGAGTTTGCATATAGAAATAGTTATCAATCAAGCATTCAGATGGCACTATACGAGGTGTCCTATGAAAGGAAGTGTCGATCTCCGATATATTGGAATGAAGTCGGAGAGTGACATGTGCGCTGGCCGAAACTGGTGGAACAAGCCGTCGAAAAGGTCCATATGATTCGAGATAGATTCTGTATCGCACAGAATCGACAGAAGAGTTATGCAGACACTTGTCGGCGACCGCTAGAATTTCTGGTCGGGGATAGTGTTTTTGAAGGTAACGTTAATGCGGGGCGTTATGCGGTTCGGGGTTAAAGGCAAGTTAAGTCCAAGATTTGTAGGTCTCTTCGAGATCATCGAAAAAGTAACGGTTGTTGCTTATCGGATTTTGCTACCCCCTGTACTAGCTGAAGTACACGATGTCTTCCACGTTTTCCAACTTCGAAAGTATGTGCATGATCCAAGTCACGTGGTTAGTTTCGATCAGTTGGAGCTGTGCACTGACTTGTCGTACTCAGAGGAGCTTGTTCAAATTTTGGATCATAAGGAAAAGGTACTGTAGAATCGGTCGATGCCCTTAGTTCGTGCGCTATGGTGGAACCATTCAGCTGAGGAATCGACACAGGAGTTAGAGTCAGAGACGAAGGGGAAGTATCCTTTGTTGTTCATCAACTATAGGGCAGACCCTTGTTCTTATGTTTCTAGACAAAACTTATTCTTAGTGGTATTATGTAGTGCCTCGCTCCCGTTGGACGGTGCACTATGTAATAGGCTCGTGGCAAGTCAGAGTCTATCGGTAACATAGATGGCTAGTCTAACTCAGTCATGAGTTTGGTATACGAAAACATTTTTGGCATCAATAAAATCGATTTGGACAAATGTTATAAGAACCCTTCCAAGTAATGGATCGACTTCTGTTGGAATAAGTCCTAGATGCAACAGACTGTGTCTTGGTGAGTGAGCTCTATATAAGAGTCCCTTCAATAAGACCAGTCTGCTGTTGGTTTTCTTGAATGTTTTCTTGATATTTTCGCTGCTTGGTTTTGATGAATGTATTTTCGCGTCGATTTCTGCATTCCTTTTTAGGAATTTCGCGTGGAAGATTGAAGAAGGGATTATAATACGATGTTGGTGCCATTGCAGGAACTCGTGTAATTGAAATTTGGTCGTTGCTAAGCGGTCTCCTACTCTCGGTACATTCTCTACTTGGTGGGTGGTTCGGCCCTTTTTTCTACTCTTTTACGTCAACAAGTTCTTATCGTTTCATATGTTCAAATCGATGATGTTCGGTTAAATGCATGTTGTACCACTAAGATATAGAACAAGGGATAACTGTGTTATCTAGTATAATTAGGCCTAAAACATAATAAGATAGGCTTCTCACGTGAGGCAAACAATTTTGGTTTGAAACAGTGAAACTGTTGAAAGGAACAAAAATAATGAAACATTGGTTGTGGCATGGTGCCTCGGGATGTCTGGCGCCTACGGGTAACCAAATCGGGATATACGGCTTTAAGGAAACGAATCTGTTGCTTGAATTTATGAGTTTTACTGCTTAAATTATGTTTCATATCATGCATACGTTTCATAGCTTAAACTGTTCATTCATTTGCATGGTCATGGATAAATTGTGTACAGGATTAGCTTTCCTGGAAACGGTATCTGGGGCACCGAAACCGAATCGACCTAGGAGAAAATTATGAAATCGTGCAGCACGAGGCATTACGGGACCTCCAGTCGGACTTGCAACCTAGGATGATAGGGCGTCGCAATGCTACCTAATCGTCCTTCATGGTGTCAATATCACCAATGATCGCATATAAGCTAGATAGCATGCTCATATTGTCTTCTGCAGGTGGTAAGTATTGTATCTGTTTTAATACATGGACGATCAAGTCGTGGTAAGAAATGTTATAAAATGCTTATATTTTACTATTTTAAATTACGTCTTTAATACAAACTGCAACTCATCTAGTTCTAAATAGCAATGCAACTTCGAATGCATGCAAAATCTTAATAAGCCGTATCTGTTTAGGCGAGTGGGTTCGTCTTGCTCACTAGTGCATTCCCAAGTGTACTAATCCCCAACCCTCCAGGTGACGAGCACGCGGCGGGAGCATGACTCTAGACTGAAGCTGAAAAATAGGAGGCAGTTCAAATATCTCATATTTTGAAGTATTTTGAAGTCGATTCATCATTGAAGGCTTTTGTTTTAACGTATAAAAGGTCATAAATGTATAGAACATCAAGTATTATTTCATGACGGCTTGTCGAATGTTTTCCTTTTGTTATTTCAATGAATGTAGCTGCAACGATATATGTAATACAAAAACGACCTTGCACTTCGTTACATTTTTATTAATGAAAAGTTATTTTCTTCCTATACTGCATCTTCAACTCTCTGCGATTGTTAAATTTCAACATGTTATTTTAAAAGAATTACCAAATGCACGTTCTTGCCTTGGACAAGTACAATCTAGACTTGTACGGCATCACGTCCCAGAGAGGACGATCGTTTCGGCTAGGAACGATGCGAGGACGAACGATTCGGCGAATCAGGGCATGACAAGCTCCGCCCATAGTTTCGACGGTCCTAGATCGGAGTTTCAGCATAAAAAAAATATAGTTATTTAAAAATATAGAAATATTTGATATATTTAGACATAATCTTACGTATTACTTGTTAGATATTATTTTTAATATTGTGAATTCACAGTATACAACTTTGATAAATAGTAATGGTTACGTCATGTAGATGAAATTTATCAACACCCTGTAACATGTTGATGTTCGGAATGATCGAATCATTGTGTCCAGATTGCTTTACCACACCATTTTCATTTTCATTTTCATTTTTCTTTTTCTTTTTCATTGCAAAAATAACAGGTGGACAGCCACAATTTTGGTTTTGGAGGGTATCGATGTCAGTGGGGTATTGGATCTGATATACCAAAACGATACGATACAAATGATATTGCAAACCTTCATCTGTATGATATATTCCAAAGCATAATGATCTTTGCCATGTCCTCAAAACCACCCAAATGTCTATTCATCAAATACTCTATTCTATCTCACATTAAATCGACATGTTCTTTTCTTTTCTTCTTTACGAAGCAGTATTTGTCTTAGCATTGATGAGAACCACCTCATCAAAGATCTCAGTAAGCAGCTTCAATTTCTCCTAAGCATGGATATGACCACATTGAGATACAACTTGCAATACTTAAGTGTTAAGTATTAGTTATTTAGTCTCACATCGGAATAGAGAATAATGAGATGCTAGTCCTCTCCTATATATATATATATATATATATATATATATATATATATATATATATATATATATATATATTATGGTATCAGAGCACAAATCCTAACCTTAGGCTGCCACACCACTCTCTCTCTACATCCCATGCCCTGCATCGACGCTCCTATCCTTGTTGCTCTCCCTCCTACCACCTACCTCCCTCGTCAGCACCCGTGACTGTCTAAGACTGCCTCTGCACCTCCGTCCTGTCCTATCGTCCCCTGCACAAACAACCCCGCGCCCCACCCCTGCTGCTTATCTACAGCCTATGCACCTCCGCCCACAGCCCCCACCCCTGCTGCTCCCCCACATCCCATGCGTCCCTACCCCTGCTGCTCACCTATAGTCCCTACGACCTCTTCCCCCGTCGATCTAACCCTAATCTAGCCGCAAATGGCACCCACATCACCACAAACTCTAATCCTAATCTAGTTGCTAGCCCCTACAATCCTAACCAAAAGCTTATCTAAAAAAAAACATATCTGAAAAAAATCATCGGAGTCGAGATAGAGGGTAAACTATGATTGTTTGCATGAACATCTAAACCTTAACAACGACATCAGGAGCTAATAGAAAGCAAATTTTGATTATTTGTGTGACTCTCTGTTCCTAGTCCGGTATCCACATCAGGATCTAGCAAAAAGCAAATTAAGTTTATGTGAATCTCTGTCCTGCCTTGTGTAATCCGTATTTGATTTTTGCCAAATTTGCACAAGCCAATACTGGCACAGTTGATGTGAACATCGCACGTTGATGAGGTTGATATAAATATCGGGTCGGGACGATCAACAATAGTCGAATTGAGAACTTGAAGGATGACGAATACTGAGACGAGTAGCAGTGTCAACACCTGTCAAAAATAGCGTGGCAGGGACACCGGCCACTGGTACGATGATTTCATCGATTAGACTTGTCGATCGATGGTTGTATGGTCCAGATGGTTACTCTACATGGCACAAGAAGGTCGAGAAGACGCTTCGAGAATGCGGTTGTCAAAGCATCTGATTGACAACTCCCCAGCAATGGATGATCCAACATACGAATAGTAGGAGACGGACGGCAGTAGACTGTTTACACTGTTGATGAATTTGATAGAACCATCAGTTGATATGGTTCACAACACGTATTCAGTAAAAGAGTTGTGTGAGGTCCTAGCGGCTGCATTTGATGGAAAATACGATTTGTCTTGCATCTATAACTCGCTTATTGGCATCTACTGAGTTGACCAGGGAGACAACTCACATAAGGATCACCACAAAAATATTATCTATTAGCGACATATTCAGCGATTCCTTAATGAGATGTCACTGCAATTATAGAATATGGCGACTACACAAAAGGTTGTCGCTAAATGTCACTATCAGCTACTAATTGCGACGAGTAGTGACTAGAGTTAGTGAGAAATTATTGTCGCTATGAGTCGTTGAACGTCGCTAATTTTTGTTTATGACGTTTTGCGATCACATATATGAAATATCACTAAGTTTTTATTATTTGCGACGTTTAGCAAAGTCTTCCAAGACGTCGCTAAATAATTTAATATATACGATCAGATTCACTTTTCCCCTATTCATTCTCTCTAAAACCTAAATTTCGACCCAAATCAAAATTACCCCCCGCGGCGGCATTCACCTCCGGCTTTGCTGCTCCCCCCCGGTGGCGGCACTCACCTCCGGCTTGGCTTCCCCTTGACTTTCGGCGGTGCTCCTCTCTAGTGCTTCCCCTTAGCTGCTCCTCTCTGGCGCTCCTCCGACCACGACCACCAGCACTCCTCTCTGGCATGTACTCGTCTCCTTTCCTTCCTCCTCTACCTGATCGCCAACGCCACCACCACAACAGCCCAATGCCACCACTACCACCATCTCCTCACCAAAATTTCAAACTTTACCACCAATTCCAAGGTCATAGTTCCAATTTTCATTTTTATGCTAATGACAATCGTATGTGCATGATCTACTATTTTAGAAAATCCTATTATGCACCCAAAGTATGCAAGCAATCTTTCTTTTTGAATTTCATATTTCAATTTTAATCATAACTTATTTAGGGATAATCACATAATTAGGGTTCCATTTCCAAATATTAGTATTCAAATTTCAATGTCATGTTGATAATCTAGTATGATACGGAAAAGAAAATAGGACAAGATTGGACAAATGATCTAGAGGGATGTTAATAGATGGATGGTTTAATATATTTGATCTTGATTGACATATTCAATGTTGTGTATATGTCGGTACGATAATAAATTTTGTGTGGATGTTATATGTTAAATCTTGATTGACATATTCAATGTTGTGTATCATTTTCATGCTAATGATAATCGTATGTGTATGATCTACTATTTTAGAAAATCCTATTAAGCACCCAAATTATGCAAGCAAACTTTCTCTTTGAATTTCATATTTCAATTTGAATGATAACTTATTTAGGGATAATCACATAAATAGGGTTCCATTTCCAAATATTAGTATTCAAATTTCAATGTCATGTTGATAATCTAGTATGATACAGACACAAAAATAGGACATGGATTGGACAAATTATCTAGAGGGGTGTTAATAGATAGATGGTTGAATATATTTGATCTTGATTGACATATTCAATGTTGTGTATGTCGGTACAATAATAAATTTTGTGTGGATGCTATATGTTAAATTTTTCTAGTAATGCATAGCAAGGAATGGTACTAATGTGTTACAGAAAGTAAAAACTCATGGTTATAATTCTTGTGTTGACATTACTATTGTGTGTATATATTTACATACATGCTATAATTGGAAGTTAGCACTAATTAAATGGAATTTGCCATAGTGTGTAACCCATGTCGTGTAGGTGTGTAGGTATCAAGTGAATGTCTAGAGAGTGTACTAGGGAGTATCAGATGAATGTTTTGTGTGTGTGCCTATGTGCAGTTAAGATTGGTGGGTGTGAGTCTGGAAAGTAGTAGTGTGGTTGAGTACTAGAATTTTGGAGTTATATGTGCACCAGAAAGTGTACCAGGGAGTATCAGATACAATATTACTGGATTAGATTCATTGACAAATATTACTTAGGGTTTAATAATCGAAATCGAGTAAGATATTGCTTTATGTATCCATCTATTTGAACAATATACTTGAATAATGTGTATCCATCTTCGCAGAAGTATCTAAAAATAGATAAGAATTCCTACTTGCAGCAACGTTCATGGAAATACAACCATCATCCTAATAACATGTACGGTGTACGGGATGAATTCATACATGGGGTAGAACATTTTCTGCAATTCGCCAAGACGTTCCCCCAGTACATGGACGGTACCAAAATTATGTGTCTGTGTGTGAGATATTGCAACTTGAAATATCATTTAAAAGTGGATGTGACATTTTATTTGTACTCGAAGGATTTCATGCCGAACTACTATCAGTGGACCTCACATGGAGAGCTTTTGCATTTAGAGTTGGAGCAGGAGCCTTATATGGAACCATATATGGATGTTCACGACCATGTTGATTACGATGACGGGTGGGTGAATATGGTTTCAGACACTGCAGGGCCTAGTTTAGATCCGAACAATCATAATATAGCTAAGGAGGCACCGAATGACGATGCTGCAAAGTTCATAGAGTTGCTGGAGAATGCAAGGACTCCATTATATCCTGGTTGTGAGGATCATTCACCGTTGAAGATGGTTACAAGACTGTTGAGCATCAAGTCCAATTTTATATCCATGTAGTTAGAAATAAGTAGTTTAGACATTAGCAACTACGATGATTGGATAGTAAAATGTACGTTTATCGAGAGTGCATATTTTTCTATGATAAGTATCTTAGGCTTTGTGAGCTGCCGACTGCTACTGCACCTACAAAGGAAGAGGCTGGTACTTCCTCGTAGCCTCCGCCCCTAACTTCGTCGGTGGACGAGCTCTGAATGACCGCCGTTGGTGGTCTTAAGAGGGGTACATACTACGATACGGAATCCTACGGTGTCTTTGTTGCAACGCAGTCATTCAGGGCCCCCTCTGCCAGAGTGCATTCCTCATAGCCTCCGCAAGCGTGAGTACGAGCCAAAGAGAGAGTTGACCGTCAGATTGCTGACCTACGTGACGAGTTGCTACGGAGGACTACGGAGCAACCTAGTCTCAGCCGTAGACGGACGATGCGACGATCCCCGTACGTTTTGATACGCATGATTATAGCATTATGGAGCTCAGGACTCTGAGCCAGATGACTGAGCGCAGCATGACGGCTCCAGTCGTGTCTACGGAGCACAAATAGACGGATCTAGAGAGGTCGCATACGACCATGGGCGACTCACTGGCGAGGCTACATACGACGCAGGTTGCTATGTCAGGCTCGGTAGTGGAGAGCACTGCGAGGATGTAGACGGTGCAGAATTTGTTGAGCCGGTCTATGGCGGAGAGCACTTCAAGGGTGGCATCTTAAATGAATTCGTACAATGCTCAACTGCTAGCATTAGAGCAGATATGTCCTCCCGGTCCATCGGTATCGACACCAACACCATCACACTGCATCCTTTATCGACATCGTAACGCTTTTGCAGGAGCAGTATGACTTCCTCTTATCCCAAATGCGCAACAGTGCTCCTCTTGATCATCGGTAGTCCTTATTCAGACAGAGTTTTAGTGTATTTGTATGTATTGGCCTATTCTTGGGTCTTTGATGTATTTATTTTATACTTTTCATGACATTATGAAAGTTTATTTGGATGAGACGTATGTGACATTTATTTTATATTCGTTTATCTATTTGTTGGGACGTAGTATTTAGTGTAATGCAAGTTTGTAGTTTCCTTTGTATGTGAGTTTACTTACCGGCACTATTCTACTACGAGTATAAACGACGACCAACCACGCGGCCCGTCGTGCGGTGCCGTAAGGACGTCGAGAAGATGTTGTAAGGATGTCGTGTGCATAGAACAGATGGCTGGGCGGCATCGGCTGTCGTAGGCATCGTGAAGATGTTGGGGGTACCTTCGGCGTTGTGGGCAAAGCGAGGCGTTGAGTTGAGTTGCGGACGTCGAAAGACGTCATAGCTGTCTCGTAGAGCTCTGGAGCGCGTGGGGTGTGCGTGTAGGGCGATGATAACAAGGCCAGTGCGAATAAGATCTGCACGAAGAGTCCGAAGTGACATGACGATCGACTAAAAATCGTGTACGGGGGACACGATTTAACTGAGCCCGCACGTGTTGGAAGATAGAAAAGAAAGAAAGAAAGAAAGAGTTTGGTTATTCATATTAACAGTATGTGAATTTATCGGTGTTGAGTGTACCACCGAAGGGGTCTGCGAAGCAAGAGAATTTAACGGAGAGTTGCTCCAGGTCTATGCACGTGTTGGAAGATAGAAAAGAAAGAAAGAGAGAGTTTACTTTATTATTCATATTAACAGTATGTGAATTTATCGGTGTTGAGTGTACCACCGAAGGGGTCTGCGAAGCAAGAGAATTTAACGGAGAGTTGCTCCAGGTCTATTTATATAAACTGTAAATGAATTGGTAAAGTGCAGGAATATTGTTTTGGAAAGTATTTTCAAACTGTATTTTTTTTGCAGATTAGCGACGTTTATTGACGTTCAGTGATGGTCAACAACGCACAAATTCGTCGCTACCTTGTATCAGAACGTCGCTGTTCTATATCATAAATGTCGCTAATTCGCCGCTTCAAGTCTCTAATATGCTGACATGGTAAATTTTGCTATGTCAGCATTATTGTAGCAAAATGTCGCTAGTTTGGTCGCTAATTTGGCAACGTTTAGCAACAGAGGTTCCGTCGCTAATGTAGCGACGTTGTGCCGCTAAACATCACTAATTTTAAAATAATTAGCGATGTGCACTCGTCTCTAGATGACGTCGATGTAGCGACAATTAGCGACGTTTTTCGTTAGCGACCATAAAATACGCGACTACACAAAAATGTCGTAAAATACGTTGCTAATATTTTTAGCGACATATTTTTGCATATTAGCGACGTTTTTAGGCGTCGCTAATATATTCTTATTTTGGTCGTGGATTACCTCTGTGCCTTTAAGACCCTCACTAATGAGGTGGATCGCGTGTTACCCTTGACGACAATATTAATGAGGTAAGGACTCAACGACAACAACTCTATGTTATAGCGTATCTTGTCTCACTTCGTTCTGATGCATACTCTGCACGGTCTTAGATTATTACTAGAGCCGAGGTTCCATATATGATGGAAGCCCACTTTCGTATCATACAGACATCGAAAGATGTATCTACTATTGGTTCTGTCTTGGGTGTTGCTCGTAGTGGATTCAGTGGCTGTCGTGGTGGTAGATATGGTGGCTGGAATGCTGGCTGAAATGGTGGACGAGGTGATGGCGGTCGTGACAGAGGACGATCGAGCATATGCTTCAACTGTGGTCAACCAGAATATTTTCAGTGGCAGTGTCCCAAAGTTCCTGCTGTCAATGTTGTATCAGATGCTCATGATAATAGAGAGCGATCCATGCAGATGACGGCAGCGACCTATGCAGAGTTCGCTGAATTCCAAGTTCAGCGTCGTGGTGAAGCCTCTACATTTGGATATACAGTCGGATACTCAACGATGTGTGTGGTAAGGTCAAAGCAGTGGGCGATTGACTTGGATGCATCTAATCACATGACAAGTATTACTGGTATGCTGCATGATTATGTATCTATGGATCATGTAATAGATATTACTTTTGCGAATGACAGTTCCCTGAAAGTTCGTAGAAAAGGAAGCACCTATCTTTCACCCGGTCTGGCACTCAATTCAGTTTTACACACACCTGAAAATCTATTCATTTTATTATCAATTAGTCGGATTACTCATGACTTGCAATGATCGGTAACATTCTTTCATGTTGGTTGTGTTTTTCAAGACTTGGAGACTAGAAAGGCTAACAATAGGGGGCATGCGGCTGGAGGCTTGTACCTGTTTGAAATAAAATTTTCTATTGCTTGTGTCGGTGTGTCACTCGACCCTTTTGAGTTGCACTGTCGGTTAGGTCATCTATCTATCCAAGCTCTCCAGAAAATATGTCCATATTTAGATTTTTAAGTTTCTTTTCATTATGAGTCATGTAATCTGGCTAAACACCATCGGGTATCCTATCCAGTGAGTCTAAATAAAACCGTCTCAACTCATTTTGAATTAGTGCATTCTGATCATATATGGGGTATACTCCCTATTTAATTTTTGATGGGTTACAGGTACTTTGTTTCTTTGTTGATGACTAACGAGTCACTTTTGTCTGCTTAATAAAAATTGCTCCAAATTATTTGACATTTGGTGCAATTTTTATGTTAAAATAAAAAAATTAATTTAGGGTTTCTATTAAGTGTCTTCGGAGCAACAATGGTAGTGAATATGTCTCTTGAGTTAACTTTCCATCTGGCTAGACATAGGATTATCCACCAAACTTTTTGTCCTTACAAACCACAACAAATGGTGTAGCCGAACATAAGATTCGTCACCTTTTGGAAACAACGCACGCTCTTATGTTTTATTCCCATATTTTCAAGAAATTTTGATCAGATGTTGTCCTTATACAGCTTGCAATCTAATCAATTACATGTCATCTCCAATCGCATGCCATCTACTGCTTTCAATGGCACTACTTTTTTCGATTATATCCCAATCGTATGTCATCCCCTCTACCTCTCAAAATTGGGTGCTTGTTTTACGTTTGAGATACTCGACTTACCCTTTCTAAATTGGACCCAAAGAACTCAAGTGTATTTTCCTTTTGTATCCTAAGGATCAGAAAGGATATCATTTTTTTTCCAACTTCAAAGAGGTATATTGTGTCTTGGGATGTTACCTTGTTGAGACCGACTTTCTTCCACTCCCTCCAACTAAAGGTTTTGTTCCCAAAGTTTACCCAGACGAGAATTATCTACTGTATCTAGTTAAAATACAACAGTTCCCCGTAAGGGTGCCCTTCCTTACCAAGCCATTCTTACTATCCAACAGTCCACAAATACCAGCTCAGTCTGATCCGACATCCCCATAAATGCCTACCACTGTAGAACCGATGTCATCATCAAAGTCCTCCAACTCCACTGATTCACTATCACCTGATATACCGGCTCGGCTCCATCGTGCATGTTGCGACCATCCTTTGTATGTTAACAACTACAAAGGACTTGCGAGTCACACTCAGTCCTTAATGGCTAATATTGATGGGATCCAGAACTCCATTTCTGCAGAGGAGAACCTCAAACATCCTAGTCGACGTACTGCTATGGAAGATAAAATATGGACACTTCAGGAGAATAATACATAGGACTTAGTAGATTTGCCTACTGGTAAAATGGCGGTAGGTTGCAAATAGGTGTTCACAAACAAGGTGAAACCGAATGACAACTTTAATCGTCTGAAAGCTTATTTTGTGCCAAAAGAGTACTATCAGACTTACTATGAGGATTATTTTGAGACATTCTTCCTAGTTGCCAGGATGACCTCTATGTACGTGCTTCTATCCTTAGTCGTCCGCAATGGCCGGCCACTACTTTATATGGATGTGAAGAATGCATTTCTTCATGGGGACCTTATAGAGGAAGCATATGTGGTACAACCTCTTGGGTTCATTACAAGGGAGGATAAAGTATGCATCTGTGAAAGGCCGTCTATGGTCTCAAATAATCATATCGTGCCTGGTTTGATCGATTTACACATGTCGCTACCCAGTTTGGCTTGGCCCATCAAAAAAATCGGTATTTTACTGACATACATCAGCCAAATGGTTATTACTTGGTGTCTATGTTGATGACATTATGATTATGAGAGACGATAGTCAGGATATTGTAAGGCTGAAAAAGTTTCTGGGTGAGCAGTTTCAGACCAAAGATATGAGAGCGTCGAAGTACTTCTTAGGCATTATAGTCACAAGGGGAAAGCAAGACATTGTAGTGCCTCAGCAAAAATATGTGCTTGACATCCTAACTGAAGTAGGAATGATGCAAACTAAGGGAGCAACGTCACCCATGGATTCATGTGTAATATTACTCCCCCATAAGGGAATACTGATGATCAATCATGATCGGTCAGTATCGTCAGCTAGTTGGAAAACTCAACTACTTGGCAGTTATGACTAGCCCAGATATTTCCTTTGCTGTAAGAGTCACTAGTAGATTTATGACTTCTCCACGAGTTTTACATTGGCAGACAGTTCTCAGAATTCTGCGCTATCTAGCCCAGAATCCGGAGAAAAGAATTTGGATGGAGAATCAGGAACATATCCATCTTGAGTGTTTTACAGATGCTGACTGGGGTGCAAGTCTTTGTAGATAGACGGTCTATATCTCGCTATTCGGTATTCATTAGCAGAAACTTAGTGTCGTGGAAGAGCAAGAAACAGAGTGTAGTCTCATAGGTCAGAAGCAAAATATAGAGCTAGTGCTCATGGCACATCAGAGCTGTTATATCTGCAACATCTTCTAAAGGAGCTTGGAAAAGAAGCATGATCTGAAGCAGCAAATATGTGGTGTGATAACCAATCAACTATCCATATTGCTACCAATCACGTATTCTATAAAGGACGAAATACATTAAGATCGACATCCACTTTATCTGTGATGAATATCAAAAGGAGAAGATGACATTTCACCACGTGAGAACCGGTGATCAGATAGCCGATATCTTTATGAAGTCTCTTTTAGGCCCTCATGTTCAATTTTTTGTAACAAGCTAGACGTTATTGACATTTATGCTTTAGCTTTAGGGAGGATCTAAAGTATTAGTCATTTAGTCCAACATCAGGTAGAGAATAATGAGAGAATAGTCCTCTCATATATATATATATATATATATATATATATATATATATATTTGGAAGGAGAATTTATTGATGTATAAGACGCAAAATGTCGATGCCTATACAAGTAAGAGCGCCACGTGCCAGAAGGAGAAGACCAAAAAAGAAAAAAAGGACAACATAGGTAAGAACCTAAACAAAACACCACGCCGGAGGCGACTAGTCCCAGGCAGCCCAGAAGCTGTCCTCGGAGTGGGAGCATCTCCTCCGGACTCTACTGATCTGGCGTAGGGCCTCGTTAATCAGTTGTTGAGGTTGGAGTTGACGACCTTTGTACCTGAATTTGTTTCGGTTCTTCCACAGGACCCAAATCCCGGCGGTTGCTACGATCTGCCGGCCGTGGGTGGTTCCCCAGTTGGCCAGAAGATTGTTGAAGCCCCTGGGGGGATCATTTTGTCTGCACCCGGAGCTGAGGCTGGTCCACATCTGCATAGATAGATCGCTAGAAAGGAGGACGTGGATCACTGACTCCACTTTAGGGGTAGCGCAGCAGCAGTGACATTTCGATGCCAGGCTGTAGCCGAAAGAGGCAATGGGGTCGTCTGTGGGGAGTTTCCTTCTCTGAGCTCTCCAGACCAGGATCGACCATTTAATGGGAATGCAAGGTTGCCAGAAAGGAGCAATGAGAGGGCACGGAGTGCCTGTCCCTTTAGCTATGTGTGTGTGTATATATATATATATATATATATATATATATATATATATATATATATATATATAGCAAATGACCCCTAGCCTAGTGGTTAAGAGATGCATGCGACCCGAGTGGTCAGAAGATCGATTTCCGGTGGTAGCGTTCGCCACAATTACCTTCTTTCAATATATATATATATATATATATATATATATATATATATATATATATATATATATATATTTTTTTTTTTTTTTTCGGGCTCAGTTCGTGGCACTATGTCGACAGGCCTCCGACGTTGCGGATGCCCTGCATCACACAGGCCAATTCATCATTGTCCTGTCCAGCATCCCCCCTCGAGGCTGCGGCCAAATGGCCACCGAGCCACCCCGAGTGGAGTGAGTGGGAGCACAAACCCGCAAAGGGGCTCGAACTCGCGACCTCCCCACTGGGAGCCACTCGTCCTAACCAATAGAGCTAGGACCGCCGGACTATATATATATATATATATATATATATATATATATATATATATAATCTCTTAATCAATGAAAGTCATCCTATTATTATTTTCCACATTAAGTGATTACAAAGAAATATTAATTAGCAATAGCCTCCTCAAATGAAAATATGGAGGTTTCTTATTTACTTGTTTCTATTTCACGTTGACTTCTCAATGTGGGTGAAGTAGACGTTGACTTCTCAATATGGGTGAAGTAATGATGGTGGACATTTGTCCGTTAGGCACTTTCAAGATAAATGGTACAAATGGTAGATGTTTCAATTTGAATTGAGCTATCTATCTAATATTGACATCTTATAATAGTAAAATGCACCCCTTTTCACGATGCTACAAGAATCTGAAATATGACAACTATATATCCATGTAAGCCTATTTCATGGTGTGGGACACAAGTTCTAATACCCGTATATTAAATAAGTAAATTTGAAATGTACGAATCATCTCAATGCAATAATGAATACACATAATTCACGAAGTACAGAAAGATGAGGTCTAAAAGCACAATCCTAAGGATTAATCCCGAGTACAACTTAAGTTCCTATTTTTTTATCCAGTTTCCTAATCCCAGAGAAGTAAAGAGGAAATAGCCATTGGCCACTTTTCTTAGACCTAAAGTGCCTAGGTGTTTCAAATTTGAATGAGCACAAAAAAGTCTCTGCCATTCGATGATCCAAATAGCAATTTTATCCAAGAAGAGGAAGTTAGTTGTGTCTTTATTTTGTGCATGATTTACAAATTTGTACCTAGGTACAAATGTGAGGCATGGGCCAAAAGATACTAAACAATTTTTTCGAATAAAATTGAGAAGAGGAATTAATGTGACTTACTCCCAACAACTTGTAGGTCTTTGAATTTAAAAACTTAAATTTCTCATAACATTAAATCTGCAAGGTCCAAATACTCGTATAGATATATGCTTTGAGGGGAATGTCATTCATTTCCTCTCTTTGAACTAATGCATCGTAATATGAAATAAAATCACTATCAAATATATCATCTTACCTCTTCGTTTAGAATCTAGAGTTTTTTATAGTCTAGGGAAACGTAGTGGATGCTCCATGTTTGTATAAATTCAAACTACATAGCCGAAAGGTAGGTCTACCTACATGCCAAGTGCCAATCTAGATTTTACAGCATGAACTTCTTGTGTCAAAATTACCTTGACTACGAATTTGGCACCAATGGAGAGGATTGACAAATGGTCATAAAAATATTATCAATTCATTTATAGAGTTTTCTTATTCTCCACAACCAACCACATTCTTTTACAAATGCAAAGAATTCAATTAGCCACTCTTCGTTTAGGGAAAAAAAATAATAAATGAAAATAGAATGATCAGTTTTCTTATTTTACATTGCATGTGTCAATGGAATTAACTCCTTTCGTGAAAACAATGTGGTAATAGGTGAGTAACTTAATAGTATGTATGATGGTTGAGAAATAAAAAATATAGTATCGTGCATTTAAAGAAACCTATTAATTAGAATTTATCAGAATAAATTTGAAATGTAAAAGTCAGTTTTATAGGTGCATTGCATATGCCAGCGGTATAACCATGAAATTAATGTGGTAATAAGTGTCTATTTTACTCGGTGTGCTATCTGTTTAAGAAATTAAAAAATATAGTGTAATATATTTTAAAAAAATATTTTCGACTAAATTCATTTGGAGATACCAAAAAGACACCCAACAACCTGCAGCCAGGCTGGTCCACATGATTCTTTAAGTTCACTTTCCAAAAGACACCCAACAAATGGCAGTCATTCAATAACTATTAAATAAATAATAAATTCATTTGGAGATAATGTAATTAATATTTGCATGTTATAATTACTAAAACTATAATAAAGACACAAATGATAATAAACACTTTATTAGACATGTGTTTTTATTTCTCATGCATATATCACAATATTATTAATGATTGGACTTCAAAATACTAAGCACGACAATTTTATTAATGACATTTTTCATTATACTAATTAACTAGCTCATGTGTCAATATGACTAATGGTAACTAATATTTCAAAATACTAATTAAGTAATCATTCTCTTACATTTCAAAGTAAAATGCAATAATCTGAGAACTAAATCGATCATTGGACCGGAAAAGATAGTGTGGTTCAAGGTTTAGAACTAGTAGTCGAACCAGGTTCAAAATATACCTATAAATGTAATATATTTCATGAAAGAAGATCATTTTGATTAATTGTTATCCTAACCTACCATAAGTAGGGTTTTTTTCCCACAAAATCCATATATGATAGGGAAAATTTGGTACCACCACTCCGTGGTGCTATGGTCGAGGCCCCTCCCCAACTTTTATTTCTTTTCTACCTTTATTTTGATATACAATCATATAGTCTTCACTTTGTACATACCGTAGGTACAATGATGTTAAATTGCTAGTAAAATACACAAATATCCTTCATATATGACAATATTTTTTACTCCATATTTACAAGTGGAAAGTAATTCACTTATAAAATGCCCCAAAACTTCATTCTACTTACATCATCCTACCTCCATCAATTGGGACTAGGGGTGGCGATGGGTAGGGTAGGGTAGGGTAAGGGCAGGAAGAGGGCAGGGCAGGGTAGGGTATTGATATTTTTTTGATACCCTAGGGGAGTCATGAGGGTAGGGTAGGGTAGCCCTCTTCCAAAAAACCAATACCCATTATCCGTCCTTACCCTTTACCCTCACAGGGTAGCTGAGGGTCAGGGTAGGGAGGGTAAGGGTATTACCCTTGCCATTTCAGTTTTTTTAACTTTGAAAATCATTTTTTTTGCTAGTAAACACCTTGATACTTAAAATTTTTACAACATTCAAAAATCATAACTTAACAAGAAATAACAGGGGGAATTTTTTTTACTAAAGGCATTGAACCCAGTTATATAGTGGAACCTGGGCTGCCTACATACCCAAGGAGGGGGCTAGACCTGACTCCTTAGGATCAAGCACTATGTAGTTCTCCTAATCCTAGGTACTAACTAATTACAAAAAACTACAAATATGTAGTAGTAATTCAGGGTAGGGTAGGATAGGGTTCAGGGTAGGGTTACAGGGCAGAGGGAGTGTGGGACTATACAAGTATGTAGTAGTAACTACAGTGGGAGTGTGGGACTATACAAAATTATAAAGCACATATTTACAGGTTAGCGGGTAGGATAGTGATTCAGGGTAGGGTAGGGTTCAGGGTAGGGTTACAGCGCATAGGGTAGGGCGGGTAGGCCGGGTACCCGGGTAATTGCACTAGGGTAACAGAATAAAACCCTTACCCTACCCTAATTCCAAGAGGGTAAGGGTAGGGCTTGCCCTCCTAGGGTAGAGGGTACTCGTGGGCACCTGAGGGTACAGGGTACCCGGCTAGGGTAGAGGGTACCAGGGCAAAATCGCCAGCCCTAATTGGGACAGTGACTCAATTTTGACAGCTCTCCTTTTAAGAAAAAAATTCACTTTCTAAAACAACCCAACAGTTCTCCAAAATTACAACTCTACCAACTCCATTTCCATCCAAATTTTGTTTTAAACGTGTATAAGTTACCAAACTTGCTCCCTTTACTTTGTATGGAAGCCCCTTTCCACGGACCTATGAATATCAAATATTAGACTTATATGTCACAAGTTAGGTTTATTATGAAAATAAAATTTTTAAAAAAATCCTAAAAATATACAATTTAAATATAGTAATTATTCTAATATTAATTCTACCTAAAACTATGAATAATTTAAAAACTAGATTAATATATTTTTATAGTTTAAAATACACATATATACATTATAGAATTTTATGGATGTTACAGATGAACAAGTCAAGTTAACGATTGTGTTAATTGTTTCATAGTAATCCCTAACAATTTAATGCTATTTGGTACATATTTTGACGTCCATATGTGACATAAAATTGTCTGATGTTATGTATTTATTATTTGCATATAAGGGTAATATGTGACATCTATCTGTAACTTGTTATATGTTGTTACATATGTGACATCTACCTGTAACTAGTGACATTTATTAACTTAGAATTATTACATCTAACTTGTAATATTGGTAACTAACTTTTGACTTATATACTTCATCTATTAGTAATGAACTTGTGCTAATGGCACGTGAGGTATGACTTTTTTTATAACATGTGATATTGGTACCTAACTTGTGATCAACATAAGTAACTTGTGACCTTGATACTTAAATGTGATATTAGTATTTAACTTGTGATATAGTATGTTACATGTGATATTGATGTATAACTTGTTTGTTATCATTGTAACGTGTTATAAATAAATCGTAAAGGTACCAAGGAATCCTCTTGCTTGTTATTGCTCTCATTGCTAATGGTGGTCTATTGATTCACAGGACAACACTAACTGGGAGTGATTTTGGAAAATATGAGAGTAATGTTGTTAGCACCAAAATAAGTGTCAAGGGCAAAACGGTACAACATTTTAGAAGATGTCAGATCGCAAAACGAAGGCCTGTTACAGAACCGTCGATTTGAAACGAGTCCGCAAATACATCGATCTGAGACGAGTCCGTATATACAAAGCATACCTCGAACGAAGCACGACGGCGTAAATGACACGCGAAAAGGGGTTACACTTAAATGTTAGGCAAAAAATGAAGATCAGGATTTGATTGAAGTAGAAGTGAAAATAAATTATATCAAGATAAACTTGAAGAAATTTCAAGATAAGGTGGAATAAGTTTCAAGACTATGGACATGAATTGCTTAAAAAACAGAGTTCAAGAGGGCAATCGGCATCAAAAATAGAATTTGGCATGCAAACCAAGGAAAAAAACTTATCAGTAGGCCCAAGTGGGCCCTCATGTCAGTCGTTACTGACATTGTTCCTTCTAGGGGCTTTTTTAAGTGTGAAGTACATGATCTCTTTTAAATCTTCATCATTACTTGTATAGGAGAGTAAATAGAAAAATAAAATGGTAGAAGAAAAAGGAGCCATCGGGTTTTGAAAAGTGTACAAGAAGACATTTTGTAAATATTATTTTGTCTCGCACAAAAGGGTAATACGGCCCTAAAAAATGGTCCTACATATTACAAAAGTGGGGATTATATGGTTGTATATCAAAATAAGGGTCGGAAAGAAATTAAAATTTGAACTGGAGGTAGCCTTACCAATTTTTTTCTTTTTATTTCTATTGGATACAAGTCTCTTATATTTTATTTTTGACATGTGAGACAATGATAGTTAATTAGTATTTTGAAATATTAGTTACCATTAATCATATTGACATTTGACACTTGAGCTGGTTAATTAGTATAATGAAATCCGGTCATTAATAACATTGCCATGCTTAGTATTTTGAAATCCGATCACTAATAACATTATCATGCGTGCACGAGAATAAAAACTCATGCCTAATATACTATCTTTATTATCCTTTATGCATTTATTTTATAATTATAAAATGCAAATATTAATGACATTGTCAAGAGCAGATCTATTGTTCCCGTTTTTGGTGTACCAAACCAGTCCTCTCTCCTATAAAAATATGGTTTCCATTGGCTGTATTAAAAATAACACCCAAAACTGATGGGACCTAAATTTTTATAGGAGGGGGAACTATTTTGGTACACCAAAAATGAGGACAACAGATATGCCCTCCTAATGACTTTATTATCTATTTAATGGCCGTTGAATGTCTGCTATTTGTTGGGTGTCTTTTGGAAAGTGAACTAAAAAATGTGTACAGGGCCTTCAAAGACCAGCTCATGCAGTTTCCGGACCGGTTATGTTGGTCTAATGCCGATATAATGTTTAAGGGTTTTTTAAGAACCGACACGACTGTCGGGTCCCGGTTTTCTCTGGTTGGTCCGGACGGTCTGGTCCAGTTCTCAGAACATTTATAAAATGTAAGATATTTGGATCCAATAAAAATAAGCAAATAAAATTAAATATGGAATTTTTGGAAAAAGAAAAAAATCTATATATGGTAGGTTAGGATAACAATTAACCAAAATGATCTTATTTCATGAAATATATTAAATTTATAGTTATATTTTGTTCCTAGTTCGACCTGGTTGAATCTTTAAACCTTGAATAATTGTGGTTGAACCTTTAAACCAAGGTTCACAGTATCGGTATCGAAATCGATATCGGACTATTCCTATGAGTATTGGTATCGGCGATATCGGTAGTATCTGCGATTTCGGATCGGAGTATCGGATTTTTTGGTATCTCAAAACAAATAATTATTAATAAATTATTTACATTTAAAAACATATATTTTATACATTTGGGCATAATTTTAAGTATTTTCAGTATTATTTCTTAGCAGTTTTGAAATTATATAAAATAGTAGTCACCCTTACCGATTGGTTTACATATAATAGATTGATTTTCTTCTTTTACATGCTTTTACAACCTTATTATGCTTTAAACCCTTGCTGATTCGTCTTTTTCGTTTAATTTTCTTTGCCTAATTGACAGAAAAAGAGACCCCCAATGTCTGTATCGGTCAGTATCGGGTATCGGTCGGTATTGGAACGGGACATGCCAAACCGTATCGGATCGATATCGGCCGATACTTTAAACCTTGAACAACGACTATTCCGGTTCAATCACAGGTTTGGTACTCAGAACATTGGTTTTTTATTATAACATTGTCGTCTCTTGTATATAGGGAGAATTTCAAAATTATTTTTATACAAGGAGAAAATGCCTTTCATTACAAAATACGTAAATAATGTTGAGTATATGAAAATTTTGTGTAATGAGCAATATGACTTTTTAAGGCCTATATGCAAAATGATTCAGTTTTATACTATTCAGTTTCCAGCCGGGCCTGATAATTTCAAGTTTCAACCTGACTTGAACCCCACCCATGATCATAAGTAGAGCCAACCTCCCTAGAAGCCCACTATCCATTATGGACAATAAAATGGGATAATAATTTCCTATTAAGTGGACAGTTACAGCAGTAACACCCCACTAAACTGGACAATCCTATTTGGTCAAATCCTGTTTGGTTAAATACTACCACCCAATAGCATGTTGCCACCAGAAGCAGAACCATTCAATCAAATGATATTGAGCACGTTTATCATCTCTTCTTGAGAAACAAGTAGGATATTTCTTTGCAAAATGGTGCTCAATTTCATATGTGGCAATTCCGCCAAGATCTCTTCGTTAGTTGGAGAAGAATCAGCACGAATCGAATTTTTTGAGGAACGTATCGAGAGAGAATTTAATTTGGTTAGACAATGTGTGGTTGATAAACAAGGATCAGTTTTTAGCAAGTTACGAAATGCATTATCAAATATTCAATATGATTTCAAATATTTATTTTCGTTCAAGTAACGGGATTCTAGCCAATTGAAAAGATCTTCTGATCATTCCACATATCATTTTGAATTCATTAGAAATAAGGATTCAGAATATCACACATTGATCGATCAAACAGAGATTCAACAACTAAAAGAAAGATCGATTCTTTGGAATTGAGATCCTTCCTTTCTTCAAATGGAATGAACAAAGATAGAAACAGATCGATTCCAAAAAATGTTTTGGATCAACCCTAATGTCCCGGCTATTCGCGAAACGTGAGAATCATCTGCTTCTGGAAGAAATTGAAGAATTTCTTGGAAATCCTACAAGATTGGGTGGTATTCCCGCTTATGGGGTCAAATCAATACGTTCTAAGAAGAAATATTTGAATATCAATCTCATCGATCTCATAAGTATCATACCAAATTCCATCAATCGAATCACTTCTTCGAGAAGTACGAGACATCTAAGTCGTGCAAGTAAGAGATCTATTCATTGATAAGAAAAAGAAAAAATGTGAACGGTGATTGGATTGATAATAAAATAGAATCATGGGTTGTGAACATCGATTCGATTGATGAAGAAAGATAATTCTTTGTTCAGTTCTCCATCTTAACGACAGAAAAAAAAAGATTGAGAAAATTCTATTGAGTCTGACTCATAGTGATCATTTATCAAAGAATGACTCTGGTTATCAAATGATTGAACAACCAGAATCAATTTACTTACGATACTTAGTTGACATCCATAAAAAGTATCTAATAAGTTATGAGTTCAATGGATCCTGTTTAGCAGAAAGACGGATATTCTTTGCTCATTATCAGACAATTACTTATTCATAAATCTCGTGTGAGGCTAATCGTTTTCATTTTGCAACTCATGGAAAACCCTTTTTGCTCCGCTTATCCCTATCCCCCTCTAGGGGTATTTTAGTGATAGGTTCTATAGGAACAGGATGATACTGTTTAGTCAAATGCATAGCTACTAGAAGCAGAACCATTCAATCAAATGATATTTAGCATGTTTCCCATCTCTTCTCAATACAACCACTCAAATAGCATATTGCCAACATGCTATTGGGCTAATAATCTTATAGTGGTATAGTAGTCCTTTTCACCATTCTTTTTTCCATTTGAAACTCTAACCTAAGAATAGCAGAAAGTATGACATCCCCTACCCCCTACCCCCTCCCCTCCCTCCCCCTTTTCTCATGGAAGGTTCATGTGATCTTCTGGTGATAAGTTTTGTGCCAAGATGGAGACTTACTTATGTATTGTCCCCAGAGAAGACCAAATCTAAAATGGCCAAAATACATCTGTTTAAAGCCAATTTTTCAACAAACTTGGCTCTTTGAACCTAGCACAAATGTATAATCCTCAAAATATATATTGAATTAACTATTAAACTCTCTTAGAAATTTCATAATCGGAGAGCATCAATGTCAAGAAAAAACAATGTAACATAAGCTGACTATGTGAAGATTATATTACAGAATTAAGGAATTCTTTGTACAATATTTCCAACATTATTTCCTCCATAAGAGAGTATTGCAACCACTTGATGGTATGTGCATGTATAACAACAAGCTGAGGATGGGTAAATAAATGTGGTTGGATGCACTCTGAAGTGCCAGGAAAGAGTGGGATATCCAGAATAGCATAGAAGTTGAACGAAAAGATTTGGAAAAAAACTTACTATGATGCAGGTAAGATATGTCAGAAGAAGGATTCATAAGGTCGACCTGAAGGCTTCATACTTCCTAGTTATGGTGGAAGTGTAATGTAAATTCAAAGTCATAGTCATCATCATGATCTAATACCATTACCACCCATTAAATGGGGTCAGCTATGCCATGCAGGTCTAAATCCCAGATAGAATGAATGACTGAAACTTATGAGCACCTTCCAAATTGGTGTCAACCCTCTGAGTTAGGAACCAAACTCCTGACAGGGAAACTATGGGTAAGAGGACATTTCCATAAATGATAAAGCCCTGTGTAGAGTTAGAATAATGGGATAAATTTTATTAATGAATGATATATATATATATATATATATATATATATATATATATATATATATATATATATGCAAAAAAAAAAAAAAAATATATATATATATATATATATATATATATGCTAACCCCTCTCACTATTGTTCTAGGCAATGTGGGACTAAAGCCCACTAATACTAATACTAATATGACTAATATATAATACTTAACAACCTCCCTCAAGCTGGAGCATAGATGTCAATTATGTCCAGCTTGTTACATAGAAATTGAACCCGATGACCTAAAAGAGGCTTCGTGAAGATATCGGCTATCTTACCACTGGTCCTCACATGGTGAAAATTTATCATCTCTTTTGTATACTCATCACGGATGAACTGGATGCCGATTTCATGATGTTTTGCCCTTTCATGAAATACAAGATTGGTAGTAATATAGATAGCAGACTGATTATCACACCACATATCTGCTGTGCTTGATTCTGCTTCTTCTTCCAATTCTTGTAGAAGATGCTTCATATATAACATCTCTGTTGTGCCATGAG
Organism: Iris pallida; assembly: GCA_029216955.1. NCBI lineage: Eukaryota > Viridiplantae > Streptophyta > Magnoliopsida > Asparagales > Iridaceae > Iris > Iris pallida. The sequence goes on along the minus strand of JANAVB010015399.1, from coordinate 569,222 downwards.
CAATGGCTCGATACTCTGCTTCTTGCTTTTCCAAGATACCAAGTTTTTGCCAATAAATACAGAGTAGTCAGATATAGATCGTCTATCTGTCAGGCTTGCACTCCAGTCAGCATCAGTAAAACACTCAACACGATTGTGTCCATGATTCTCCATCCGAATTTTTTTCTGGATTCTTGACTAGATAGCACAGGATTCTGAAAATTGTCTACCAATATAGAACTCTTGGAGAAGCCATAAATCTACTTGCAACACTAACTACAAAAGAGATGTCGGACGAGACATGACTGCCAAGTAGTTGAGTTTTCCAACTACTCGTCAGGACCCTCTTGTCTGGAAGTAACTTAGCCCCTGGATCTATAGGTGAGGTTGCTCCCTTGGCTTGCATCATTCCTGCATCATTCAGTATGTCCAGCAGATACTGTAGTACCCTATCCCAATATTGTGTCCCGTTTTCGTCCATGGGGTGCACGAGAAAGGAACATTGCCGCTATCGATTCGGTAGGGACCGATAGGTCGGGATCTGTCGGGATCGGTCGAATCGGTCAAACGGAAAAGATTGAATTAAGATCCTTTTCTCGTTATGCAAAGGGTTCTTCGGAATCAATTCCCACATTCAGCAGGTTGCGCCTCAAGGATTGGCTCTGCGGCTGAGTCGGAAGAGACCTCCCGTTGCTCTGGTTTTCATGTCGTACTTGATTTGGCTTTGGCTTTGGTTTTCGTGAATGCATTTTCGTGACTGTTTTCGATGGGTTTTTATGGCTTGCATTTTCGAACTTCACATTCGTATCGAAACTTCTTGAATAACACAGTGTTCTAATCAGTTGCTTATGTGATTGCAGGTGATAACGTAGGCGATATTTGTGCAGCCAACCAGTCCCTCGCCTGAAGCAAAGTCTAAGGTGAGTGGATAACCTTCTTCGCCTCGACCCTTTGTTTCAAAATCAAACATGAAACACAAATAAAATGCTTGTCAACATAGTGTAGAATCAAAGAAATCATGGCACGATTCTTCACGACACTCTTGTTATAGAACTGTTGTACGCGAAAACTAATGCATGCTTTCTTATGCCCCATTTACTTAGCCTATGCAAACAGAAGAATGAATCGATTAACGTTTATCGAAACGGTATGGCTAAAGTGAATAAATTGACCAAGTTCAAAAGAAAGGCAAGTTTCGCACGTAAAAGAGAAATGATAAGGTTCTAGAAAAGAGATAGCATTTTTCAAGACTCTGCAAAACGGTCATTGGACAACTTGTCGACAAGGTGTAGTTTCCTCGAATGGTTGACTAGGCCAAGGAACCGATTCGGCCCGGGAGGAACGAGTATAGCAAGCGCCAGCCTTACATCAGCGTAGGTTATTCGAGAACTTTCGCACATGGTTCGCTACCCGCCACGAAATGGCCACCGTCTAATCCAGCTGTAGTCCATGAAGGCTTGACATTGCCAGTGACCTTCATACCATTTCACTGCTTGACTAATGCACGTGATACGGAATGAATATGATAGCTGCTCAATGTATACAATTTCATATGCTTGCCTCAAACATGTTAACATGCAAATCAAGTAGGATGGTTAGAAAGATCACAAATATAGATAATACATTTTATAAAATTGTTTGAACCAAATGCAGAGCTTGGGTTTAATTAGCCACTCTCCAGTACATATGATCGTACTGACCCTCGCACTTTGCAGGTGCCAAAAATCAGGAAGAATGTGCCAACTAGTTAGGCGACGTTCATGCTTTTGAAGCTTCGACCGCGCGTCAAAGACCTCGCCACTGAATTTTGAAGATTCTCTCCGCAAGTCCAAGAAACATGTCTCGGCATCCTCCCAATCTAGGTGGCTGGAATACTTTTGTTGTAAATGAGGAATGTATGTATGGAACAGTTATCTCATCGGCACTCCTTTTGTAATTGAGTCATGTTGTAAGCCCGCGCGACATGATTATAATGGAGTCTGTAAATGATGTCTATTATCAATAAAATAAAAAGTCTTTCTGTCTTAATGTGCTATTCAATTTGTCTGTGCTCACTCTCTTAGATGTTGTGTTTTGGGTTACATTATGACTATGCCTTGTGCGATCGCAAATTAGGTTTGCACATCACGTCCAGGGGACGACTATCGATTTTATAGAATCGGGACGTGACATAATGGTATCAGAGCACAGCTTTACGTCCTTGGCCTCTAGTGTTGATGTTTCTAGTCTCAAACAGTTGACCTCGTGTCGATGAGATGAGTTGTTCCATACGCTGAACCCAGGATATTTTCTGAAACTAACGAGAGTTGTCTTTCTTTTTCCTGCAGTTGCGGAACCTCGGACAGGGGACGAAACGAGGGCTTCCAGTGGCTCGAGTAGTTCCAGACCCGAGCATTCCGTCAACCCAATGGATGATGCCTACCGTAGCCGGATCTTTCGGCGACCCGATATAACGGATACTGCAGATACTCGAAATACAGCAACATCAAAATGAGCTCCATCGTCAGTAGGCGGAGGCTCGTCAGACCCAGTTTAAGAATCGGTTCGAGGCTCAATTCAAGCTGCAGCAGCAGCAGCTGAATACACTCTAACAAATAGTACAATCGATCGTGGCCAACAACAATTCTACGATGAAGCCTGCTGTGACTGAGTCTGCGGTTCGATTCAATGAAGCTGAACCGGAGGCGCCCGTACTCTCACCTGCGGCACCGAGAAGTTCTAACTTCGACGTGTCAAAATTTACAAAAAGCTGTCGCACTTCCTTCAACTGCACAGAAGATCCCTCCGTGGCGATCGACTGGTTGGAGGAGCTGGAAGACAGATTCGAACTTCTAGGTGTCGAAGAATCAAAGAAAGTCGCTTGTGCTCAACAACTACTTCGAATGAACGCGTACGATTGGTGTGCCGTACAAAAGCGGGCAATTCGACGTGAAGACGAGACGGCGGCGATCTCGTGGGCCACATTCAGAAAAGCGTTCGAGACTGAATATCTTTCTGCAGCCGTGCGACAGAAAAAATAAAACGAATATATGCAGTTGAGGCAAAGGAATACGACAGTACGCGGCAGATTTCAACAAACTGGCCAAATTTGCTAGAGCATATCTACCTACAACTGCAATTCGAGCTCGACGATTCGAAGTGGGCCTGCGATCCTCTATTCGTGCCCATGTTTCAGTGCATGAATACAAAACCATGGGTGAGGCACTCAACCATGCCCTCCGTCTGGAGTCCGAGTATCCTCCTGCTACTACTGGTGTTGTTCACTTTAATAACAAACGCCATAGTAATGCAGGAGGCAACAATGCACACAAGCGTCAAAACCGCAGCAACGGAGGCAGCAACCAGGCAAGGATCGAATAGTCTGCAATTTCTGCCATAAGGAGGGGCACGTGGCCAATGAGTGCCGATTAAAGAGTAGAGCATGCTTCAGGTGCGGCCGAACGGACCACATTGCACGCAACTGTCCGGAGAAGCCGAACCAGCGCCCCCAACAACACTAACAAAACCGAGGCCAAGCACCTCGGGCTATACAGACCGCACCACAGAATGGCTAAGACCGTCGCCCCAATACCCAAGGCCGCGTCTATGCCATGACTCGAGACGAAGCGTTCGCATCTGACACAGTCATGATAGGTATACTGCATTTCAATAATAAACATGCTCGTGTATTGTTTGATTCAGGTGCCACGCATAGCTTTATATCGACGGACTTTACTGCCGAGCACAAATTTTCCCTGACACGGCTGGGTCTCGATCTTACTGTTAATGTACCGTCGGGCATGCCATTACTTGCAAATGTAGTCTGCGGAGACGGAATCATCTGTATAGGTGGTCAAAAGGTCAGTCTTGGTACGATAGTTCTAGATATTAAGGACTAGGACATCATTCTGTGGATGGATTGGCTCGGTCCGTACAATGCAACCATCGATTGTGCTGAAAAGAGGATTACATTTCGTATACCTGGAGTGCCTAATTCTACTACTCGTATGGTGAGGCGTCGCCGACCTACATGGTGATCTCCGTAATATCTGCACGACGGATGCTGCATTCCGGGTGCGAAGGCTATCTAGCGTCCGTTCGAGACATGTGACAGGATGGTGCAAATGCGGGTCAGACTGACGTTGTGCCATAATTCCCAGATGTGTTCCCGGACGAACTGCTCAGCATGCTACCTGATCGAGAGATTGAGCTCACTATTGACACATTCTCCGATACTCACCGATCTCTAAAGCCCTATACAGAATGGCCCCTGCAGAGTTTAAAGAACTCAAAGTACACTTACAAGAGTTGCTTGACAAGGAATTCATATGACCCAGCATCTCGCCATGGGGAGCGTCCGTGCTGTTTGTCAAGAAAAAGGATGGCTCAATGCGTCTTTGTATCGATTACCGCGAGCTGAATAAAGCCACCGTCCGGAACAAATATCCCCTACCCCACATAGACGATCTGTTTGATCAGTTGCAAGGAGCTACGGTGTTCTCTAAAATTGATCTGCGCTTGGGTTACCATCAACTCAAGATCAAGCCGGACGATGTGCCAAAGTCCGTCTTTCGCACTCGATACGGCCATTACAAATTTTTGGCAATACTGTTCGGCCTAACGAACGCCCCAGCTACCTTCATGGATTTAATGAATAGGGTGTTCCGACCATTCCTCGACAAGTTCGTAGTAGTCTTTATCGACGATATACTTGTCTACTCGAAGAATAGGCAGCAACACACTGAGCATCTACGGACCGTGCTTCAGACCCTTTAAGAAAATCAGTTGTATGCAAAGCGAAGAAAATGTGAATTTTGGCTGAGAAGCGTCGCGTTCCTTGGCCACATCATTTCAGCTGAAGGTATTGTAGTCGACCCAAAAAAAGTTGAAGTCGTTGTCGATTGGAAACGGCCAGTGTCCGTTGGCGAGATTCGAAGTTTCCTTGGCTTAGCGGGATACTACCGACGCTTCGTGAAAGACTTCGCGAAGATCGCATCGCCTTACCCAGAAAGGAGTCACATTTGAATGGTCAGACGACTGTGAAGCTTCCTTCAAGAAATTAAAGCAACGGCTCGTCTCGACCCTGATACTCGCACTTCCAGATGGACTGGGGGTTTCCAGATATTCATCGATGCGTTCGGTCAGGGCTTGGGGTGCGTGCTGATACAGCGGAACAAGGTGATATCTTTTGCTTCCCAGCAGCTAAAGTCGCACGAGAAGAACTACCCTATTCATGACATGGAGTTAGTGACGATTGTGTTTGGGTTAAAATTGTGACGTCACTATCTTTATGGCATGACGTGCACGATCTATACTGAGCAAAAGAGCCTCAAGTATCTATTCACGCAGAAGGAACTGAACTTGCGGCAAAGGCATTGGCTTGAACTGATCAAAGATTATGACTTGACTGTTGACTATACGTCAGAAAAAGGAAATATTATGGCGGACGCTCTGAGTCGGGAGTACATCGCATCGCTATCCATCGACCGCATATTGCTACGTGACCTAGAAGAGATGGGCATCGAACTCCGAGTCAGATTCAGGAATGTACAGTTGGCAAAGTTGCAGTTAGAGCCGAGCTTGCAAGAAAAGATCATGACCGCTAAGAAGGACGATCCGTTCCTGAAGAAAATACGAGAGCTAATCTCGACGGGTAGGACGACCGACTTTGCGGAAGATGAAACCGGCATGCTTCTATTGAAGGGTAGGCTATGCGTTCCGGATAATTCAAAACTTAGAAAGGAGATATTGTCGGAGGCATACTATGCAAAGTACACCTTGCATCCCGGTAGCACAAAGATGTACAAGGACCTCCGCACAAACTTCTGGTAGCACGGAATGAAAAGAGATGTGGCACTCTTTGTGTCATAATGTATGGCTTGCCAGCAGGTGAAAGCTGAGCACCAGAGACCGGACGGGGAGATACAGAATCTGGCAATTCTGGAATGAAAGTAGCAGCACATATGCATGGATTTCATTGTTGGTCTGCCGAAGATGCCGCGGGAAAATGATGCCATCTGGGTCATTGTCGATCGACTAACCAAGTCAGCGCACTTCATTGCCATTAAAATCACTTGGAGCATTGAAGCGTTGATCGCCTGGCTCAGATTTATCTTGACGAGATAGTACGGCTACACGGAGTCCCAGTATCCATCATCTCTGATCGAGATGCACGATTTCTATCACGCTTCTGGAGTAACCTTCAGTCGGCTTTAGGTACCAAGTTGCAGTTCAGCTCAGCTTACCATCCCCAGACCGACGGCCAAACTGAGCGTATAAATCAGATTCTCGAAGACATGTTATGGCTCTGCGCAATTGACTTCAAGTCGAGTCGGGACGTTCATCTACCTCTGGCCGAATTTGCATAAAACAATAGCTATCAATCCAATATCCAAATGGCATCATATGAAGCCTTGTACGGACGAAAGTGTCGATCACCCATTTGATGGGACGAAGTCGGAGAGCGGCAGATTCTCGACCCGGAACTGGTGGAACAGACTGTGCAAAAAGTTCGGCTAATTCGGGAAAGATTAAAGACCGCACAGAGTCGTCAGAAAAGTTATGCGGATGTTCATCATTGACCCCTTGAGTTTCAAGAAGGCGATCATGTATTTCTTAAAGTATCGCCTATGCGGGGAGTTACCCGGTTTGGTACAAAGGGGAAGTTGGGTCCAAGATTCGTTGGACCGTTTGAAATACTCAAGCGGGTCACCCCAGTAGCCTATCAAATTGCCCTACTGTCGGCGTTAGAAGGTCTACACAATGTCTTCCACGTCTCTCAGTTGCGAAAGTACGTGCACGACCCTAGTCACGTGGTAGATTTTGGTCAGCTGGAGCTGAAGTCCAATTTATCTTACGTTGAAGAGCCAGTTTAAATCTTAGAATGCAAGGATAAGCTGCTGCGGAATCGAACAATCCCTCTCGTCCGCGTACTCTAGAGAAATCATTCAATCGAAGAGTCAACGTGGGAACTTGAATCGGAGATAAAAGAGAAATTTCCTTCTCACAGAGGTAGGTTCTATTCTTAAGTTTCGAGGACGAAACTTTTTTTAGTTGGTTATGGTGTAGTGTCCCATTCCTACATCGTGCACCGTTTCCATCCACGGGGTGTGCGAGAAAGGAATAATGTCGCTATTGATTCGGTCGGGACCGATAGGCCAGATCGGCCGAATCGGTCGAACGGAAACGATTGAATTAAGATCCTTTCCTTGTTATGGAAAGGCTTCTTCGGAATCAATTCCTACATTCAGCAGGTTGCGTCTTAAGGATTGGCTCTGCGGCTGAGTCGGGAGAGACTTCCCGTTACTCTGGTTTTCATGTCGTACTTGATTTGGATTTGGCTTTGGTTTTCGTGAATGTGTTTTCGTAAATATTTTCGATGGGTTTTTATGGCTTGCATTTTTTAACTTCGCATTCGTATCGAAACTTCTTGAATAACATAGTGTTCTAATCAGTTGCTTATGCGATTGCAGGTGATCGCGTAGGCAACATTTGTGCAGCCAACCAGTCCCTCGCCTGAAGCAAAGTCTAAGGTGAGTGCCTGACCTTCTTCGCCTCGACCCTCTGTTTTAAAATCAAACATGAAACACAAATAAAATGCTTGTCAACATAGTATAGAATCAAAGAAATCATGGCACGATTCTTCACGACACTCTTGCTATAGAACTGTTGCACGCGAAAACTGATGCATGCTTTCTTATGTCCTATTTACTTAGCCTATGCAAACAGAAGAATGAATCGATTGACGTTTATCGCAATAGTATGGCTAAAGTGAATAAATTGACCAAGTTCAAAAGAAAGGCTAAGTTTCGTACATAAAAGAGAAATGATAAGGTTCTAGAAAAGAGAGCATTTTTCAAGACTCTACAAAACGGTCATTGGACAACTTGTCGACAAAGTGTAGTTTCCTCGAACGGTTGCCTAGGCCAAGGAACCGATTCGGCTCGGAAGGAACGAGTATAGCAAGCACCAACCTTACATCAGCGTGGGTTATTCGGAAACTTTCGCACAGGGCTCGCTACCCGCCGCAAAAGGGTCGCCGTGTAACCCAGCTATAGTCCGTGATCGCTTGACATTGCCAGTAACCTTCATACCCTTTTATTGCTTGACTAATGCCCATGACACGGGATGAATATGATAGCTGCTCAATGTATACAATTTCATATGCTTACCTCAAACATGTTAACATGCAAATCAAGCAGGATGGTTAGAAAGATCACAAATGTAGGTAACATGTTTATAAAATTGCTTGAACCAAATGCAGAGCTTGGGTTTAATTAGCCACTCGCCAGTACATGTGATCATACTGACCTTCGCTCTTTGCAGGTGCCAGGAATCAGGAAGAATGTGCCAACTAGCTAGGCGACGTTCGTGCTTTTGAAGCTTCGACCGTGCGTTGAAGACCTCGCCGCTGAATTTTGAAGACTCTCTCCGCATGTCCAAAAAACATGTCTCGGCATCCCTCCAATCCAGGTAGCTGGAATACTTTTATTGTAAATGAGGAATGTATATGTGGAACATTTATCTCATCGGCACTCCTTTTGTAATTGAGTCATGTTGTAAAGTCCGTACGGCACGATTGTAATGGAGTCTATAAATGATGTCTATTATCAATAAAATAAAAAGTCTTTCTGTCTTAATGTGCTATTTAATTTGTCTGCGCTCGCTCTCTTAGATGTTGTGTTTCGGATTACCTTATGACTATGCCTTGTGCGATCGCAAATTAGGATCGCACGGCATCACGTCCGGGAGATTACTATCGATTCTACGGAATCGGGGTGTGACAGATACTTCCTTTGAGATATTACAATATTTCGCATATCCCGTGTGACCTCAATGCCCAAGAAATAGTTAAATGATATCAAATCCTTTATTTGAAACTGTTCTCCTAGAAACTTCTTGAGGCCTGTAATACCTTAGCTATCGTCTCCCGTGATTACAATATCATCAACATAGACACCAAGTAGTACCCTTCCAGCTGATGTCTGTCGGTAGAATATCGAATGATCCTTCTTCGATTGACACATGCCAAACTGAGTAACAACATGTGTAAATCGACCAAACCATGCACGAGGTGATATTGTTTTAGACCATAGAGGGCCTTCCACAGATGACATACTTTATCCTCCCTCGCAACGAACCCGGGAGGTTGCATCACATACACTTCTTCATCAAGATTCCCATGGTGGAAAGCATTCTTGATATCCAGCTGAAGCAATGGCCAGCCATAGCGAATAGCCAAGGCCAAAAGTATACGAACATATGTCATTCTGGCAACTGTGAGAAGGTCTCAAAATAACCCTTACCATAGGTCTGAGAATATCCTTTAGCCACCAGACAAGTCCTTAGGCGATCAAGAGAGCCATCCGGTTTCACTTTGATCGTAAATACCTATTTGCAACCTACTGCATGTTTACCGGGAGGTAAATTGACTAAGTCCCAAGTATAATTCTTCCGGAGAGCTTTCATCTCCTCGTTCATATCAGCACGCCAACCGGGATGTTTGAGACCCTCGTCAGCATTTTTGAAAATTTGAATCTCATCAATAGTAGCCACCAAAAACTGAGTGTGGCTGGTAAGTCCTTGTAGTTGTCAACATACAAGGGATGATCAGGACAAGCACGACGATGGCGAGCTGCTGGCGGAATAGACGGAGCTGCTGGCGGAACAGGCGAAGGCGAATCAGTGGAGCCAGAGGAGGATGACTATGTGGACATCATTAGCGATGTTTGTGTGGGTAACGTCGGTACTGACTGAATCGGTGTCTGCAGACCATCGGACCGGGTGACTGGCTCGATAAGAGAGAGCACCCATATGGGGGCCTATTGTGTTTGAGCAGAAAATATTAAGAAATCCTCTACCGAATAATCTTGGGGAACCAGATCCGTTGTTTGTAGAAGTGAAGAAAATTCGGTTTCAACAAAGATAACATTCCGAGTAAAAAATACTTCCTCAAGACAGGAAAAAATACCGATACAATTTCTGGCCTTTATGATACCCAAGAAAAATATATTGTATTGTCTTAGGAACTAATTTAGAAAGAGTTTGGATATCCCGAACATAACATAAGCAACCAAAAATTTTGAGAGGCAGAGAAAACGGCTTCGTTCGAGATATAGCATAGAAAAAGGAGTATTACCATTGAAAACTGACGATGACATGCGATTAACAAGATAACAAACGAAAAGAACAGCATCCGACCAAAATCTCTTGGAAGTACGTGCTTGAAACATAAGAGCACACGTTGTTTCCAAGAGATGACGATTCTTGCGCTCGGCCACACCATTCTGTTGTGGTGTGTAAGGACATGAAATTTAGTAGATGATGCCATTGTGGGCCAGATGAGTATCGAGCTTACGAGATAAATACTCGTGACCATTGTCAATCTGAATTTTTTTAATTGGAAGACCAATTGTGCTTTGGTTTCAGCATAAAATTGCAACAAATATTAAATATTTCGGAGCAATTTTTCATCAGATAAACAAACGTGACATGAGAGTAGTTATCAACGAATGTAACAAAGTATTTGAAATCCATGGTTGATTCCACCGGACAAGATCTCCATATATCAGAATACACCAACTCAAAAGGAGCGGAAGCAATTTTATTATAACTCACCGGATAGGAAATCCGATAATGTTTAGCGAAATGACACGACGTACAATTAAATAAAATAGAAATATCTAAAGATGAGTACATTTTCTGGAGTGCTTGGATAGATGGATGGCCTAACTGACAATGTAACTCAAAATGATCAAGTTTCACGTCGGTACGAACAACCAAAGAAGATACGTCAAACAAGTACAAGCCTCCAACCACATGTCCCTTACCAATCGTTTTTTCTACTCTTTAGATCCTTAAAAACACAACCATTAAGGAAAAAAGTTACCAAGGAATACAGTTCACGAGTAATTTGACTAATTGAAATTAAATTGAACGGATTTTCAGGTGTAAGCAATACAAAATTGAGCGACAGTTCGAAAGAAAGGCTGGCACTTCCACGTCCTCGAACTGTCAGGGAACTGCCATTGGCAACAGTAATGCCATAAACACGACTGATATGGACATAATTACATATCATACCTACGTCACCGGTCATGTGAGCAGACGCACTAGAGTCAATTATCCACTGCTTTGGCTTTACAAAGCAAGCTGCTGAGTATCCAGCTGTGGATCCAGACGTGGAATATTTACCACGACGTTGAGCTTAGAAATCAAAGAACTCTGTATATATGACTCTGAAGTTATTTGAACAGATCGGACACCATTATTATGAGCATCAGTTATGATATTAGCGGCATGTGCTTTAGTACAATGCCAGTAGAAATGGCCAAGCTGACTACAATTAAAGCATGTACGTTGTTGCCCTCCATTGTGACCACTATTACCATGGCCCCCATCACGACTAGTATTGTGGCTACCACATCGTCCACCATGACCACTACGAAGGCCTGTATGAGCAGCACCATGAGCAGAGCGATCAACAGGAGCATGAGCATCACTCTGAGTGGTTTCTACGACTTTTGTTGTTCGAAGGACACCATAATGTGCATCCATTAAAGATGGAATGTCAAATCCAGCAATGATCTGAGATCGAGCAGAGTTCGCATCAGGATGCAGAGAGGCAAGATATGCCATAATATGAAGCTATTCACGTTGAGCCCTAGCTTCATTGATGTCTGTTGTAAGGGACAATACACGATCAGCCTCATCAGTCATAGCCTTAAAGGCCCTAAAGTGATCCTTATGAAATTTTTCTCCCTAATTAGCTCTGAATATGCTAAAGACCGAGTCGTAAATATGAGACAAATCGCGTTTATCATCAAACGTCATTGCTAGGACCTTCCATAATTTCTTAACAAAGTCCGTATTCTGAACCATGTCTTCCACCGATGGTTCTATGGAGTTCATCAACTGTGTAAATAGTCGAATATCATCTGTCTCCTATTGCTCTAAGATGGGATCAGTCTTTACTGGGGGATTGTCAGTCAAATATTTAGACAACCGTATCTCTCAAAGCATATTCTCGATCTTCTTTCACCAGGTCGAGTAGCCTTCTGGTCCGTCTAACCGTCGATCGACAAGTCGAATCGAGAAAATCGTTACGCCAGTGCCAGTTAGTCCCGCCATTGTATTTTCGACATAGTATCTATAGTACTGCTATTTGTCCTAGTACTAGTCATCTTGCAATATTACCGATTCGACCGTCGATTTGATCTTTTGAACTTGATAATCACATCAACTCTACCGATGTGCTAGTAACGTGGCCAGAATCGGCACACGCATAGAAAGTAGAGATGAAAGTGGATTACACAAGTCAGGACAGAGAGGTAACCCAAGTTACCGTCTATGAAGATCAAGTAAGGAAAGAAATAAAAATTCATGCAAGACAAGCACTTTGTCTGCTCTTTGTTAAATTCCTAACACCAATATTGGAAGTCAGAGGTTCCTGCAAACAAACTTGTTGTTTACCCTCTGAGTATCCCAAGCCAATGTTTAGGACAGAGGTTCCTGCAAACAAACTTGTGTTCATCCTCTGTGGATCCCAAAAAGTGAATGTTATAAAGTCAGAGGTTCCTGCAAACAAACTATTATTTATCCTATGAAGATCGCAATATTTTTTTGAAACTAGGTTAGGATTTGGAGGGGTTAGACGGCGGCTGGTGGAAAGAAGCAAGGGTTAGGGTTTTGTATAAGATCCATAGAGGGAAAGGCGGGTATTGTATCACGAGGGAGAACGGGTACTGTATCATGAGGGGACTGTATCATGAGGGGGGACGTGTTTACTGTAGTAGGGGGCGGGGGGGGGGGCAGCAGCCAGCCGGGGGGGAGGGGCAGCAGCCAGTCGAGGGTGGGAGAGGCGAGAACAGGGGGGAGCAGCTGCAGGAGCAGGGGTGGGGGAGCCGGGGAGGAGCCGGGGGGCGAGTAGGGGGGAGCGGCAGGGGGAGGGGGAGTAAAGGGTGGCGGCTAGGTTTTTTTCTTTATGGGAGAGAGAAGGATTCTGGCTCTCATACCATATAGAGTTGGAATAATGGGATGAATTATGTTAATGAAGGAGAGCTACATATATATAGGAGAGGCTAACCCCTCTCACTATTGTTCTAGGCAATGTGGGACTAAAGCTTACTAATACTAATACTAATATGACTAGTATATAATACTTAACACCCTGAAACATGAGGCGTGTCGTACTGATCATACTGTTTAGGCTTATCGATCCGAAATAACTGATAGAGGGCCATATCATTATGGGTCTTTGAGATTAAGGATTTTTGGACTTAGGTTAATTTTTGATGTATATGTTAGGGTGAATTTATTTTAATTATATATGCATATAGTTGCACATTGCAAGGGACATGCACAAGAACTTTAGTCATTGGTGGCTCGTAATAGGGTTAAAAAGGGGGGCTTGGGAAGCAGAAAAAATAATTGTAAAATATCTTTAATATGGGAGGCCCATGTTTTAAAACTAGGACCTCTAACATATAACATGACTATCTCAATTAGAGACCATCATTTGGTAATAATTTGAGTAGCGGATGTCAAAATTTATTTATATGTTTGGCAAAATTATCAAAAAGAACTTCATAATTTTTTCCTAAAATCCAGTAGGGACTTCAGCCCTCATTCTCATTGCCTTCCATGTGGGTCCACCCTGCACTTTGTTGTGCACATGGTTGATTCCTAGGATTAGTTATATTTTTTTAGTTTTTATAAAGATGGATTAAATTTGATAACACTCTAGTTGGCATGCTAGTTGTCTTGTTCTTGAATTTGGAACATGCTAATCAACATTCTAGTTGTTTTTTAGGATCAAAACTTCTTTGGAGGAGACTCCTATGCAGCAGACTCACATGGAAAGCAGTGGGAGCTCAAGCCTCCACTAGATTTTAAGAAAGAATTGTAGAGATAATATTGCGAAGCATACAATGAATTGAGCCTCCACTACTCAAATTATCATTAAATGGTGGTCTAATTGGTAATAGTCTTGGAGGTCTTAGGTTCATAATTAGACTTCTCACATTAAGGTATTTTACAATTATTTTTAATACATCTGAAGCCTTCTTTGCAACCCTATTAGGAGGTTCCACTGCCTAAAATTCTGGGATCTGCCCCTGTTCCGATGACTATATAAACTCATCTACTATTCTACTGTACTTTTTGTTCATTGAAGAGGTTAGAAACTTATTAATGGTTTTTGTGCCCATTGCTTAGAGTAGATTTCTTCTTTTATTTCTTCCACAAATGTAAGCCTAAAACCCTCAACCTCTCTCCCTTCTTCTTTGAAACCCAAATCCAAACCAGTAAACCCATTGTCCAAATGCATCCACTTGAGCCAAATACATCTACTTCAAGACAAGTTTGCTCAGGTTGGAATCAAGGCTGCTGATCCTATGATCTCGGTACAGAAGTCATTTGTGGTAGATCCATCATTCATGGTTTTCACTTTCGCCCTTCGTGAGCACTTGGGCTATTTGCGAATTAGGTATACTTGATCCTTATCCCTTGTCTTTCATTCGTAAATTTTTTACATGCTTGTTGGGATGTGTGTTTATTATTAACAATCATAGTGTCGTTAATTGCTTTCACTTTATTCTTTTTAACTATTGTAGTTTGACCTGTACATATCTGTGCTCTATATGACCCGAATTGCATCAATAACCTTACAAATTCTTGTAGACTATTGAAGGAGATGCATTCATGTCTAAGGCACAATAACTGCTAAAGAATCACGGTGCAACATATTCTTAATTGTTGGACGCAGTCATGAAGGCTTCAAATATGTCCTTTAGGCTTCAGCTAATTACTATAAAAATCTTCCGGTATTGACAAATAGTGACAACATAAATAGACTATCAAAAGGATTCTTACCCAGTCTGCATCAGGTCCTTCACCAGGAACCAACACATTTACTTCACTTGATTTAGCTGTAGTTATAGAAGTCTGCAGTAAATCCTTACTTAGGTATAGTTGACAACCTGCCGTATTGTCAATTGATATTGTCGGTGATGAACCCTGCACAAATTTTGAAAAAGATTTCATAAAGCAGCAATGCTAATGAAGCAAAAGATCCATCTTCTAATGGTTACATGAGCTGATATAAATTTTTTGGAAACGGATTTTGGACAACAAAGTATGAAACCCATAAATTTTCAGTTAATTAATTGAATAATTTAATTAGCTAATTAATATTATAAATCATTATTAGTTGTTAATTTAGAAAAAATTATATTTTTAGAAATTTATTATTTCTGGAATTTTAGAGTTTAGTCAAAACCCGTAAAATTTTATTTTATAAATTAGATTTTGGGCGACGACCGTACCGGTCTGCGGGACCTAGCGAAATGTAAACGAAACCGGTCATGCCGGACGTTGAGGCATTAGCTAATTTTGTGACGATTGGACCAAGTCTGAGACTCTTAATAATATTTATTTTAATTTAATTTATTAATTTTGTTTTAGTAATTAAAGTGCAGGATATTATTTAGAGCTAACTAACCTTTTCTCTTATTTCAATTTATGTAAAAAGGTCTGTAAGGGCGTAAGCCCAGCTTTCCTATTTTTCTCTATGGCAATGTATTTGTGTAGTTTGGTTTTGGCATTTTTCTGATATTTTTTTAGTTGTTGATAAACGCGTAGAATATTAAATGAGTATTTCTTTTATATAAAAAATTAATAGTTTTCTCACATTAAATTAATAATAAAATACAAGTTTGTATTATTTAGCAAATTCACGTTTTCTTATTAAAAAGGAAATCTATTTTTATATATATTACAAACTCACAAAGTTTTGCTAAAATAACCTGTAAATGCGATTTTCCACATAAATGTTAATTGGATTTTACTTCGTTCATTAATAGTTTTAACTCACATCGATAATCGTGTTTCAGTAGATTAAATAAATAAAACTAAAATTTGACTAGGGTTCTGTTCTAGAGATTTCAACTAGCACATCTAGATATGGTTCAACATTGGTTCTAAGATAGAATTATCAAATTGTAGGATTTCAAGAACATACTTGACATCTTCTTCGGTTCAGACATCTCAATCCAGTCAATAAAACAAAGGCAAGTACAATTTGTGTTAGTTTACCAATTATTTAGTAATCGTTTTTTTTGCAAGTTTAAACCACGATGCAACACGGAACTCTCTCTGAGAGCATTGACCGATTGATTGTTGGGTACTGGGGGAGTAGTGTAATGAGTATGACCACATCCAAAGTAGTACACTGACTGTGTTAGCTTACCCCTCATACACACGGGGATAAGCCATATCGTATCAATAGGATACAACTGTACAACCCAATCCGGTCATATTCATTGCCTATTCACATCACAATGTTTTAACTGCTGGAGAACTATTTATTTCAAATTGTTTAAAAGTGCATAACTCTATTATTATTTCAATTGTTGGATTATCATAAATTGTACTTTGCTCCCTCCTGACTGGAGATCGACATTTTTAGGTGATTGCGTCGTCGAGGATCTGATGTCTAACTCTGGTCCCGAAGAACTTGGAACCCCAGAATCTTAAGAGTTGGATTAGTATTTATTTTTCTTTTGGAAACAAGTGTAATAATTGAATGCTGTATTAATGTTGTTGTATTTCAGGCTTTTCAAATTGAATAAAATATTTTGATATTTCGTTAGAATTTTATCTGCATGTGTTTCACTGCTTGATACAGCTTACTGCCGCCGTCTCAACAACGGTGCAGGCTGGGCATGATCCGATTCGACCCAACAAATTGGGACCGGGTCGTGACATGTTTTTAGTGGTGGCTCATGCAGGTCAGATCTGTAAATTGGTCTAGTCAACTTAGTCTAGACCATCATGCAGTTCTGTAACTTGACCTATGGATAGTTGAGACTTTAGGAAAACAGACTTTAGAAACAGCTAGAACACTTAGATGATATACACCATGTTACATTATAGGGCCAAAAATTATTTACTTAAATATCTATTTTTGCCTGCTTATAGATTCGTAGGATACTTTGTTTGTGTTTGTGTCTAAACCTTATCTAGATTAGGCTGATTGTACCTTTGAGTGTCCCATGACTTTCGAGATTATTTTCCTACCATAATTTTCAGGTTCTAGTATACCTTAGGATTCATATTCTTTTTGGAATAAGATTGAATTCTTTGGTCTTCTTCCTCTTTATCAAACCTAAATTTCAAATTCTTCATTATTTCTCTACCTTTAATTGAAATCTTGATTCGTTCGCTATATAGAATTTGAATTCTCTTAGCAACTCTGATAAATTCTTATCTACCCAATATATATCTACAACCATTATCCAACCTTTTGCCTTGATCTCCTTTCCAATTAACTAACTTTTCGGAATCAATCCTGAATCAAAATTCTTCTGGGATCATTTAAACCTCAAGGTCAATTATTACCAGAAGAATTAGTTTAGTCTCTTAAAGGGGTTATTTTTCAATTTCAATATTGATTGTTATCTCCTGAGTTATTCCAAAGACCGAGAATATTCTCATCTGTTGACTTCCTCTATTCATCTTGAAACCCTAATCTCTCTATGCAAATTTTTTTGATCAAATCAAAGGCTAAAAAGCTTCTATGATTGAATACCATGAGCAGGAACGGTCAGAAAATTGATCACATTTGAATCCATTCTATTATTGAATTTCCTTTAGTCATGGAAATTTTGAGCTGTCCCAAAGCTATTTCTTGGCGTTACTAGACAATTTCAATTTGATTTCCTTGAATCAATGAAACTTACCTTCTCTTAAATTTCCAACTTTCCTTAGTTATGGAATTATTCTTCTCAAATAATTTTCTGTATTCCCTGAGTGATTTGTCAGGAATATTTTCATTAGTTTTTCTTACTTAATCGAATCTGTGATGCTTCTATCTTATCTAGTGTTTGACTCAATTATTCGAATCAAGGTTGATGTTTCATCTTTGAAAAAAAAATTGGAGAACAGATACTCCTCTTGATTTTAGCCCAGTCTCTTGAATCTCAAACACATATTTTGATAAATCCCTTAATCTCAGAAGCACAATCATCTACATTTTCTATCTGTTTAGAACTTTAAACTCGTTTGAATTTTTGCAATTCCTCTGAAATTCACATGGAAAAGCTGAGGAAATATTTAGCAACTAACATGACTCCGCATATTTACGTGATAGTCGTTTATCTGAATTATGAAAACTGCAAGTTTACTGCAGCTAGTTGTGCACTGGCGAGGCATAAACTCTAAATTGAAATAATGACAGGTAATCGTTAGGTTTTCAAATATTATTGGGACTTTGTTCTATGTTTGCTTAGCCATGAAATGTCGTATTTTATGACCTTTCTATTTTATGACCTTTCTATTTGATTAATGTCGTATTTTATGACCTGAAAATTTTCTTTTGATTAATGTGTATTTTATGCCATGAAAATTTCTTTTGATTAATGTCATATTTTATGACCTTTCTATTTTTATGATCTCATTTAAAATTTTCTATCTTATGATTATATAATTTATACCTCGA
Organism: Iris pallida; assembly: GCA_029216955.1. Taxonomy (NCBI): domain Eukaryota; kingdom Viridiplantae; phylum Streptophyta; class Magnoliopsida; order Asparagales; family Iridaceae; genus Iris; species Iris pallida. The sequence goes on along the minus strand of JANAVB010015399.1, from coordinate 550,768 downwards.
TTTTACTCGTGTCTAAAATAATTTTTGATCACAACAAATATTCTAACTCTATCACAGATGATTTTAAAACATGCTGATATTTATCTTTATACCTAGCAATCACGCCTCGAATCTGATTCTGCCTAATGATGTAAACCTAGAATAGTTTATAGCATGGATTTCTAGAGTACACGAGTTACGAATAAAAATGAGATGAATATGAATATATGTGATTTAAATTTACATTAAGAAAGAGATAATTAATGATGTTAATATCAAAGCAAATTGATATTTGGGATATAGGTGGTTAAATGATAAGCACGAGGATACATTTTAGGAAGACAAAAAAAAATTCTTTTGATTAATGTCGTATTTTATGACCTTTCTATTTTTATGATCTCATTTAAAATTTTCTATTTGATTATATAATTTATTCCTCGATTTTACTCGTGTCTAAAATGATTTTTGATCACAACAAATATTCTAACTCTATCACAGATGATTTTAAAACATGCTGATATTTATCTTTATACCTAGCAATCACGCCTCGAATCTGATTCTGTCTAATGATGTAAACCTAGAATAGTTTATAGCATGGATTTCTAGAGTACACGAGTTACGAATAAAAATGAGATGAATATGATATATGTGATTTAAATTTACATTAAGAAAGAGATAATTAATGATGTTAATATCAAAGCAAATTGATATTTGGGATAGAGGTGGTTAAATGATAAGCATGAGGATACATTTTAGGAAGACCATGATAAATCGGATGATCAAAAAAAAAAAGAACTTAAAGGTATAACTAAGCAAGGATGACAATTGTATGAATGCCAGGATTACAATGGAAAGATTGGTTGAAATATGTAATATTTTGGCAGTCGAAGTGATACAATAAAAGCAAAATGAAGGATTTGAGCTTAATCATGATAAATAAAATTTTATAAGAGTTCGGGATCAAATATATAAAAAAGAATTGAAATCAGGATATATACATGTTAGTCTAAAATCACAAGAGTGATCACTCATGAGTAAGAAATGATAAAACTTTACAGATCATGACAAATAGGAGTGTTGGATTTTAAATATGATATTGGGTACCGAGGCTTGATACTGAAGTAGTAAGACAAGACATAGTCATAGAGTTAAAAATTTGAACATGTTAGAAAACTGAAAGAAGTACATACTATATTGCAAGATAGATGATATGTGAAAATGTGGAAGACAAATTTTTAAGGTGATTGGCAATTCAGGAATGGAAACGAGAACTCATAATCATGGAGAACGACTTTATTCCTAAAAGGAAGAATGTACGATTGATATATGACAGTTAAGTCTAGTTAGACATGAAGATATTGAAAAATAATACTCAGACTGTTTGAGGCATGATTGCATGATTGTACCCCTGACCCTACCTTTAAATTTCGAGGACGAAATTTTCTAAGGAGGGAAGGTTGTGAAACCCGTAAATTTTCAGTTAATTAATTGAATAATTTAATTAGCTAATTAATATTATAAATCATTATTAGTTGTTAATTTAGAAAAAATTGTATTTTTAGAAAATTTATTATTTATGGAATTTTAGAGTTTAGTCAAAACCCGTAAAATTTTATTTTATAAATTTTTGCTAATTAATTGTTATCATTTTTATGAAAAGTTATATTTTTAGAAATATTATTATATCCTGGAATTTTGAGTTGGTCCAGGCCTGTCCCGAACCCATCTCGAACCCAAGTTCAAATTTTTTCCGAAATTAATTTTGAAATCCATTAGATTATAAAGTTTAATTCTATTCTTATTTGTAAAAGAATAGAAATAAAGCAATTCTTTATTAATCTTATAACTCTTATTACTCTTTAATATATAATACAACTCATTCATTAACTCTTTCTCTCACTCTTTAGTTGCCAGCAAAAGGAAAACTTTTTCCTTTCCAAATGCACATGGTCGAGAGCCCCTTCCCTTCCCGAACGGCCGCTCGGATGCCACCCTTCCTCTTCCGAACGTCCGACGACCTTTCCCCTCCTGTAACGCCAGGGTACTCACCCCTATATAACACCCATCTCATCCTCCATCATCATCTATCCTTCCAAACCCTTATTTCTTGAACCCTAACCCTCAAATCCGGCGAACCCGTCTGATCCGCGCCCTTCCGGCGATTTTCCGGCCGCCGCTTCCCCCGCGGTCGTGCGCCCCAACCCGACCCGGGCGGCCCCTGTCCCCGCCACTGCTGTCCCTATGCCGGCGCCCCGTGCGCGTGGTCCCCGTCCGCTCGCCCTTTTCCGCAGCACTCCGCGGGTCCGATTTACTGTTTCAGCGTTTTCGTGGTCTGGGTTTTGCTGTTCGATCCGCTGTCCTGTTCGTTCCCAGGGGTTCCCATGCTTTCCGCGGTCCTGGATCTCGATGTCCAGCGCAGTCGTACCCCAGCGTGGCGCTGTCTCGAGCCGATTCACCGTCCATGAGTTCCATTTCTCTATTATTTACATCTGAGAGCTCTAGCCGAGCACCTGAGGTATAATTCCTTTGACCCATTCCATTTTTCGTTATTGTCGATGATGATTCTTGGTCCCCGATCCCACAACGGAATTCGGTTGTAGTTTCCGGTTGTGTTCTCGGTATTTTCGAGACTCATTTAGGAATAAGTTTTGGTTGGTTTCATTTGGTGATTTCTCGAAATTCCGAGTTAGTTCTGTGGTTTTCGGGTTCTCGGAATTACCAAGGTAATTTCGGATAGGTTCTGTCTTCTCTGTTTCGGAATGCCGATTGTGATTTGGATTTTCTGAGCATTGATGGCTTGAGAGCTAACTATTTGTTGATAGTTGTATTCTATGGTTCTGTGGTTATCTTATTCTGGTTTTGAGAAGTTTTTCTTAAGTGTTGGTTGGAAACTTAAGTTCCGGAAATGTTCTGTGAGTATATTTATATAAAAAATAGTTATTCCCGGGTATGGGACTTATAATTGGTGATTGTGGCACATTTTTCCAGTTTTGGGTTATCCCGAAAATAGAGGGAATGCTGCCCAAATTTTATAAAATTTATAAAGAATATTTTAAATCAGATTTTGAAATATTTTTTAAATTGGATTTTGGGCGACAACCGTACCGGTCTGCGGGACCTAGCGAAATGCAAACGAAATCGGTCATGCCGGACGTTGAGGCATTAGCTAATTTTGTGACGATTGGACCAAGTCTGAGACTCTTAATAATTTATTTTAATTTAATTTATTAATTTGTTTTAGTAATTAAAGTGCAGGATATTATTTAGAGCTAACAAACCTTTTCTCTTATTTCAATTTATGTAAAAAGGTCTGTAAGGGCATAAGCCCAGCTTTCCTATTTTTTCTATGGCAATGTTTGTGTAGTTTGGTTTTGGCATTTTTTTGGTATTTTTTTAGTTGTTGATAAACGCGTAGAATATTAAATGAGTATTCTTTTATATAAAAAATTAATAGTTTTCTCACATTAAATTAATAATGAAATACAAGTTTGTATTATTTAGCAAATTCACGTTTTCTTATTAGAAAGGAAATCTATTTTTATATATATTACAAACTCACAAAGTTTTGCTAAAATAACCTGTAAATGCGATTTTCCACATAAATGTTAATTGGATTTTACTTCGTTCATTAATAGTTTTAACTCACATCGATAATCGTGTTTCAGTAGATTAAATAAATAAAACTAAAATTTGACTAGGGTTCTGTTCTAGAGATTTCAACTAGCACACCTAGATAGGTTCAACATTGGTTCTAAGATAGAATTCTCAAATTATAGGATTTCAAGAACATACTTGACATCTTCTTCGGTTCAGACATCTCAATCCAGTCAATAAAACAAAGGCAAGTACAATTTGTGTTAGTTTACCAATTATTTAGTAATCGTTTTATTGCAAGTTTAAACCACGATGCAACACGGAACTCTCTCTGAGAGCATTGACTGTTGGGTACTGGGGGAGTAGTGTAATGAGTATGACTACATCCAAAGTAGTATACTGACTGTGTTAGCTTACCCCTCATACACACGGGGATAAGCCATATCGTATCAATAGGATACAACTGTACAACCCAATCCGGTCATATTCATTGTCTATTCACATCACAATGTTTTAACTGCTGGAGAACTATTTATTTCAAATTGTTTAAAAGTGCATAACTCTATTATTATTTCAATTGTTGGATTATCATGAATTGTACTTTGCTCCCTCCTGACTGGAGACCAACATTTTTAGGTGATTGCGTCGTCGAGGATCTGATGTCTAACTCTGGTCCCGAAGAACATGGAACCCTAGAATCTTAAGAGCTGGATTAGTATTTATTTTCTTTTGGAAACAAGTGTAATAATTGAATGTTGTATTAATGTTGTTGTATTTCAGGCTTTTCAAATTGAATAAAATATTTTGATATTTCGTTAGAATTTTATCTGCATGTGTTTCACTGCTTGATACAGCTTACTGCCGCCGTCTCAACAACGGTGCAGGCCGGGCATGATACGATTCGACCCAACAAATTAGGACCGGGTCGTGACATAAAGTCATCTGGATAATTCTAAACAACAGTCCCTGTCACTTCCCATTCCCAGAATACGTATTTCTAGAATACATGTACTGTTTAAACGTATTTATTTAATATTTATCATGCATTTATTCTGTATTTAAATTCTTCAATTTCGTGCTTATTAATTTTTCTGTATTTTATTTTCTGCTTTTCTTGGCTCTTTGTTCATTTCGGTTCATGGGAAACCAACTTGGTTCGGTTTGGTTCAACATGGAAAGGAATGGATGGCTTGGATTTGGTGGAGAGAATGAATGGTGGAGATCCACTAGACCTTGATATAAAAGTTCTTCTTCCACTCTCTCTCTTCATTCATTCATATTTACTCCTCCACCAAACCCTAACCCACTTGTGAGAGGCAAGTACATCTTGCACACCATGAGGGATTTCATGTATCCCCATTTATTTTTAGTCTATGTTGTTCATCTTCTCTTCCTCTACAAGTTTAGGTCCTGAAGTTCTTGATTTCCATGGATGGTTGGGTGTAGATCTAAGTTTTAAGTTTTGGTTTTCATAGTTTTGGTTTTCATATGAATTTAGGGTTTTGATCTATCAAACATTATTGTTTTCAAAAATAAGTGGTTCCATGTTGTAGAGAATTTAATTCTACTAAAGTTTGGCTTTTGAAAAGTTAGATTTCGATTTGTTTTATGGAAGTTATGGAAGAAGCATTTTGTTCGTTCTATATTCATCTGCAGCAGGAGGCATATGTCGCAGAAGGCGCATATGATGTCGCAGTAGCCGCATATCATGTCGCGCATGAGCCGCATTAAGGCGCATGTCGCAGTAGCCGCATATCATGTCGCGCATGAGCCGCATTAAGGCGCATGTCGCAGTAGCCGCATATCATGTCGTAGTTGAGCCGCATTAAGGCGCATGTCGCAGTAGGCGCATATCATGTCGCAGTTGAGCCGCATGAGGCACATGTCGTAGTAGGCGCATATCATGTCGCAGTTGAGCCGCATGAGGCGCATGTCGCAGTAGGCGCATATCATGTCGCAGTTGAGCCGCATGAGGCGCATGTCGCAGTAGGCGCATATCATGTTGCAGAATAGGCCGCATATGCCTATTTTAGTTGTTTCTGACTATCATATGTTCTATTTTGACTGAATTGTGGCTAGAATTTATTTCAACTCCCAACATAAAATTTGTAGATCTTTTTCTTGGCTTCAAGAATATGTTACCAACTATTTTATACTAGTTATGGACTCGACCATGCTTAATACTAATTTGACCTTTATGCCTTGTCATGAATTGACCCCGACTGTTACTTGACTAATAATTGATCATGCGTTCCTAGTTGGAACTAAGAGACTGGCTCGTCGTCTTATTGAATTGAATGAATGAGACACGTTCATATTAACTATGAACTATTATAATCGATTGGCCGATCCCGAATATTGACATACTGGCACACATGCAGGCTTCAATTTATTTATTTATTTTTCTACAAAAGCAGCATGTGTACTTGATGGTCAAGGCATGATTATTTCGTGGTTAGTTTTGATTGTTGCATTATGCTATGTAAAACCTACAACCTAACCGCACAGGTATCATTGTAGAGTTGGGCATATCGTACTTGTACGGAAGTACTCATTCTGAATGACCATGATCCACGGCATGGGATTTCACTCAACGTAGAGACCATTAAGTTAAATAAAATAATGATTGCATGGAGAGAATGGATTCCCGAGTTCTTACATGGCAGCCCTCTTGGGACTAGTAGTGCCCGACATGCCGGTTGGTCCCCACAGATACTGCAAATCTGCCACACGGACAGGGAGCGGTATCTGGTTATATTATCTATTGTATATTGTATATTGATGACGGGCGTCCCGCTGGGACTCGTCTAATTCATGATTGGCGCAATTGATTGACTGGGTAAACTAGCCTTGCTTGCACATAGTAAGAGCTGAGGAATCCTTTATTGCATAATTCCAGGATAACTTGGAACTCACAGTAGCAAGCCGTAGTAGTTGTATGGCCGTTTAAATTAATTTGTTTGTGTGATGTACCTACTCTGTTACCTAACTGAGATGAGCAGAATGTCAGGACATGACGGGCCAACTTCTGTCCTTGTTTGGTTGGGAGGTTGGTTCGAAGTGTCGTGATGTTATGTGAATCCCAGTGGCAAGCAGAGACCTACTTATCATATTCTCTTATTACTGGTTTTAATTTCTCATATCGTGCTTCCTTGTGGTACTTGCTATTAGAGGTCTAACCTCTCTGGTTTTACATGGCCAGATTTAGAGCCGGTTCCCGAGGACTCCGCTTACTTCTACCTCCAAGATGGTCAATACTAGAGGAATGATCGCAGGACTCGAGTGGGTTCCTTACTTCCCCACTCGTTTTGTTATTTACTTAATACCTTGCCGTTTGGCACCGACATGTTAGTCGGATTGTCTTGTACTTTTGCATAATAGTAATTAAGTCAGACTACAGCTGATAACAATTGTGTACACTTTGCTACATCATCTGGCTATGTTTTGTAAAGCCAGATATCAAAAACATTTTGACTGAGCGTTTGGGACGCCTTACTGCTTTATCTTACATGTTCTCTATTTCTGTTACTTATTTGAATGATTGAGACAATAGATGTGAAATGACCATAGTGAGACTTTCATGTAGTATGCACCCCTCGTTTTAGACAGCATTGATCGTATTATACGGTATTCATCTACCCGTAATACGTAGCTGGCTGAGTCATTCCCCCGCTCTCCAGTATTTTGGTTCTGGGGCGTGACAGTCCCCATATAGCTGGGCTCAGTGTTCTAAATGGTCGTCGAGACGGCCGCCTAGGCGTTAGACGGCCGCTCTCCGCACCGTTTTTACCGTTGGTGGTAGAGTAGGCGGCCAAAGGAGGTTTGACGGGATAGGCAGGGGTGAGGCGGCAGAAGCTGGCATCTAGGCGGAGCAATACCCGACTAGATGTTTTAGCAAATCAGTTTTGCATGCATTATGGATCTATGGTTCACTTTTACAATATTGAAACTTCATAAATCTTTGTTCTACAACTTAGTTATGCATAAAAAATCCTTAAAATATACATAATATGAAGGAAAAAAGTGGTAAATATAAAAATGCTCAAAACGTATCAAGCACCTAGGCGGTAGGCGGACCCACCGCCGCGCACCCGCCTACCGTGTTTAGAACCTTGCTCAGAATCGAGAAATTCAAGAGAATTAACTTGGAACAAAAGTGTGGTCGAGTATGATCGACTCTCTTATGCACATAGGATGATTAACTGAATGATGTTACAAATAAAAGAGTAAAATAAATCCGAGCAAAGCATTTTCTAGCTATATATAGTTTAACAAATAAATTGAAGACCTTAAACTCCTCATATATGTTCTATTATTCCCTTCATATGTAATTAATGAGTTTCCTGTCACATGTCACACATTGGCAACCTACTTAACACGTCAAATGGACAGTCAAGGAACAA